>OZ010571.1:22268921-22308921 GCA_963932145.1 Acanthosepion lycidas
ACATTCAACATATATTGACTTATCAGCAATTTTTGCTCTCAGTTGAAATGTATTAAACATTAACGTTACTAAAATTGAGATAAGAGTTTTCTCGTGGCCAGTAGTTGTGAATGCTATTTCCAGTATTGATGAGGGTGATCCTTCATAACAATTTATTTGAAGAGTTTGGAACGTCATCCGCTTGACTGAGAATTTTTCTCTTCTAATTCAAATATATTATCCTATCTTTCTGTTATTGCTGTTCAAAAACCTCAGTTGTTTTTCCTTTCCTTTCTGTTATTTGGTAAAGTAATTAGATTGAGGTTCTACAGTGAATGTCTACATCGTTTGAACAAAGCTACTCACTCAAAGAATTCACTCGCTCAAATGTATTTTTTTATCTTTGACCTCAAGACGTCGTCGTATAAAATTGAACGAGATTGACGTCATATATGAAAGTCAAAATGTGACGAGTCTAAATAAGCACATGATTCGTGTTTTCAAGTTAGCTTTTCTATATGCTTTTTAATCAATTTCAGCTAAATCAATACAGAGGATTAAAAAATATTATATATATATATATATGTATATATATATATATATATATATATATATATATATATATATATATATATATATATATATATGTGTGTGTGTGTGTGTGTGTGTGTGTGTGTGTGTGTGAATGAACTATCTGAAAAATAATTTCAGAGTAGACGTTATATATTTCACATTATTGTTGTTTTAACAGATTTTTCAGCATCGAAAAGACATTTCGGTTTTTGTTAAAAGAATTTATACTTTATTATGTTTTTGCTGTTGAACATCTATAATTTCTTTAGAATTTTATAGTGCGTTTCGGAAACATGTTGAATCATACATTTTCTGACATTTCGTAATAATCGTTTTCTCGTCAACATGTTGCAGTCTTCTTAACCTTAACGTTTGCTATGGACATTTTTGAGACAAACTGTGAGTTACTTCAGAGCAGTCGCACGTTGTATCAACTAAATGGAAATCCAATATATGGAAATAATTACGTTGAAGATAAATATCTAAGATTAATTCTTATAAAATTAAGATATCTTTTTAATTTTATTTAAATTTTTAAACTGTCATTTTTTAAAAATAATAATTATATTAGATAACAAGAATGGGTTAAATTACTATTATTTTGAAACAAAATACATTTTAAAAGCAATGACATTTACATTAGAGATATTTATTAATACGGAGGGAAATATTCCGTTAAGTTCAAAAATCGATTTTCATAGTCGAAATACTTACAATTATCTGAGATAATCTTACCACTAGATAATTATATGCGAAACTAAAATTAATGCAAAAATATTTTAAATAAGTTTTGAAAAGTTTCTCTACACTCACAATCCAAGTACATTAATCCCATTTATCATACAATTTATCTTCTAAATGTCGAGGCCCGAATACATACTCCTGAAACCCAGAATATATGCTTAACTCTTTTAAGCCAGTGGCAGCTAAACATTTCTTCGTATAAAACAGGAGACGGACCTTCATAATTGTCAGACAAAAAATTTTGAACAAACCTCTTTAAAAATACCCTTATGAAGTACAAATAACGCAAAGTCACATTCGTTGAATTCATTTCAATATTTGAGACTCTTCTGTAAAAAGACGAATATTATTTTCTGAATCTTATCAATTGTAAGCGTTCATGTTCACTCACAAATGAAATACTCACGGGAATCAGCAGATACAGAATGTTTGACAGTGTACATGGTTTTCGTGCCATTAGCTTAAAATAAGAGTTTAAGTAGAAAGTGGCGAACCAATGTGTTCCCAAATA
Organism: Acanthosepion lycidas; assembly: GCA_963932145.1. Taxonomy (NCBI): domain Eukaryota; kingdom Metazoa; phylum Mollusca; class Cephalopoda; order Sepiida; family Sepiidae; genus Acanthosepion; species Acanthosepion lycidas. The sequence continues at coordinate 22,270,729 of OZ010571.1, forward strand.
GGAAAACGAGAAATATCTGTAAAGACATAAAATTGAATTACAATCATCATTTGTACATCGATATCACCCTATGCAAGGCAATGACAAGGGATTAAAGGGTGTGAACGAATTAGGAACAGAAACATTAATAATTAGCGGAAGGTTTGTTTTGTTTTGCCTTACGGCCTATCAACCACATTGGGTTATTTAATGCCGGCAATTTTTTTTCCAAAACATGTATAGCTAATAATATTTTTTTTTAAATGTATAGTTTGATCTGTTTTCTTTTGTGGCATATTAACCTCAATGGGTTATTTAATGTTGACAATATTTTTATTTCTGGTAGTATTTTATTTTTCAAATATTTATTGCTGATAATAATTTTTTTAGAAATATTTCTGGTATTAAAATCTATTTTAAAACTTTCATAGTGTTTTGGGTCAGGTTCTGGGGTCAACTGTTTGTCCATAGCTGGGACCCTAACAGGTGCTACAACCCCGGGTCAGGGTGGCCCAGGGAACACCAGCAATTAAGAGATGGTTCCACGCTTCTCAGAGACCATGCTGTTGTGCGTAGTTTATCGTCTTACCCAGTATGCGGATGCAGTAATTAGTCTTAAGAGAAAAAGAGTAATCAGTTGGAAACTATCAAAGATGTTAGTCTTTCATTCCACGCTTGTTTAATGAGCAACATCTTATATCGTTACTAGGAATGCTAATATTCAAGATTTAATCCAATCGCTACACGACACCATGCATTATTCAGTTTTAAATGTTAAAACCGATGAGAAGTCTTAATGATCATAATCAGGTAGACACTTGATATATACTTTGATATTTGAATGTAGTTATTTTTTTATTTATTTCTGGAGCTGAAGATGTTCGCTTAAAAAAATCGTTGGGGAAAAGTGAGACAACTCTGGCAAGATCCAAAATAGAATAGATAAACGATTCTGACACGGAAATAAAGGAAGATTTCATTATCGATGCACAATCGATAGTGAAAAATCTGGATATATTAAGAAGAAAGCTAATCTGTAAATTGTTCTTTGCACTTGAGAGACCGCGGACATCAGTACACATTGGTTCGACTGTGAATGTGTTATCAAAAAGTATCTTCGGTTCAGTTTATACTCGGCTACCAGATGCATAGATAAAAAAAACGATCATAACGATAACTAAATTTGGTGTGACATGTTCACGAGTTGACAGATTTTATTTCAAGAGATCAGCAGGTCTTGTTGCCAAAAATGATAGATGCTTTCCTTGTTTTCCTGATGCAGCAGCAGGCTTAATTCAAGTTCGCGGTCGATAAATTTGATTCCGATATATAATGTAGAAATTTAATTCTCGCTACAAATTCATTAGCCAACGGGGTCACACGGACATAAAAAGAAACTGAAGCATTCTGGGAAAGCAGGAAAACTATGAAACGAACCATATAGCTTTGAAAATCTGTAGCAATCGATTATGACGTTGATATTAATACGTAGAGTAGACTAAAAGAATAACTTAATCAGCTTTAAAGTCAGTACTTCCGTTTAGATTATATACCTTTTCCAGAATTAGAGCGCAAAATGCGGATTTATCTTTGGACAAGAGACATTAGGTAATACAATTTGAATATAATGAATTAAGTACAACGTACTTTAAACAAAGATAATCTCAACCAAAGATAAATTCTACAAAATACAATTCGTTCTTTCAAATCTTGATAGGTTTATTGTTGTGGTGTCCTCCCTCTAAAGAGTCTATGTTGGACTCTTCCGCCTACTATAAGATCAGTAGGAGATAAGGCCTTGTGGGGACATTCAAAATGTAGTGACGAAGTAAATGGTTAAAGAAATAACAAAACAAGTTTTGCAGATATATCATATATTAAACAGTAAGTACAACAGAAGAATATTACATGACTAGTGAGTGTATGTCGTTTGACCCAGCGTTCAATCTATTTGACTGTTGCCCAAGGCCTTCTCTCTTACTGATCTTATATTAGGCGGAAGAGTCCAATATAAACTCTTTTGATGGAGGACAACACAACAATTATGATGACTATGACAGAAGCACAACTCATACAGTAATTTGGACAATATTTTGTGTATTTTGCATGTGAATTACGTCTCTCCTAGTTATAGTACAGGGTGACAAAAAAACGGCAACTGTGTAACAATCCAATAAAACCAAGAGTGATCGAAGAAAAATATTTTATTCATAGTAATTGAAACCTTAAAACATGCCATTTAAGAAACAATGATGGAATTTTCATTTTTTTTTTAAAATACCTCCTGTAGATGGCATCCACCTGTACGAATGCATTCTTGATATCTGCTGTTGAGATTCCTCATTAACTGCTGCAACATCTAAGCTGGCATACTGCGAATTTCATCTTGAATTCTAAATGGCGAAATGTTTACTTACTCAAGGTCACTGTCTCGCAGTGTTGCCACTTGCTCATGTCTGGTAATAGGCACTTCAAAAATTCCCGATTTTTGTGTCATCCTATATGAATTAGTCTAAAAATATGAAATGGTCGTGTCGTTAATAACAGTTCCCGTTTCAAAGTCTTGTGTTATTTGATGTGCTTTTTTAGGAAACAACGATACTTGAATGGAGAACAATATACGAACTGATATTCTGAGGGTTGCCTTCAGTTTAGCAAATATCTTACCAGAAAAGAAAAAAAATCTTTTCTAGGATGAGGATTTATTATTTACATTATATATACTCGGACTATATTCCTAACAATGTTTTGGTCGTTGTGCTCTCCGGCATTACTCATGAGTACATCAAATTGTGTGACTGCTTCCGAGAAGAAATTATTGTACTTCCCTACTACTGTGACAATGGACTGCTCCTACTTATAAATATGGCAAGTAGAGATATTAGAGTAGGATTTGAGTAGTACTGTATTTACTCATGTTTTTCCATGCAATATATGAGTATTTGATAAATCACTTCTTAAACATTCCTCTACCTAGTTTTCCGTTCCTTAAGTACACCCTCTAAATATGGACTTCCTGATTCATGTCTATTTTGAACAAAAACAACATTACAGCAGTAAACTAATTGATATTGTCAAGTCTTTATTTAATCTACGTGGACAGACTATTCTTGTTCCACTGCTTATGTCTAGCGATATTTTATTTAGTACTATTCAGTTATTTCTATCACACGAGTTACATATTAAGGCATGATAATTCCAATAGAAGAGATGGCCTTGAATATACAAAAAGTCCGGTTTAAGATGGAAAGTGAGTTTTATGCGTTTTCTCTTTGAAAAATGCTATCTTATTTTCCAGCCACTCACCAACGTTCCAATGAATTTTAAGGAAACTTTTTGACTTGAAGTAGCAATACTGTGAAAAAACAGCGAACATTTTAAAACATCTATTCAGTATCAGAGCGGCACGTCAACTCAATTTGCTATCATATCATAAAATATTTTCCTGGTTGAGTCCGTATTTCTCTCAAATTGGTCGTACTGATGTACTAAATTTGGACAGTAGGTTAAGCAATGTACTGATTTATGAAGGAATAGCTTATCATACGTCATCAATAAGAATTGGTGAACTGTATAATAAGCAATATGTTTTTTGAATATATGTATATGCTTTCTGGCCATAGTGGAATCGTTAACGAAACAGAATCCTAAGACTTTCGGTATGTGTGATTGAAACGTATATGCTTTGATAGCATAGTGAGGTGTCTTAAAACCTTAAGATACATGCGGTTTAGGACGTGATTAATCAGCCGAGTCAAGCATGAATGAATGTGGCTATAGAATATCCCATCAAGAACTAGACGCCCTTTGACATTGAGACACAGCTATGTATACTTCCATAAATGCCAGCAGCTCTCTCAAGATATCTTATACATTTTATTGTTATGGGATATATAACTATTTTAAAGGTATTAAGATATAAATGATAATGTTCGTTTTTAATGTAATAGTCAAAACAATTGAAATGGTTATTAAATAATTAAAATCATTCATGAGACTCTGTTGTAGATAGTATTTATATAATTCAGAATCTGAACCGTGATAGAATACATTTCAAGACATGATATATCATAAACGCCAAAAATTTGTCTATCTTCAATTTGCAGAGGATCTATTAACATCAATCATTAAACCGTTTTATCCCTTTCTTCAGAATTATCCATATTAGCTGCAAGAAGGACGTACAAATGAAAACACCTGAACCGGATTCCACGCAAGTTAATGCAAAATACTCTCCCTGTTAAATACCATATCGTGTATTACCCGCATGTGTAATTGTAAAAAGGAGACTTCCGGTTGTATATTATTCACCGCCAGTAGGATCGTAATTTTGTATCGAAATAAAACGCAAAATTTGAAGTCAGATTTACTCAGAAGTAATTGTATCCCTAACACAATAAACCATGCATTAGAGAGTTTCTCCACATTATATCAGTCTTTATTTTCATAAGGCAGAACGCCAGCTGCAAATCAATATTGAGGATAATTTAAAACATGCATGACATATACTAAATAATTTTATCACCAAATAAAGTGCAAAATAGCTTTTAGTATTACAAACCAAACATATCAACAACGTTTTATGGCTAAGTTATTCCAAAGCTATAGTAGACTAAGGTTTTGGAAATCTCATCAAATCGTTATTTCATACAATTCATCTCTGCATTTAAACATGGCCCAATGAAATGGTTCAAATCCCAAAAAGATATAGCTGCATAGAGAAATGCCACTATAGGTTAAATACTTGATACATTTTACAAAAAATATAGCGTCAATTTTGCATGTCTTACAATATCCTACCGACAAAATTGTTCGACAAATAGAGTACGAAAAGAATTATTCGAAAAACATTTATTAGAATTGTAAATTGTTTGAATGACAATTAATCGAAAGGACAATTATACTAAATGATAATTATTCGAAATACTTATGAGAGAGTCAATGTTGATTAAAGTAGAACTATTAACGCACTTGAATGATGTTATAAGTTGTTGCGGACTTCACCACATTAATTTAATTTTAGATTAGGAAAAAAGACTCACGTGAAAAAAAGATAACCAAAAGACATTGTTACACATAAAATATGTATTTAACAAGATGTATAATATCAAACGAAGATGTGAAGGAAAGCATGCTTTCAAATGAAAGGTTGAATTAACCAAGAGCTGTCCCTCTTTAACTCTTAATTTAGTGTTCATTTGCTTCAAAGTTAACTGGAAGAATGTTCGTGAGAGTCACTTGTAATGGTTGTTCTTGAAAAATATTGCTCTGTAAGAAGAGTTTGTGTGAGTGTGTACAAGCTATGTACAGCATGTGAGTGGTGTGTGCGAGAGAAATTTGACGCATGGTTTCCACTGGCGTGGATTCGTTTGGCAGTTGAATTCTTACTAACTGGGATGAGAAAAATCTTGGCTTAAATAAGAGACTATAGGCTCCAAATCGTTGCGTGGGAAAAATATTCCTCACGTGCAAACGATTTGATTGTTTGGCATAGTCCAATCATCGAGCGAGCTTTGGGGAGACATAAGAAAGCTTCTGTGATCTGCTTCTCCTAAAATGCACAAAATTGAATACTTGGAACATTGCTGTTATATATGGTCTGAAGCCCCTTCTGTTGGCCTCGGGTTTCTTGATAAGCTCCAGAGGCGGATACGCAATATAATTGGCCATGTTCTGGCATCTTGTCTGCAGTCGCTCTCTCACAGACGAGCCGTTGCCTATCCCTGTCTTTTTTACAAGTACTTTCGTGGTAATTGCTCCGAGGAGCTGCATTCGCTGGTTCCCAGACTTCATGAATTCAAGCGCCCTACGAGGTTGGCATCCCGCTCTCACACTTTTACTCTCGAAACTATTAAATGTAGCCGTCTCTTCTACTCCAATAGCTTCATATCTCGCACCTCTCGCCTCTGGAACTCCATTTCCTATTCTAATTTCCCTGAGATCTATAATCTCCAACTATTCAAATGTAATGTCAATCGACATCTCCAGTTGCCTTGATCTATCCACTATCCTTCTCCTCATCCTTTCCTCTATCACTCCTTGCTACAATCTTCTGTAATCCCTTGCGTCCTAGTGACTTCCCGCCTTGCTTGGGGTGAAACGCTAAAAAAAAAAAAAAATTAATGATAGAGCGATTACAAAATTGTCGCAACACTGCGATTTGTAAATTGCTTGTAGAAATGTAGTAGTGATTTATTAACCAATGAATGTTTGGCGTTGTATGTGATCTGTATTTTTGTATGTATGCATGTTCGTGCGTAATAAATCCGCACAAACTGTCATCCTATCTTCCCACTATATAGAAATACGTGAACGCACTTACAAGAGAATGGACTTGCAAGAAATAAATATAGCAAAAGTAAGAGTAGGTTACCAAAATTCAAGACCACTAAGAAATACCGCAATATAAATTTAACACTTAAAAATTAGTGAGATCATTTAACGCGTACTCTTCAATAGTTGACTATTTGTATCCAGTATCATATAACTTACGGTTATAAGGTTTTTTCTTACTAAATTGTTTTATTAATTTTATTTGTATTTCGAATAATTATGATTTGTGTATTTGTTCTTTTTATTCTTACATTTTTATTGCAATAAAGTATTTTGCATTTCGAATAATTATCATTTAGTACAATTGTCCTTTCGATTAATTTTCATTCAAACAATTTACAATTAGAATAAATGTTTTTCAAATAATTGCTTCTGAATAATTGTTTTCGAAAAATTATTTTCGACCAATGTTCACATGATGTATAATTTAGTCTCTCACCACAAAATTAATTATTTTAAATATATCGCTTTCTCTCCATCGCCGAGAAGACAATTATGATAGTAACTGAATAAAAAGGACATAAAAAATCATGACACAATGGTTGTTTTGATTTTTGTAAACCGCTCAAAATTGAAAAAAAAAGATTCTTAAAGATGATGCCTGCCGCTGTACTGATCATTTGTTACAGTGTAATATTTAGCAAGTTCAAATAATAATGCTGCAGTTGAGTTTCAGTAAATTTATTTTATTACTGTGACTGATTTGTGTGATGTGGAGGTATCAATATTTATACTACTTATATTCAGGCTATTGTTTTAATCGTTGATGTTGTTATCACAAGGTTTCTGATTTTGTACCCTCCTATACTTAGACATGATAGCTTTGGAGGAAGAGATGGACTTAAAGGTACCAAAGTCCCGGGCGGATGAGCTAAGATGGGAAATAGGGAAACGCTAGAAAAGAACAAGTTGCCTAATTCAATCATCACAATAGAAGGAAAGTTTACAATGAAGACATTACCGAGTGACACTAGTATCAGCATACTTTCAGCTGACATGACAACGCTTCACTTGTTATAAAAAATGTTGGAATAATACAAAACATTATCTTGCCTAATTGGATATGGCTGCTATAGCAAAGTAAAAAAAAAATTCGACACTAAGGTTAGGAACTGAGAAAAATCTGTCACACATTCTAAAATGGTCTACATACTAGATAAGTATAGACAGCTGACTCAACGTTACACCAAACTGGCGCACATGTATGATCTCTCCAATACTCACAAAGATCTTATTCAATTGAGACTTATAATCAGCTACAAGGATTCAACATACCACTTGCTAGTGGATATACACAGCCCACTAATTGAGAAGGCTTCATCCTATGTTAGAATCACAGAAGACTTAGTGAAACAGATCCACAGAGGTTAAGCTTGAATGTGATAAGCCTGTTCATCAGGCTTTCCGGAGATGAGGTTTTTGATAATTTTTCAAACAGATTGGAAGAAATCTCTTCCTTGAGAAAACGCACGAACGTTCCAATCAATAATCTGATGGAGAGGTTGGTGTTCTGCTTACAAACAACATCCTTCCAACTAGTCTGGCATATACCAACAGGAGGAAGGCTTGTCTATGTGTCCAACGTTGTCACCAGTGATGCCAAACATATGCATGGGATACTTCGAGGAAATGTCTTTAGAAACGGTACCACTGTCAGTATGGTGGGATGCGTAGAGATGTGGCATAGATGCATTTGTTGCATCAAGAATCTGAACAAATCCATCTAGACCATATGATCTCAATGGAATCATCGATCTTGTTAACAATGGAATAACAAATAATAATTAGATAGCCTTCCTTGATGTACTGACTTCTTGCAAAAAGAATGAGTTCACAACTTCCGTCTATTAAATACCAACCTTCAGCGGACATCTTCAATTTCCAACATCCATACATTGTGAGAAATGGATCGTTCGTTGCTTACAACATTGGGAAAAAATATATGTGGCGACTAAGACACATACCAACTCGAAATGATCAACATTACCCTTGAAAATACTAACCATCCGGTAAACATGACATCAACATCTGAAGGAAGAAGGGGGTGACGAGAATGTTGCCACGTTGTCTACCTTACGTCATGGACTCACTATGCGGTTCATGGAACATCGAGACAGTATTCAGAAGAAAATCTATTCTACAGAGATATCTCTCTTTCGTAAAGCCTGACACTGGGGAGAATGGGATCGCTAGATTACTTGCAGTTTTGGAAGAGTATATAAATGTGAAACAACCCACCTCCTAAATATAAGTTTGTATGAACATCGATAAGGTGTAGTGAGGGACGAATCAATGAACTCGAGCATGACAGATCATGTATGGAGGGAAAGAGTTAGACATAGATTCTGTGAAAATACACGACAAAGAACTCAGGGTAATTAGACGTCTGAAAGTATCAGCGCATAAGACTAAGCTCGTTAGCCGAAGTAGCATAGAAATGAATGAAATAAGAGAGTTGCTAATAAATAATTTTTTTGCTTTCTCTTTTGATCCATTTTTTCTATGGCTCTACATTGGTCTATATACGGAGTCTACTATATCTCTTTCCCTCTTTTCCCGTGGATAGATAGATAGATAGATAGATAGATAGATAGATAGATAGATAGATAGCAAGTGTGAACAGAGTCGACAAGAAGTACCAGAAGTCTGTCACAGTCTGTTTACCTTACGTCAAGGACTCATCGGAAACTATTCACAAGATGTGCGGTTCATACAATATCAGAACATATTCAGATGCACTTCCACTCAACGGAGAAATCACTGCGGATTACAGCTTAATAGAGGGGATGATACCATCAAGTAGAGTGATTACTCGATTCCTTACATTTGTAGCATCAAAAAGCCGTAGTGAGAGGTGAGACGATAAAATCATGCCTGGCCGAATATGTATGGAGGCAAATAGTGTTAATCATTCCATGTAGAATGAGATGAAATTACTTGGCAGGGAAGAACACTGCAGAGTTAGACGTCTGACAAAATCATTGTATATGCTAGCCTATGAATACGTCCTCAGTAGGCCAAGCATAGACATAAATGCAATATAGGAGTCGCTAATAAAGAAAGACAAATGACAGCAAGTTTTCAACTGGAGTAGCAGCAATCATAATACGACAGCCAGCAGCAACCTAATCAGCAGCTTAGTTAACTTTAAATCTCTATGTTTAGAACAGCAAATTGTCCTATATGTCATAGTTGTAGTGGATAAAAGAGTTGATTGGGAATTGACATAGTGATTGTGAGTTCTGTGCTTGTCACAGGCTGAGTATACATGACTTAGTGGAAAAGGGTCACCAATAACGATACATTAACTAAATAAAATAAAAACTAGACGATATCCCCAAACATGTGAGTCAAACGGGAACAGTCTACCCAGTACGTTGCATGAAGTTTTCAGTTCAGAATTCCAGGAATCACGAAAAATTGTGGTACAATATTGTACTATTGAAGACAGCATATAAATGTTGCAAATATTAGGTTGGTGCAAATATTAGGTTGGTGCAAATATAATGACATAATAAGGTCGTTCTTTGATGTTACAAAATACGTCAAAAACGACATTAATACGTCATTATTTTTGCACCAACCTAATACTTTAAGAGTGTTAACTATATTTAGCTTCCTATAACTAAACGGAATGACCCTTTACTACAGTAAGCTATACTGAATATTAATTTGATTAGAGATTTGCAAGGCATTTAATCTGTCATATACGAAAGATACCAAGGAATCTGACGATAAGCGAATTCTCTGGCCTATCTTTTGCTGAGAGTGTCGATTTTTATAATCATGGGCTTATATTAAGATCACATCATTTCTCTATAAACATTGTATCTGAACAAAGAGAAATCACATTATATATACGGGTAATTCAACAGTGGAAGATGTAGATGATGCAAAGGCACTCAGATATAACGGATATTTGTATATTTGATTATGTCTGAATTATACATAAAACGAGTCTGTTATGTCATTAATGCTTTTTGTAACATCGCTGTAAATTCTATTTTCCCCTGGAATTTCAATACATTTTATATGATATGAGTGAATTATATATTAATTCGTATCTCTGACAATGAGGCAGTTTCACACTTTTCAGTAGAAACTCCAACGGGAAATCATTTATAATGTGTCGTTAGCGATGGATTTGCAATATACATGAATTATCACGATTACGTTTGTTAGTAAAACATTGCCTGATATATTTGGTCGTGAAAATACTGTATTTTGTTTTTATTCTCAATACATTGATGATTATATCGAATACAGCGATTGGATAAAAAAATAACATTTAAGGAATATATTGCTAAATTCGTAAACTAGTGGAATCGATTAAATAAATTTGAGTGGTATATTACATTTCTTCTTCATATTGAGAAGTTCTGCAGGGATAAATTCCAATATAAGTATATAAATTAATTTTGATGCATCTCAGGATAAATGGTATAACAATAGCGCCAGTTGAAGTACATTTTAACATAGTATTCGGAATCGCAGTGACTATATATACGTGTTAATCTTTATGTAATGTTTTACAAATATATATATATATATATATATATATATATATATATATATATACATATACATATACATATATATATATGTATATATATATATGTGTGTGTGTGTGTGTGTAGTTGAAAAACATTACATAAAGCTTTACATATATATATATATATAGATATATATTGTGTATTTAGGCAACATTTTTGCATTAATGCATGTTTCATTAAATAATATCGACAACTTTTGTCTATTTTAAGCAAATTCCTTTTATATCATCTGATATGCTTAATAACATTATGATTGAAAGACGAAAGAAAACCACCATATTGATATATGTTTTTTAATCCTATCTAAGCTTTCGGCTTATATAAGCCATCATCAAAGATGACAATTTCATTACAATAAATTAAACAATACACAGAAATAGCAATAATGATAGCCTGTTTTTTTTGCATGGAAGACTTCCGAGCAACGAAATCTCGTGGTTACGGGACGCTGGAAACGAAAATCTCACTGCAGCCCATGACGTCACGCAAGAGTGAAAATGAGAAATGTTAATTATGGGACGCCCTTGGTATAAACCAATGTCTTCTTTTATCAATTATATAATTGCTATAAGTAAGTAACGTCAAATATTACAAAATTTCATCACAGAAATTAGGCAGATACCTTGTTACATAGTTGATACAATATTTCATCTCAAAAATATAGATAGATATCATGTTACAATACTGAAATAAATTTCCTTCAAGACGTTGCAAACGTCTCTCAGAGACGGTTGACTATTACTTACGATTACAAACGCATTTTCTGACATGTAATATAATATCAGACAGAAAATGATTCGGTTGAATTTTGGTCTTTTTTTTTCTTTCTAGGACCGTTTTGTCTTTTTCATAAAAATTATACTTAAATATATCGTTTCCAGTTAACGTCAATTCATATTGATTTTCTATCAAGGTCTCCAAATCGTGAACATCAAGATCAAAAATTTTAAGATCATTTTTAAAACTTTTTGCTCGTATTTCTTGCGTTTACCTTGCGGTGACTCTCCGTAAATAACCACATAAGTATTTTTTTAAACTTCTGTTCATTTGCTTATGAATGAGACTTTCCAATACTAGATGATTTAACATTCTGTGAAACAACGTTGCTACTAGTAAAGAAGTACTGCTTAATTCTAACGATACGCATAAGAGATATTTGTCAGTTTCGAGTGAGTATAAAATTGTGGAAAATGCACACGATTTATACACACTGAAATTCATACATATTTTTCCTGTTATCCAAAGGCTTTACACGATTTATCAATCTTTAGGTATATTTCGCAGTGCATAGAACAGTCAAATGTGAGTGTACTCCCAAGATCTATGAATTTATTCATTACACATAATTATATGCTTTGAATAAAAAAAAAAAAACGTTTTTTCGTAACCTGGAGAGGGTATACACATTACCTTTATTTTGGGAAATTGTTGGTAAGTTCCAATCACAGCACGTCACCGAATATATATATATATATGTATATATATATATATATATATATATATATATATATATATATATATATATATATATATATATATATTAAATAAAAACATACCACTTTATGGTTCCATGTAATAAATTATTTCACCACAACCCTTTTAAAGGACTGCGGATCATCAGACTTTACTTCCAAACAAAAAATGAAAAGAAAATTTACACATTTTTGACGGGCCGTATTAAACATATGTAAATTAACGAAGTGAGGAAGTGAGGGGGAGAGAGAAGACATAAGTGAGTTAGCAGACATTGACACATTTAAACGGTTAACTTAACGGAAGTTATATATAGATATCGAAGGTGTAGAGAAGAAAAAACCCATAGAGAGAAAAAGAGAGAAGGATGTCATGAGAGAAGTGTCCCTAATTTTTTTGTAAAGAAAAAAAAAACTTGAAACAGACCCTGTTATATATATATATATTATATATATATATATATATATATAACCTCTCCATGAATTTCTCATTCTGACTAATGATATACACGTCGTCAGCAAAGAGAAAAAACCCTAAAGAAGTTGTGAGTGGTATTCGTGCATTAAAACCTCTTAGATACAAAATATTAGTTGTGGTTGTGAAACGCAGATAAAAACATATGTCAGGTTATTTGAAAGTATAGGTGGAAAAGCAAATTTTATTGCAAATAAATTTGAAACTGAAATGTCGCCCTTTAAACACATTTATCAAAAGAGATATTTCAGAGTGAATGTTTGAAACTAAATTGAGTGTTCATTTCCCAATGTTATTGTCTGAACAGGATGAAGAAAGCTTATGATTTTTGATCGCGCTACAATCATTCACATAATATAAGGAAGAATGTTCTGGGAGTAGGTATTTTTGATAAATCTGCAGAACCATACAATCAGCTTTAATGATGATGGTCAAAACTTTATTTGTGTTGTTTTTTATAATATGAATCCACTATTTATGGTTAAGTTAGAGAGTTAAGGAAACAGAATTAATATCTTTCCGAAATTCTGGAAATGTCAAGAAAGTCCTTCTCAAAGAAACACTGACGCTGGCACAACTTGGAATTGAGGCTTTTTTTCGTAAAATTTACAGAAATTGTGAAAATTTAATTTTTTAATGAAAAATGGGTTATGGCGAAATATATGTTAATTTAAAATTGTCCTTTACAAATCTCATATAGAAGAATGTTTGAAGCCTCATGTAGAACAATAATCCAAAGGTTAATTTTAAATTAATCAGGAAAATCCTGTAGGTTAAAATTTAAAAAAAATACTTTTCACTTGGCATATTACTGAACACGATCGAACTGCAAACCCATAACATCAATTGTAAGTAAGTCTAAATAAAAGAAAACTAAGCAATCTACCACACCTTGAAAATTATGGACATGAAGTTTTGCAAAATATTCCTATAGATGTGTCTGTTAATTCAAACAGTGTTTACTCAAATAGATCTGACTACAATGCACTTGAGTTGAATATTATTTTTCTCATGCCATAAAACTTTGGATCCATTATATCTGTGTGTTTTCTTTTTATCTGGAAAATGTAATATTTCTCTAATATATTCACTAGGCAACCTCTGATTTTCGTTCACCCTGTATTATATAAATAATGCCTATAATTTCTATGAGCATTGTATATGTATAACGAAACTAAGGAAAGGCTTTTAAATAATTAAGTTATCAAAATATTATTTTCGTTGAGATAGGTGAAGGCATTCACAGAAATATCTAATCAGAATAAAGCTTCTTAGACTGAAACGAAATTATGAAAACAAGATTAGATAAGAAATCGTGTCATCCGCTTATACTTACGCTAGCTTTGTTATCAGCAGATATTGTTAGGTTAATTTTCAATGTGTCATCTCATTTATATATATATTGCAAGAAAAGCAAATACTTTTGAAAATATAACATAATTTTAAAAGAAATCTATTGAAGATTTAAAGGTTGAAGTGATAATTTCATCTTATATTTAAATATATCAAGTTAATAATATTTTTTGAAATTTTCAAATTATGGTAATTTAATCTGAAATATATATTTTTTCTAATTACTAAGGATATCTAAAATATTAGGTAAATTCTGAGAGAAAATTGCCGGAAAATTTAAATGCTGTGGACGTTTCGAACGTATAGCAGTGGGGTTGGGGTTGTAGCATTTATTCGAATAGTTAGAAGACGCTTAATGTTGAGGTCATAATTATGTTACAAAAAATCATGAGAACCTCCATAAGACAATATACAAATATAGGTGGTTAGCTGGAATTTTAATATTGCATGATAAACATAAATGAGTCCATTAAAATGGTTTAAATGCTCAGGATATATCATAAGGGTAATTCTTTTCAACCTTATGAATAGTGGTGTCTAGTCTATTATATTCTATCATTAGTAAAGAGATATGTGCACATTACGCTACTTGTCAGAAGACGTTTGAATTCATGTCCGGGAATCACATATCGTTCAGATTTCCAAATTTAGCAACTATACAAAAGATTGACGCAAGTGCCTTCTGTGATGTAAAATCTATGCTGCTTATTGATAATGATAAGAAAATAAAGTGACATGCTGTTAAATAATGGACATAGTAAAAACAAAAACCCTGATTGTCGAAAGTGGCCATGATTTTGTTATTAGAGTGAACACCCTCTGCACGACAAATCAACAGCCCCACATGATAAATGAAAAAAACTGGCCGTTTATCCATGTTTTCTGTTTTCTTTTCTTGTTGTTAACTTACTACTTCGTGAGTCCCTAAATGGCTGCTTCAGGATATTTTCTCACAGGTAGCTCAAATGACATTTATCAAGGGAGCAGTTTCACAGAGAAGGCATTGTTGATATAGTGACGCAATACATTCACTAATTTCTTCATTCCCCATATATTAAGGGAGATATTTTTGCGCTTGTGTATCAATCGTATTTGAGTTGAAATCCTTGTTGTGTTTATTGTCTTAAAGCTTTTGGAGTGATTGTTACCTCATATGGAGGATAGATCTATTTCAACAGATGAAATATTCACGATTCTTATTCAACCACGGTGTATAGAATGAGTTTGTGGCAGAATAAGAATTTAACTGCGAAAGACTTTCTTTTCCTTTTCTCACTTACAGCTTTTTATCTATTTTTTAAAAAAGTTTTTTTAGTTATTTTAAATATACATTCCTATGGATGGAATTCTGTTAAAATATAACTTGATTAAATTTAACTTTAAAGTCAAAAATATATAATTTATATAATCTTATCATATTTTGAATTTTAAATATATTTTATTCTCTAATATTAATATTTTTAAATATATTCTTACTTAAATTTAACTTAAATTAGCTAAATATTATTTGTTTGTAAATTTTTAATTAGAAATTTTCGTTCAAAATAGACATTATATTATTCATATAACCCCAACTTAATGTCATATGGTTAATATACGGGTTTAATTATATAAAAAAGATTAACCTTAAGGCTAATATATTCCACACTCCCCTGATCAAACTTTTGCCTTTCGTCTGACTGAAACATTGAAATGGATTAACTGTTTCTCAATTTTCCGACGGCTGTCACAGTTAAATATCTAATTTAGTCTATAAACAGGGGCTGACGGTTGAATAGATCATATGAGGTAATGTTGGATTTTGTTGTGTAATAATAATAATAATCATAATATATATATATATATATATATATATATATATATATATATATATATATATAATGAAATACATATATGTCAGCTTATCCATATCTTTCTAATTTATAAATATTGAATGAATCATCGTGTTGACTATAATGATAATAGCAATAGTAGCTTTACCTTAAAGATAGTAGCAATAAAAGCTCTAAAATAAAATTTATCAGCAGCAGCTGGTGACATGAACTTTCTACGATGAAGCTAGAAGAGTTGTGAATGCTTCACATAAAACACACCAACAATGTAAGTTCCCACTATAACATATTAATGAACATTTTGTTATTTATACAATTTACGTCTAAGCAAAGAAACTTGTTTTAAAATTGGCATTTGCTAATCTGTGGTTTTTGCCTGTAGTCATTGTCACTGCCTACATTTCATGTACTGTATAATGCCCCTGTAATTAATCTTACACATTAAATTATTGAAGTAGCTAATCACAAAGCCATCTTTATTATGCACAAATGTATATGATTTACAAATGGCTGAGTTCTTTCACATTGAATATAGATGAGTTCTCTTACTAAATTACCCGACATATTTTATGTTTTTAAGTTCGTAAATGGAGATAAATTGAAGAAAAGGCAGTTGAGTGCATTTTTTTAAATGAAGATAGATTAGATTTTTAATAATTAACATGAACACTAATTTACTATTGATCTTTTTTATTAGTGAGAAGATCTTCATATAATATAATAATATAAAAACATACAAATAGAACTAGCCATTGTTTTAGGAAACTATCACTGCAAATCAGTCACCAGAATTGTCAGAAAATTGGATATCAAATGATAAATAACATTTAATCTTTTCGAACAATTTCCTCAATTTTACAAATATACATATCATGACAAATAGGAATTGAAGAAAAATATACCAACAGTGCTTAATTTATTTTCTAAATTATCATTTATATGTGTATTCATAATAATATTTTGTAATTTAGTGACAAATTACATTAAAATGAAGGTAAGATTTTATTGTTAGAAATGATCCTCACATAGTTACGAAACTTAATTTTAATTGAACGTATAAAATTGATCTATTATGAGAATATTTATTCAATAATAATGAAAAAAACTGAGTGTATGAGATGTTTTCTTCTTGAGTATATGTTCAAAAAATTCGAAACGCACAAGAAATCAAACACACGGGCCCACACAGACATTTAAACAAAAAATAAACGCACATAAATATATATATATATATATATATATATATATATATATATATATATATATATATATATATATATATATAAAAGAAAAACAGATCACTTTAAGACACCATTATAAATAATAATTTATTTCACCAGAGTCCTAGTTTCATTTCGTTGATGGAAGTGCTATCTGATGATCTGGGGTCCTTTTAAAAGGACTCTGGTGAAATAAATTATTATAATGTTACCTTAAAGTGGTCTGTTTTTCTTTCATTAGCTCTGGATTTACATTGAGCTCTCAGGATTTCATACTCCTTGGGATTACCCATACGGATTACCAAGTTCTTCATAACTTAATAATTATATATATATATATATATGTATATATATGACATTACGGTCGATTGTTTGACCTAATACAATCATACCAGTCAAACTGTGAATTGAAGGTCGTTCTCAACGGATTCTCCTCCAGTTCCTATCCCACGAACGCAGGTGTTCCTCAAGGCTCCATCCTATGTCCCACTCTATTCCTTATCTACATAAATGACCTTCCTGACGCCATAAATTTCCAAGTTGGCATCTACGCTGATGACACCAAAATTTATTCCTGCCTCAAAAACAAATCTAGTTTCACTGACAAAACTAACCTAGACATGCGTCTCGAAAAGGACCTCCAATCGGTTGTGAACTGGGGCAGGAATTGGCTGGACAATTTTAATGCTTCAAAATAAAAATTCTCTGTATTAATCACCTCTATTAGAATGTCTGACGCTCAACTTCTTGAGAGCACATCTCTGCGGCTGCTCGGTCTCACGTTGACTGCTGACCTGAGATGGAAGAAATACACTGAGTCAATTGATTCATCCACCGCAAGGAAAGTTGGCTCCCTGTGCCGCGCAAGGAAATCGATCCCCGGAATCGATCCTCCAGATCTACAAATCAACAATTCACCCTTGCATGAAGTATTGCTGTCATATATGGTCTGGTGCCCCTTTTGTTTGCCTCGGGGTTCTTGAGGCGGATAAGCAATATAATTGCCCCTGCTCTGACATCTCGTCTACAGTCACTTTCTCACAGATATCGCCGTCGCCTCTCTCTGTCTGTTTTACAAATAATTTCATGGCAATTGCTCCGAGGAGCTGCATTCGCTTGTTCCCAGTCGTCATGACTTCAAGCGCTCTACGAGGCTAGCATCCCACTCTCAACCTTTCACTGCCGAACCTCCTAAATGTAGCCTGTATCTTCTACTCCAATAGCTTCATGTCTCGCACCTCTCGCCTGTGGAACTCCCTTCCCTATTCCAGTTTCCCTGAGAACTATAATCTCCAGTTATTCAAATGTAAAGTTAATCGACATCTCCAGTTGCCTTGTTCTATCCACTACCCTTCGCTTCATACTTTCTTCTATCACTCCCATCTGATTTTGATCCAAATTTTCTGTAACCCCTTGCGTCCTAGTGGCTTCTCGCATTGCTTTGGGTGAAACGCTTAAAAAATTTTGTACCACAAAAAACGTATTCATATATGTATATATATATATATATATATATATATATATATATATATATATATATATATTTAATTCATTCGATAATTGTAAGATTTACACGCTTTTAAATTCCCAGAATAAATACTTGATAAGTCCTGTGACGAAACCGGTCCTTCTGTTTTGGCTTTTTTAAAAAATGACTTCTTTTTATTTATTCCTTTCTAATACACACACACACACACACACACACACACACATACACATATATATATATATATATATATATATATATATATATATATATATAAGCCCTACTTTTATATGGAGCATCCTTTTTAAAAATAAAAACAGATATACTAAAGATATACTAAATTTTTCTATATATATGCACACCACGTACACACACGTACACACACACACACAATGGTTTTAAAAATTATTTATTGCTTTTAACTTTTTTCAGTTTCACCGTTTTGACTGTTAGACATTTTCTCTGGGCAAATAATCTCTTACATCTAGCCACGTAACTGTATAGACTATTTACTATTTCAAGATATGTTTGTCTAATTTTGGTTAATATATCTGTTAAAACGAGATTTCAGTGTTCTTTTCATATTTGCGTAATTTAGCAGAATCCCGTTGCCAGACATAAGATCTTTCAGCAGTCACCCTCTTGGCTCAGGGAACCACTACCTTCTAAAGGCACTTCATGTAAGTCTCGCTGTTGAGTCAGAGGCCACCATTAACAGATTTGGGAGTTCTTTTCTTATCAGAATGATCAGAGTGAGTTCTCTGATCTGCCGAACATTCATAACCATTATTAGACTCATCCAACTGTATCCGAATCCGCTGCACTATTCTCATATGGACACTCAAACACTGAAATGTTCGTATAAGAACTTCCGGTGCGAATGCCAAGCAGAACAGCATGCCGTTTCTAAATTTCTGGTGGAGTGAAATGCGTCACTGTGATCTTTTCTCGCAGACGTTATCGAACTGAACCTAAAAGAAACAGCGTACATGCGCGAAATTAAAAATAAAAAATGGCGAAAATTTACCTATCGCATCATATATATATATATATATATATATATATATATATATATGTGTGTGTGTGTGTGTGTGTGTGTGGTGTCAAACATAAGGTCTTTTCATGTATACTTACGGTTTCTAGAAAGTAAGGTGATGACCCTCATACGTCGAATACGATGGGAGAATATATATATATATATATATATATATATATATATATATATATATATATATATATATATATATATATATATATCAAACGGTGGATCTTATTACTTATACGTAAATTATTATTTAAGTAATTAATTTGTAATTTATCGTTCACCTTCATAATTCTCTCTGTCGACGAAATAACGTCTTTAAAGAGAAGATTCACACTTTTTTTTAATTCATACTGTTTTTACATTTATATTTTATAAAAATCAGAATGTTTACATACATTCATACATACACACATCCACACACAGGCACACACGCAATAATAATAATAATAATAATAATAATAATAATAATAATTATTATTATTATTATTATTATTATTATTATTATTATTATTATTATTATTTGAATTTTGGATCTCCAAAAATTGGCATTGTACGTATGAAATATATAATGACAAATGCGAAACAAGATATTAAATCATGAGAAAATAACTTAGGAGATTGCGAACTCTAGAGATAATGGAATAATCGAATAATAGAGAATATGAAGAAGATAAAAACAAATATAATTAGTTTTATCAATGGTGCAAAAACTGATTGAGTTAGAAAGAAATGTTACTAATATTACAAAGGGTATCTTTTAAGAAGTTCAATTGAAAAGACCAGAACAAGTGATAAGAAAGACAGGGAGAGATGGAGACAAACGGAAAGAGATGAATATCAGCTAATGCATAACAAACGAATCTCCACTTAAAGTAGACATTACAAAGTGAGAGAAAGAGAGAAAGGGAGAGAAGTGTCCCGTTAACAAAGCGATGTATGACAACAGATTTAACAATCTTAAGTTTTCATGATGAATGTAGGGCTACATTGAATGAACGCAATTAGTACTCTTGGTGTTAAATTATTCACGCAAATCTTAGCGCAACACGAATTTGAAGACAAGAGAAGGCAGTAGAGTAATGTTTGGGAGATAATTGTATGCAGTAAAGTTATATGTCTCTTTAAAATTGATGAGGTAGCAAAAAATAAATGCATATATTTATTTAAACTTCCTGGATGTAATATACATTTCAAACAAAAATATATAGGTTATTATAGCATCATCATCATCATTATCATCTATGAACCGTGTTCCCGAGCACGTAGGCGAACATGGGTCTCCGTAATTTCGTGTCGTTTTTAGGTTTTAGTAAATGTTTCCTTTCTCTACCTTGCCACCAATATGTCCTGTCAAATTTTTCAACCGACTTTCCACATCATATGCCCTCGAAATAGTAACTGTCCTGTGCAAGGTTAATTACACGTGTCCGTTTCAATTTTTATTGCATTTTCGTCATGTATAGTCAAAGGCATTCTCAACATCCTGCTGTAGAACGACATTTCGGTTGCCTCTAGTTTCTTCTCTGTGATGAGATTGGCCATCATTCATTCTCACATTGGAGAACCGTTATTATCAGTTATATATTCTTTCTTTTGTTTATAATGCGAATAGCCTCTTTCGTAATATTTTACATTGCTTTGGAAAGGCATAGTTCTCTATCCTAATGGACTGTCAGACTTTAGTGTCGTATTTTCTATCATCTGATAAAACACCTGATTCCTCGATTTTGGTATCTGTGGAAGTCGTATTTGATTGGCTAAAACTATCGAGGGAATGTCAAAGATAGAAAGTGATTTCAGTGAGTTATGTCTTGTACGTTATACATTGTAGTCGTGGTTTTTTCGTGTCTCGGTACTTTGACCCCAATGTAGATGATAGAAAGACCATACTGGCTAATTAAAAAAAAATGTGCCCGTCGAGATGGTGAATGCAACTAGTTTAAAATTCCTTTGTGGAAATTCTCTTTTATTTCCAACAAAATAACTGGCGATCAGCGGCAGAGAAAGAAG
Source organism: Acanthosepion lycidas (assembly GCA_963932145.1). Lineage (NCBI taxonomy): Eukaryota > Metazoa > Mollusca > Cephalopoda > Sepiida > Sepiidae > Acanthosepion > Acanthosepion lycidas. The sequence continues at coordinate 22,292,487 of OZ010571.1, forward strand.
AAAGTAACATTATTATTATGGAATTGACTCCAAGAATATCCCCAGTACTAATGGATAGAAGACAAGTCAAGACCTCCTCAGAACGAGGGGGATCATATAATATATGTTCCAGATAATAAACCGTTCCTAATATATCAATCTTACCTAATATTACGAAGATATTTGTGATGTACTTTGACAAACGCTTATGCATAATATACACACACACATACACACACACACACACACACATATATATATATATATATATATATATATAGAGAGAGAGAGAGAGAGATAGATAGATAGATAGATAGATAGATAATTTTGATTTTTTTATTGATCTCTCTCTCTTAACATTTATGGGAAAAATATCGCAATCTTTGTTCCAGTGCTTTAATAAACCGTATATTCCTGAAGGATAATTATCTGTCTGACACTTCTTGACATTATAAATAGAACCTGACAGAATGTAGAAAGATTTCAACTATTTAAAAGAAGTTCTCATATGCACCCATAGAAATGCTAAGCTTATCAATAAAGAATCCGCAGTAACTTGAAAATTTCATAATCTCCCTGTAAAATCTGTTTTTGTATTCCCTTTGAAATTATATCCGTTTTCCACGGTCAATTTTGTTGTGAAATTATCATTTGTTCTATTTTATGTTCTGAATTTTTTTTTCAAAATTAAAACCAGAAACATTGTAAAAACAAAAGGAATCTTCAACTACAGAAAAAAGAATTCCCCGCTTATCTGATGAAAAAAATAACTTGTCAAGATGTGCAAGGCTATCAATCGTGAAGGCATAAAAGAAGGAAGATTCTTCAAATAGTACTATTTTTTGTTAAGCAACAGCAAAAGTTTAATATATGTAACTGTTATGGTCCGTTTCTTTGTACCACGTTGATAGTCCAGGATAGAACCAATAAAGAACGCGCACAGGTATGGAATAACACAGATATATTACAATCAGGAATATATACAGAGAAGTAGAAATGTTAGTAGGGATAACAATGTAGTCGCGACCAGTATCACTATTTCAATGTCTTGCAGTAATTGTCTGAACGCGACTCTGTTTCGGACTGCCTCTGACTCGACTCTTGACTCGACTTGTACTACTGACTTGACTTGAACTACTCTTAAGGCGCAGTATTTATTAAGTATGGAATAGTTCATTATTATTATTATGGGTAAGATCCGCTAACAGTAATATGGTAACGCCACTTATATAACCGTGCCCCTGCTCTACTGTCAAAATTTAAAAAGAAAACAATTATAGCCTGCCAAGTGTACAAAAGTCTAAATACTTGTTTTTGGAAAACATTTATCACTATTCTTGCAAATTAATATAAAACTATGACGCGGTTAATTACATGAAAATCATTTTTATAATGATTTCACGTGAATTTATCATTTATTATGTTTTAAATATGAATTTATTCTTCTATTGAATCTTGAAAGTTAAAATAAAAAAAAGAATTACTGTCAATACTGTGGTAACGACAAAGAATCATTAAAAGAGAGATAATAGTCCTAAAAAAATTCTCCCCGGTTTCACAATAAATATGGCACCAACCGCTGAAAAGTTTCAGCAAATTATTCACCAAAATTTATCTTCCAAATATTTACAAAAGAGAACTTCAAATAAGCTGGTGCCAACACATGATGCTGCTTACCTGATTGATTGGCAGAAAAAGGGAGACAAAAAATGTAATTTTAATATAGAAAATAAATAAGGCTGAAGGTATATACTAAACAATGTACATAAGAAAACGTAAGATAAATATATCACGCATATAATCTTCCTCTCTCAACATTCATATTCTCTATAATTCACCGAGTTTCTATCTTTAATATATCTACATCTGGGTATTCTCTCGATACTTCACACGTCCGCCGGTCATCTATACGACTATAATAAGAGATTGGGCCAGCTTAACTGGATAGTAATTAAAGTAAACAAAATTGTGATAATAAGTACAGGCCAGTTCAGTTTGTGTAATATACATAAATACTTTTTTTCCACGAATCAAGCCTAAATATCTATAATGCGCTATATTTGGTCCATCAGTATCATGTCAAAACAAAGACAGGCGAAATTGGATCATGAAAGTCGAAAAAAGTAAAAAAAAAAAATATAAAGAATTGATTCAGTAGAGGTTCTTTATCGGATAACGAGCAAGAAATAACTTTTTATCTTTGGAAATGATGTGGATTCCGTGATCAAGTAAAGTTTTATAAGAATTGACAGGTGAAATGACAAAGAATTTATACTGGATAGTAATCGTCAATTCAAACTTCGACAAAAGTGTTGCGTTAGAAATGCCCGTGAAGTATAGAAAAGCAAATCAAAACGAATCGTAAAAAGAAGAGCAAATATTTGCGAAAAACACATTGAAAAGAGAAAACAGGTGTCATAGAGATGTTAAATCGGATCAAGTACCTTATTTTAAATAATAAGAAAAAACAGAATTAACGAAATAATATATATCAAGTATTGGGTCAGAAAGGCAATACTATAAATAATAATAGTGAAGACAATAATTTAGTTAGAATAAATATAAATTCGTTAGGCAACATATTATTCCGTGGTCTTGGCGACATTCCGGCGGGAAAGAACAACTCAACACCGCCAACTCAACTCCCTCGACTGAACACCGCCGAATGAATGTCAGGATAACTCAGGACTGAGATAACTCAGCACCAGAAGAAGATATATTTTTTTTAAATAACAGAATAAAAGTAATTTATTAAGGATTGGAACCTTAATTATTGAACATATTTTTGTTAAAGTAAATAGTAAAGAAATTTATATTAGATAAATTTAATTTACATATAAAATAATTCAATAAAATAAACTTGTTTTTATTTATTTTGGAATAATGTAAATCGAAAAATGCAATAAATATATGAAGGCATATGAAAGATTTTTACAAATTATTTCTCCCTTTTCACATCTATCTGAATACAGTTTCGCAAATTTTTTTTAAATATTTAAAAGAATTTTTGTGTGATAGAAATAAAAACCGTTTTTCTTAACGTTTGTGTTTTTTTAAATTATGTTTTCTTAAAATGATTTAACTTGCCACTTTAATTTATTAAAACATAAACTACGTTACGATTTACTATTTTAAAAATAATTAAAAACAAATCCGCTTCATTTTGTTTTGCATTTTTCGATTTACGTTACTAAAAATGCGCAACAAGAGTAAGGAGATGAAATAAGATATAAAACGAATAAAGAGACATTTTTGTCAGGATCCTTAAGGAGAGGAGTATTTGAGAAAGACAAAGATAGACAGTCATATTAAAGGTCCGAATACCGACAACATCTGTGGTATTAGTTAGAATGATGAAATCACTTCACGCGGCGGGCATTAAAATTGCCAAGAACAAAGATGTTCGAAGCGGAATGCAGAGATAAATAGAGAGAGAGTGGGGAGAGTCAGATGCTGTCAGATATTTTATCTAACATGCTACAGTCCTGTGTAGAAGGGAGCGATAAATTAAAAAAATAGCGATAGCTAAGAATCGAAAATCCATGACAGTATCACGCAAAGATTAAAGAGATAATTTCCTTTCTATCGGAAGATCTTCCGGAATATATATACGAAGACTATGCCTATGTACTCTAGAATCCTTTCGACAAAGATGCAGATATCCTGGAACAGGGAATTCATTGATACAGATAAATGAGATTAAGTTGGTTTCCCGCCATGACATCTGGAGATATCTAAGAGTTATCGAATGGAGTAAAAGAGCTCTAACATATCAGGAGAAATTTTCAAAGGAAAAGATTCGCCCATTATAAAACTTTTTATGAATAGCACAAATGTTAAATATGAACAAGTTATTTTTAATTATTTTAATGAAATAAATAGGATATTTTTTAATAAAATAAATTGACATATAAAAAATAATTCAATAAAAACACTTGTTTTTAATTATTTTTTTAATAAATCGAAAAATAAAATAATTATATGAGGTCTGATGAGAGAATTTTACACATTGTTTATTGCTTTTCAAAACGATCTCCCACTAAATATAATTACATACAATTTTGAGTAAATAAAAACATTTGTCCTCTTCACCTTTCTGTTTGCCCTTTAGTGTCAGTTGATCTACCCTTGTATGCGTCTATTAGGCAAGAATTCCATATTTACAAGATACTTTCTCATGGCAGCGTAACGATTGAATTTATCTCCCAGTTTACTTCGCGATATACCTTGGAGGGAAAGCTTCAGTTTGTCAATGAAGTATCTTCTTTGGTGAAAGTTGGTATTGAGGTTTATTTAACTTATAGTAAATTCCAGATAAAAACAGGATCTTGGTTCACATCAGCTATAGTCAACAGAAATCACTTTCCAGGTTGTGAGAACTTGATACCTCTGATAAGAACAAAAGTCGCTATAGGCCGCTTGTAATGTTATCGGTAAGTGAGGCGCCGTTTAAACCCTCACAATTTTGGTGCTAATCATTGCAGTGCCTCTGAAAGAGTCTTTTAAATGAGATAAATTCTCAATCTCATTTCTCTTCATTCAATTTCAAATGCTGCCATCTCCTTCCAATAAAGCAATATATTTGCCCATAAATTCCCTTCAAGTTACAATCTCGGGTTTCAGGAGTAACCTTGCCCGAGTTTTCACTTCAAATTATTTTCATTAATGTGACCTGCATATAACCCTGTCAACGGTTTCCATTATCAGCTCTGTACCTGATCCCGACAAACATGTGAACTCGATGGTAACTTTGCAATTACCTTCAAGTGATTTGTAGCGATATCAGTTTCAGCCGATATTTTGTTAAATGTAAAACATGGGACCGGTCACAAAAATTGTTTCAGATATTTATCTTCCAGATGATTATCAGTTGAGATATGTAGACTTCACAAGTACTATGGCAAGCTACCCTGGCAATTTTGTCACTGAGTGGGGATAAGTTAAATGTTAGACAAATTTCACAAGTCAAAGAAGAATTTTTTCTATCAGACAGTGGTCACTGCCAGCAACTAGCAGAAAAACGGAGAGAACGTGTAGAGAACGACTGAAAGAGAAGACGCGTCCGTTGGTCGTTTTACATACAACTCGCTCTATCTCTGCTTTGCTCGTCCATAGGAGAAGGTTACAACCTGTTACTTACTGCTATAGTAATCTCATGGTTTTAAATTCGTGAATGAAGATCTGGCGAAAGTGTTTAACTGGAAGATGTACCCGGAGAACAAATCTGGTGTCGGGTCTGAACTGCTACAAATATGCACCTGAACTGGTCGTCGTTCTAACTAAACTATACATAAATGTGTTTTTTTTTCTCCTGTAGTACCTGTCCTTATGAAATCTCACCTTTGGAAATAACGGCCTATTTGATTTCTTTCTCTCTTTGGCAATAGACTCGCGGTTCTAATCAAGACCTTCATTTGTCTTAGCTCTGAGATGTAGGATTAAATAAATAGTTGTATCTAACAGCAAAACAACAACGAAAACAAGAATACAACATCAACAAAGAAATCAACGAATAATAATAATAAGAAGAAGAATAGTAATAATAATAATAATAATAATAATAATAATAATAATAATAATAATGTTCACGCATTTACAATGGAATTAAATGCCATTCAAATATCCATGAAATACAATTTCCGTTTTCGTCTGAGTATACTAAGCAGATTTAAAATCTATCTAAATTAATTATTTTCCTGTCTGAGGGTCTGTATCAAGGTTATCCTAATTAGTAACCCCCTTGTCTGTGTCTCTGTCTGGAAGAGAAAACGTTAGTCCTAAATTCCTACTAACATAAAATTACTATAGCAGGGATATGTTTCTTGATATTCAGTAATTTGCTAATTAATAACTATACGTCTTATTCTTATTTCTTATTGAACAGAAAACAGAAAATGTGCATAAGTATAAGTTAATCAGAATAAGCTTTCACCTTTTACAAAATACTAATCGACTAAAAGTAAATTTGTGCCTGCATTTAGATTAATAAGAAAGGGCAATTGATTCAGAATATTAGTTATGCTTGCTAATTATCGAAATTTTGGATAGCAGAAAAAAAAAACACTTGCTCAACTGTTTCTCAATTAGTGTACCTTACAAGTAATTTATGAATGACATACTTGCTTTCAATCACGCATAAAAAATGTGGTTACTAGACATTTACTTGCAATGTCCATGGCCCGAATATAAATAGAATATTCTGGGACATTAGAAACCTAGTAACAGCAGCAGCAACAACAACAAAACAAAAAACAACATCAGCAATAATAATACAAATAAATATAACTGACAGATATATCGAGTCTGATAAAAAAAAATCTCTACAGAACAATTCGACAAACCGACAGTAATTATGGAAGTGACAGTCAAACAAAATTTATTCGAGAAAATAGGTCAGAAATGCTGAATAATATCAACATTGGTACACTCATTAAAAAGAAATTGAGGAAAAGGACCCACAATTTGGGATTTACATATTGTATTCATCAGCACGAATCTTCTAAGTTATCTTTTTTCAGGACTTTAACTGTCATGGTTCTCGACAAATTCCTATTTTTAGAGCTTAGATTTTACTCTACCTCGTCGCCATTTTTTGATCTCAATTTACAGAAGCGAGTTTGGGAGAGTTTTCTTACAATCCATACGCCAAGTTAAATATTCCAAACGTTATTTTTGAATTATATTTCCTAGAAAATTCAAATATGTCTTTGATTTTCATTATAAGCATTTTTGTATGTTTTGTACTAACTGCACCCTCCTGTAAAATGACATCTATGTTGCCTCAAGTCTTTTCCTCAGCAGTGAGACACTTTCCCAACATTCTCTGACAGACTGGATTATTAATATAAGTAGTTGATAATCCTTTCTTTGTTTCTAATAAATTGAACCGATCTCATAATATTTCGTTTAACTTTTGGGAAGAAAAATTTGCTCTTCCATTGCAACTTCACTGTCTTATTGTCCATCACCTGTTAAAACACTTCCCAAATATTTTTTTATCCTTGTTCGATTTTGACATCTCAAATCTGCAGTAAACACCTTCGTTTTCCTGACATTTAAAACTATCTTCTGAGTTTTATCGCCTCAATTCAGATTATTAATTTATAAAATATAACTTTGCTATGTTCTTTGAAACATTCCAAATATGATGATTGTGGCGAGATAATGTTTTAATTGAAAATAAATGATCCAAAAATATCATTAATAATTTATTCGAATTTTCCTACGGAAATTTTCGGTAAACAATATATAAATTTGTATTTAATGGGAAAAACAGTTGCAGCAAAGTTTGTATAGCATATTTAATAAAAGTTGTGAAAGCACTTTGTTTCCAATTCAATAAATATCAAGATGTTTAATGTTCTAAATGAGAAAATAGATAATGTAAAACCATTTTGTAAAATTTTGTCGTAATTTTTCCATTATATATATACATATATATATATATATATATATATATATATATATACACACGCACACACACCCACACACAGACATATATATATATATGTCTGTGCGTATATATATATATATATATATATATATATATATATATATATTATCCCTCACCGATTGAACAACTCGCAGTTTCATGCACAATGTTCTCACTATAGACTGACCATTACACAATTTTAATTTTCAAAATTATCTGATTATCACAATGATGGCGCAGTTATTATATGAAAAAACAGTTTTTTTTCAGTTTTCTTTTAATTATAAATTATATATTTTAGATTTAAAAACTGGATTTATATATGTATGTAAAAGTAAATATATTCTATAGTGAATGTTATATTTTTATATTGATTATAAAGGAAGATTACTTGTTCTTTTTTTAAATTTATATTTAAAGTTAATATGGATCAACGTATTTAAGCAGTTATTTATTTTTATTCCTACATGTAACCTTCAATTCATTTTTCTTTTTTTAATAATCTAGGGTTATTAAAGTGTTTCAATATAACTAATTTTACAATACATAAATTATATCTATTTCCTTTCCCTTTGTTAGATTTGCCTCTTTTTACAATTTCTCAGGTAACTAAAGGTGTATTACCATAACTCTTTAATTGACAAAAAAATGTAGGTTGAGCAGTGCTGTTCAATGATGGTAAAATCGAAATTTCCCTGGAACCAAAATAAAATTTAATATCGTGTACGAAATGTATGCTAGCTTGGTATACAATATTAATAGCCATACATTGACCGTTTAAGGGACATAACTTATTTTTTGGCAGTTGTATTTATTTTTTTAATTAACGTTGTATTTGTTGAAAATATATTTATTTAATAGAATGGTGTGTTGGGATATCAATTTATTGATGTTATTCTCACAGTTATATTTTATCTTAATATTTTGTTATAAATCTTTTTTTAGTGTTGGTGAATGGTTAAAGTTTTTATGAATTAAATTTATGAAAATTCTCCAATATTAAATTTAACATTATGATTAATAGACGTATTAAACAATATGATGTTACGCTTACGGTGTTTGTTTATTTTTACCATCTTTGTTTTTTTGTTTTTTGTTTTTTGTTTTTTTCTAAATACTATAAATTTACATTATGGTTGATTAGTTCCAAAACCTTTACATATTTTATTTTATTGTTATCAAACATTTCCTTATTGCTGGAGATAGCAGAAAATGTAACGTGTACACATTTATGTAAATTATCTAGAATTTTCTGTAATGGGTGTTTTACTCTTTACTGAGATATCAATGGTAATATATACCTTTGGTAGACGCCTTGTAATAACCATTATTCAAACTAAAGTCACATCGAGAAAGTTGATCATTTTCACATTACTGGTAGTGGTAATAATGTTTGAAATATTTTCGTTAGATCCTTTTTCAATCTGTCTATATTTCGTGAACTTGTTTTATGGTGGAGGATTAAACCATCATCTCTTCAGAGTACGATGTCCTCAATGTTGAAAATAGAACGTAGTCGTCATAATAACATGATTACAACTATTTCACATGACTCTACTGAGTGAAATACTCCTATATCATATAAAATTATGGGTTATTTCTCTTGGTCCCCAGATAAACATTACCACACACGAAAGCCGCTAGTGGCCCGCTGGCTGGCCGGCCACCGATGGCAGTGCTAGTCGTCCTCTGTTGTACCGGTGTACCTCTAGCGTTCGGGCAGTGGTAACATTGCCGGGACGAATACGTCGGTGGTCCGACAGAAATCCACCAGCGGTAAACACTAAGTGGCATGCCACCCAGTGGCAGATTGTTTGCTTACGAGTAGTGTATGCATTTCTATAGGTTTTTGTGTCTACTTTATGTTATTTATATCGCGATCGCTAATAGCCAGTAATTATTTGTTAAATTTATGGCAGATATTAGCAGACTCTCGGTGATAGTCACAAATATCGTACTAGATGAAGGTATACTATACATTACTGACATGAGGTATAATGTACACTATTTACATTATTCGGACTATTGTCCTCATTTGTGTTGTGATAATTATCACAAAGTTTCGACCTTTGTAAGCTCCGGCCTTCTTCAGGTGGTTGGAATGTCGAACTGAACCCTTTATTACGCTCGCTGGGGTAAACTGTTCTAGTTCCACGTGCTATGTCTAATGGATGTCTGCTATCAGTTATCTCCTGTTAATTCACCTCTCCATGTTCTCCACTGCTTTCACCAGGTATTGAACTCACAATCTTTTTGGGTCCTGTCACTGGATGTAACAAGCGTCTTTATCCACTGTGCGATGTGTCCTTAAGTGAAATAAAGAGTTCAGTTCGACATTCCAACCAGCTGAAGAAGGTCGGAGCTTACAACGCCTAAAGCGTTGGGATAAATATGGCAAAAAAGATGACGACTTTACTCCGAATAATGAAAATAGTGTATATAATACATCATCTCAGAAATATAGACACATACTGGATAAATGTACATTCATTCTTCCTTTTTATATTAGCAACCTATTCTTTGATTCTGCAGCTTTATGCCACTGGTTACTTGGCACACCGATTGCTGGTTTTATTAAAATAGTGCGCGATGTAGAATAACAGAACTATAATTTATCTATTAATAATAAACTTACATATTTTGCTCAGCGAGTTTCATGTACAACGTAATTTGCAGGTGCTCATTGATAACTGACCGTTAAATACTTTAAATTTTTAGATATATACGGGACTACAATGATAGTGTAGAAGTTCGTCTTTTTTATGAGATGGATTCAAAAAGTGAATGTAAAGATTTAACAATATATATATATAAATATATATATATATATATATATATATATATATATATATATATCTTATTTATTTAAAAATATTTTTTTTACGTTTATTATTATTTATGTAACTTTCAGACAAGAATCCGTAACTGTAGTTATATTCTGTATACTTATTACAAAACACCAGTTAATCTGCAATAAAATTTTAAAACTCAAAATCTTCTTTATTAAACCGAAAGCTCTTTTGTATTTTACACCTCCTGGCTTTGCTCTCATCCGTTGTTTATTTTTTGTAAATCTTCTGCAAACCGTAATGAATGAAGTTTTTCTTCGATGAAATTCATAACACAACTCTGCTTCATAATATCTTACATCATCTTTCCTGACAGATGTTTCATTGCTATATGTGAAAAGAAAAAAATAGGGAATATTCCCTCCGCTGCTATATATCCCGTATCAGCTTCTGATATCTTGGTTCAGCGTAAAAAAATACATGTCATGATTTTAAAGCGCAATATTTGAAGAGTGGTTGATCTGTCGTCTAACACCACAGAAAAAAATATTTAGCGAAATGAATGCAAATGTCTGCTTTAGCGTACGCCAGTTTGCGATAAGGCTATTGGATAATATAGAAAAATCTACTCTAAATAGAGCTAGTCTGAAAAAGGAGTGCCCATTGCAAAATGTTACAAAGTAGAAGAGAAAATGGGATCCTTTGAAATGAACGCTAGTTCCTGAAAAAATGTGAAAAGACATATTACATCATCGTGTTAATATGCCATTTGATTTATTTCAAAGAACAGTGTTAAGGGATACATGATCTTATCATCCGTTTAATATATCGTCCGGAATATTTAATAGTCTCCTTGGATCGTTACTGGATATTAGGACATGCCAAATTTATTGGTAGATTTATTGCCAATATTATAATTATATTTGTGTCTCGTTATCGATAAAACTTGATTTCATAAGTAAATATTGGAGGCTCATAAGTGAATATTTAGAGAAATATAAGTCGTCTACACTTGAGTCTATATTTCTACGTTCTGTCTTGGTGTGTCCGATTCAATTGCATTCACCTTGTAGCTAACGTAGGCTCGTTGTGTCTTTTTTTTCTAAATATTTACAGTGTTTATACTTATAAACTTTCCTTTTTGTTGTCTCGACTTCACGAATTTATGCGTTGGATAAGATTCCCTGCTAGACGACCTAATTTCACTGAAATCACTATATGTAACCATAATAGCTATGCTAAAATCTTCTCTCTCATTTCTCACCTGGGGAATTCACTTTCGTCTTATTTTTTCTTATTTTCTTCTCCATGCTGTGTACTTTGAGAACGTAGAGAATCAAGGCTCACCACAAATTCTTCTCCTTAGTCCTTCTTAGCTTCTTTGTCTCTTTTTACGAAACATCTCACCATATGTTCCGCTCTCCATTCCATCCGCTCGGCAGATATCTGTAGATATTGTCTATTTACTCAATATATTTTCATTCCGTACGTAGGCGGTTTTCTTGCAGGATATGTTCTCGAATGTTACAGCATCATTTCCAGATAGATCTAGTTTTCAGAAGTTTACGCAGATCAGTGTTTTGGTCAAATATATCAGTACCAAATGCATTGTCTAAGCTACAAAAACGGGGGTAGATACTTCTGCATTTGTATTGTTCATTCTTATAATTTCTTCCAATGCATTTAGAAAATGCAACGGTAGAGATCAACAGTTATGTTACCCTGGTTTCATTACGAATTTCGTGTAGTGCAGCATCAGATATTTTGCCAGGTACCCCCGACGTGTTGACAGGCTGCATCACCGCATAATTCACTCCACCAGGTAATTCTAACAACAATTTTTATATCAGGAGTTATATCTTACTTTTTGTTGTAGCATACCTACAGACAATAATAGCTATGTCCCCATTCCCATAAATACAGTAGTAAATACTGTATGTCGGTCTGCAGTTGGAGATTCGCCTACAGCTATGTTGGTCAAACTCTCTGCATCAGGGCAGAGAGGATACCCAGACGAGGGCGGAAAGGCTATCCAGACGAGACTATGTCGAAGGGCAGAGTCTAGTCTAGGCAAACAGCAACCCAACCCCGTTTTATATCGTGTCTACGGAGAATTTTTGGCGGAGCCTACGGGCTCAGATAGCAAACATTAAATTCGGCCTAGTGCCACATCTCACCGCGTCGGGTGGTTACTAGACATCCTGCAGTTATTGTTTCATTGTGGAATTCTTCTATCATTTGACTACACATATTCTAAGCGCCGCTGACGAATCTTGTATGTTTTGTTTCTGGCCTATGTAGTCTCGTTCATTACCAAACTGTGTCTGATTATTCTATTCAGGAACCTTCCCAAGGTCACATCACTTTTATTATAGCATCGAGATTTGTATTAGCCAATCAGATTTTGTCTTTCTGCTGTCTACAGGTATAAGACCAACAGCGTAATTTTGCATTTCTTGCACATGCCCCAACGTTAAGTCTTCTATACATGTAATTAAAGAAAAACTCAACGCGATATTAATTGCCGCATTATGTTATATTCTCCTTGATCTACCTCCATGCATTCACTTACTAACCTTGTGAGCCTGTCTTAATGTAAAATAATAATAAAAATGATAAACCTGATAATGATTTGAACGAGTTCGTGAATACTATACCGCAGATCTTTATTGTTACGGAAATTCAAAACCAAAATTGAGATGTTCCGTTGTGAGGAGATCAGTTTAAACTCGATTGACATTAAATCTGTTGGCTTCGTGGGTTCGAAACCTATTTGATGCCATCTTTCTTGGTAAACAAGAAAACAAGTAACAAAAAACAACAACAAAAAACAAAAACGAATAAACCAAAACAAAGAAGAAACTAACTACTATCTTTAACAACGTCAGTTTTTATCTTCTGTCTCCTTGAATCGTGTTTTTATTGCCAATTCTTTTTCTTGAACTCATCGTAAATCCTCGCGCCATAGTCTTTCGTAACACGTTGATGGTAGAGACAATATAAAAAATGTTAACTATTGGTAATTTATACTGTTAATATTTATATAGATCGGGTTAGTAAATATTGCCCTTGTTCTTATGAATAATCAACAGAGGTTTCCTCTTGTTTCGATACGCTCCTCCTTGAGTGAGCTATTTCTCTTTACTGGGACTATAAAAGGACACTATACGCGAACCTTGTATTATTGTCAGTTGAATAAGATTTCTTAAAGCTTATTCCTGCGTACTTTTGTCATTACACATTTATATTTCTATAACTGAAAAATCGCTTAGTATGGTGTCCACTTTAGTTGTTTTTTGCACATCCGTGAAGAATATATTTGACCTATTCTGAACTTGGGATATGGCAGTTGGTCGTAACTACGTTTATGAAGTGTGTAATAATAAACTAAGGACAGTATCGAATCAAAATATTCCTGTTTTCTCACATTTTGACTCACTATTGTCTCGACACTTCGATGCTTTCGAAATATTTATTAGGTTGGTGCAGAAATAATGTATTTTTTTTACGTTAAAAATACGTCAAAAACGACATTATTTTTGCACCAACCTAATAAATATGTAGGTTAGGCATATTCATAAATACAGGCGTAAACCAGTGAAAATATTGTTTCTCAAATAAGCTATACTAGCAATACTAGGTAAATAAGTAGAGAACGACAAATTTACATCAAGCAATTTTAGAAGTATTAAAAAATTAAAATGAACAGATCTCATATGTTGACATTGTAATTTATCTGTAATACGTTTATTAAGGATATGTAATAAATAATAGACGTTTCTATAAAACTTTTTAAATGAACGCGATTTAATTTTAAAGCCGGTCTCTCAAAGGTTCAGCAAGTTGCAAGTCGATCATTGACCTTTAAAATGCACTCAACTATAAAATTAATTGAAAAGGAAGAAAAAAAGATTTATTCACGTTCTGTGTTCTGTATTAACATTCAAGAAATTAAGACGAATGCAAAAATTAATTATTTCTAATTGTATTTTTAAAGTGTGGTGATTGAATTAATAATCAGATCTGCTGTCAAAAACATGCCATAATACAATTCAGCTTTCATTATTAAAGTTGCTATTTTTGGTGTTATTATCAGTTGGGATTCTTGTCTGATTTTATTCAGGTATTCGGTATTTATAAACATGGTTCTTAGCTAAACGAACAGCCGAACATGCAAATTACAAATTAGAGGTAGCAAAATTAAACAACTACAAATATTTAAATATCTGTGTATGATTTAATAGAGAAGAGAAAAATTCAACACTGAAATACGAAGGCGCATTAAGATAAGGAATGACGCCTTCCACGATCTAAGCAAAGAAATATGACACATTTTAATTTCGTTAGAAATAAAAGCGTATGAAATTGTCACGTAATACTAGTCAATATGGCGGTTAATGTTGGAAGAGTTTTACACAGATGAAAAGTGCCGTGGCTCTCGAAAAGAATGTAGAGGATAATGAGCATTTGAGCATTGACGGAGCTTTATATTAAAAGGAAACAAAAAACACACATAATTAACATCAGAAAGATATATTTAAAATTACTAGGCACATAATAAGGATAGATTTCTTGGAAAATGTGATACATGCAGGCCGGATTAAAGTAAGTATGACAGAGGAAAACGACCAAAAATCAGCCTAAGAAGCTTGAGTAAGTTGTGGTAGCACAGGCTTTAATAGATGTAACAAAATGACGCTAATAACTAAATGGTAAAAAAGACAGAAAAAATTGTGGTGATCCATGATCGCCAACGTCCTGAATGGACCCGGTTTACAGAAGAGAATTCTGTCTTCATCGTTATTCCTTTTTTTTGTTCGATCGTTCATTTTTTTTCTAAATGATAAAATCTTTCGACCTGGGATTCCAAACACTCCAAATTTTCCATACTTTGCGATTCTTCATGTTTCATGAAACTTACCATTAATTGTTTCTTTTAATTATTTTCTAGGATTTATACTTCCGCTGTAAATGCATGAGTTGCCGAAGAATTAAATTAAAAAAAAATCAACAAAGAAATTCTATAGTAAATTCAGTATATGTTGAAAAAGAAAACAAAACAATTGTATTAATGTTCAGATTAATATACAAGGAAATAATTATTAAATGAATCAATCTTCAGCATCAAAAGACTATTTGATATCGCCATAAAAGAAACTGCATGGTTAGACCAGTTAATTTTGTTCCAGTTGGCAATAAATTTTCTAGTCATGGCCTTAAAAATTATTTGGTATCCTGTGTGGCAATTTGATCTTCTTCCTTTGTCTTTTTTCTTGATTTTGTCTCCCTTATGTTGAAGTTTATGTGTTTAATTTATGGAAGCTGGCAAACCAAAAGTTCTGGACGGCATGTTCACGAAGATTATCCACAAAGTGCCACCGAGCTTGGTGTAAACCGAGCAGGAAAATTTGGATGCAGCATGGCATATTCTTCACTCACTCAGGGAATCTAAGTCCATCACATACAGTGCTGTGCAAAAGTAAGTGGACCCTAATATAATATTTAAAATAACTCTCTCTTTTTCCCGATAGTCAGTCAGTTATGTGCCATGTGTGATACACACATAGCCGGTCATTTATTTTCGATACATGACTGACGAGGCAGATTTTTTACTGCAGTAGGTTGCCATTTTTTTCTGCAGTAGAACAGTTGCTATCCAAGGGTACAGAACTCGGTCTGTCCTGCTATTTACTCATAGGTGGAGGAGAAGAAGAGTATTCATACCTTTCCCAATGGTATTAGCACGTAAGTTAATGCAATGGATTCAACTGAGATCCAGATAATCAATAATTCTTAATTAAACTTAATATGCGTTAAGAAAAATTATTTATTAAATCAATTACAATTACTTTCAGAAATGTTTATCAAGTGGAATAAAAATATTAGTTAAAAAATAAGATGTGCAACAGCAAGTGTACGCCTACATTTGCAGTCTCTATTTTTGTTTTACTTGGACGCCAAAGTAAATACTTTTTTCACACATGTAAAATCAAAATTAACCGTGTTAAAATTTTGGTAATCTGTGTATACTGCAGTAAAACAAAGTAACCCATTGTGCATGCAAACGTGTGTAGTTTATAAGAATATATATGTGAAGATCAAAAGAATTTCGTGAAGCTTTAAAATACCGTATAGTTGAAACCTGTAATGATGGAGAAGGTAACAAAAAACTATCAAATTGATTTCGATTCCACCTCTCCACCGTGGAAAATATTGTTTATAAATGAAAGGCTTT
>OZ010571.1:22311421-22456421 GCA_963932145.1 Acanthosepion lycidas
ATTAAAAATAAAATATAAGATCAGATAAAATTTCCATATGTAACCATGAGAATAAAAATTCATTACCAGGATTCATAAAAAAAAAATCAACAAATAAATATAGAAAATAAAATAAAATAAAATAAAATAAAACACCAACAGCGACTCTTTAGTTCAAGCTAGCACTACAGTAATTACATTTACAGGTTTTTATTATTCTCCCACCAACATTACTAACCACTACTAACAATTTACAATAAATATTAACCACATATTATCATTACCACCAACCCCCTTACACATTACTATCACACCACATCTACCATATAAACCCGCCATAATTATTTACGTAAATTAACCCCTCTCCCAGCATATTTAATACCACCATGAAAATAACCAATAATGATTAGAAAATGAAATTTCTACCAGTCACATATAAACAGTCATCAAAAAACTAAAAAAAGAGGAAATAACCAGCTTTAATATAATAACAATAATGTTTATTTGTAAATTAAAAATTATAGCACTCTTCAACTATCATAATTTTACACAGAATACTTATTATAAAGATTTATACCAAAATAAATTAATACATATAACAAAATAAAATAAAACACCAACAACCACTTTTAGTTCAAGCTACCACCACTATAACTACATTTATGGTTTTATCATTCTCCCACCACCATTACTAATCACTTCTACCAATTTACAATAACTATTAGCTAATTATATTATCATTGTCTCCAATCCCTTACAACATTACTATCACATCATATCATATAGACCCACTATAATTATTAACATAAACTACCCTCTCACCCAGCATATTAAATATTAAATATCACCATATAAAATAACCAATAAAGATTACAAAACGAAATTTCTACCCGTTACATATACACAGTCATCAAAAACAAACAAATAACCAGCTTTAAATATACCAAATAAATCCCCTTTTTTTTCAAAATTTTAAAAATAAATATGAATAATAATAATTTTTACCTATCATAATTTTACACAAACCCCACCACACGTATATACATACATGCGAGGAAATATTATTCAGTGGAAAAATAAAAATATGACATGTATACATTCACGAGAAATTTTCGCTACACTTCCAATCTTTGAGTTTCAACATACAAATGTGTATGTATAGACATAACACCACCCGTGTACATACATATGTCATATCCGAAACTGACCACATATGTTTATATATATATGAGTCCCGACGGACGACCAAGTATGTATATGTGTTTGCGTACTCCATTAGGCGTATGAACATACATCGATGTTTGCGTTAGTACGATGACACAACGATGACGTTTACCACCCCCACTTCCATAATAACACCAATACACGCAATCTACATAAACCCAAAATTTAAAAAAAAATAATCAGTTTGTCTGACAATCGTTAAAGCGTGAAACCCAGGGTCACAAATTCACATCTATCCAACCAGATATATATATATATATATATATATATATATATATGTATGTGTGTGTGTGTGTGTGTGTGTGTGTGTGTGAGGGAGTCTAGGTTTATCTTACGGTGAAGGCGTTAGATCTGAAAAGCATCAATAGCACACCTACTCGCTCCTCGTTGAAAAGAACATTTCTTACACATGGAACCAAGGTCCCGACAGTGAAATAGCAGTATAATTGCGTATGTATGTATGCCTGAACGCTTGGAGGTGTATCTGCGCCTGGCCCCGGATTTTTATATGCCTGCGTTTGCGTGAACTAAAATGCGTACAGCTGTAATTGCGTATCTCTACCTGGCGCCGAATTTTTACATGGGTGCGTTTGCGAGAACTAAAATGCGTACAGCTGTATGTAAGTGTGTCTGTGTGCATGTGAGTGGCATCTCGAGCAAGTGCGGAAGCCCCCCCCTCAACCACCAAACATATTCTAATAAGCATAAATAAATCAAACTTTGATGAAATAAAACAATTTGTCTCCTGATCGCAAAAGCGTAAATCCCGGGGACACAAACTCATATCCATACAACACAATCTCATATATATATATATATATATATATATATATATATATATATATATATATATATATATATATATATATATATGCACACACACAGAAACACACACGCACAAACACACACACACACACACATATATATATATATATATATATGTACAGACATATATATATATATATATATATATATATATATATATATAGATAGATATATAGATATAGATATATATATAGATATGTGTGTGTATGTATGTATGTACATATATATATTTATAAAATAAAATTTATCTATCTATCTATATATATATATATATATATATATATATATATATATATATATGCACACACAGAGAAACACACACGAACACACACATATATATGTATATACATATATATATATATATATATATATATATATATATATATATATATGTGTGTGTGTGTGTATGTATGTATGTACATATATATATGTATGTATGTACATATATATATGTATGTATGTACATATATATATATATATATATTAAAATAAAGACAGAACAACTTACGACAAAGATGTATGTTTGTTTCTATGCGCATACATCTCGACTGGTGAGAACGAAATATTTTCATGAACATAACCATGTCCATTCATAACCATTTTTTGTTCTCACCACTCAAGATGGATGCGCATCGAAAAAAAATATTTATTTTTCGTGAGTAATTTTTTTGTCTGCATGAAAAATTACTGTATGTAAAACATACGATCTATCTCTGATATTGAGCAATTTATCCCATTAATATAGCACATCTCAGAACTATATTTCTTCACACACACACACACACACACACATATATATATATATATATAATATATATATATATATATATATATATATATATATATATATATATATATATATATATATATATATATATATATATATATATATATATATATGTGTGTGTGTGTTTCGTATACACATGTGCAACTTCGAATTTATACGCATTAAAAATGTCCTATATAGATTTCTTCAAATTATATTTCTGAAAAATCCCCGTGGAATTTGCTCTGAAAAATCAGAAATGTTTGGATAAATATGCGTCAAACCATCGTTAAATGTGCATTTTATTTTTTTGAAAATATTCTTTTCCGTAGTGTAATAGAAAATTAAATTCGTTCTCTCTTATCGTTATTTTTAAAATCAATTAAAAACATGATCTTGTATGTATTCCTTCCTGATACTTTTCATTACTCAGTATCAAATGAAATTTCCAAATCAAATTATATATACGATATTAGAAAATTAGAAGAATTAAAGATATGTTTGTGGCTGGTTGTCGAGGATGAACTTATATTATGTAAAATGATTAACATCTGGGAAATATTTTAGGATAAGGAAGAATATTTAGTTAATCTAACCTCGATAAATGGGACAGTAAAATCATAGTTTTTTTCTGCATTTAAAAATGCAGCGATGATGAATAAATGCATTGATATTTATAGATTGTCTAATTCAGTGGATAGTTTTAAGTTTAGTGTGCAATGAAATGGGAAAATAGTTCCTTTTTATATCAAGATTAAATATTTGCCGAATACAGGATTTAAACATTATCATTTTTGTGCGTAGCCTTGTGCCGGATATGAGTCTCCTGTCCCAATCCCAGTAGAATCTATGGTACGCGTACCCCAACTCTACTACTTCTCCATTTCTAAATAAAATTGATTATGTGCAGTAATGGATCATATACAACATAGGTGAATGATTCAACTCGAATAATTGAAAATAAATACAATGTATCTTTAAAAAAAATAGAGAAGTTACAATAAATCCTTTCATCTTAAATAAACCAACAATGTTTCGCGGCATTTTTTAACATCAACTTGAGATCTTTCTCGCTAAAAAATTGAATCGTATTTACATATTCCACAGTTTGGATAAAAAACAAAATAGTAAATTTTATATAGTGTGTATTTTTTTTTTTTCGTTATTTAGCATGGGCAAAACAAATTCACGGATTTTGACAAAAAAGATACCAGAATGACGACATTTGAGAAAAATGTTTCAACCTTGAATAGCCGATTGAACATAATTTCATTTGTAACGTATATAAATGTAGATAGAAAAATATTGATAAGGTAATATGTGTCACAAAGCACTACTCGAGGCTCCTAGTGATGCCTGGCCCCCAGTCAGTGATTTCCGCTGGGATATGAACCACCCCTGGTCGCAGAATATCGTATGCGCTAATTTCGAAACAAGAACTATGAAAACTCTACACGAAATTATATTTCGCATCAGAAAAAAAAGTGCTTTCCAAATAGGAAGTATAGAAATGTATTTTCAATTGAGAGTATGCTCTCATAATCTTCCGGATTCAATGTTTTACTATTATTAGCAACGATTTATCATTTATATGACGAAGAAGAAAAGGCAGCAATGAACAATGTCTTTTATAATAATGAGGTGAACTCAGCTAATAAAATATTCGATATGAGCAAAGAGATTTTATTGTCACTTTAATGCAAAGAGAGATTGAATTGGAGAATATGTAAATATTAAATAGTGTGCTTAAAAAAAAGTACGTCCAATACTTGGGGAAATTACGCTAACGTTTTTGACGCTGTCTCCCACGGGTGATAAAGCAAGCAGAAAGCTGGATTTCAGGAAATTGATGGCAGTCCAAAGAAATAAATAAAAGGCGGACGATATAGGAATTACTTGTAGAAGACATATTTATTTCAAAGATATACACATTTAATAAGCTTGTCAGATTGAGAATATGATATTACAAATCTTTTTGTAAGAGCGATGGGTTTTACGAACATTATAATGGGCATGTTTGATTTTCTATTAAAATCAGAACATGGGATTCTAACCTGCTTTTATTCAAAACGTGTCCAGTAATTTATACAGTCATCCCATGATTAAAAGCATTTATTTACAATTCATTTTAACATGCAATGATCCAAAAAAAGAATTGAAGAGAAGATTTAATTTTCAAATTAGGAAACAATTTTCATTTGTTTGAAATCAAATGATTTAAGATTGATATATAAAGAAAACATATTAAATTAATATATATTATTATTATTCATATTACCAATATTAGAAAGAAAGAAAAAGAAAGAAAGACTATAACAGATTTAGTGATTGATTCATATACTATGGCTTACCAAATATTAACAGGATATTTAAAGAGAGAAACATATTTTTAGATTGTAAGAATTGTTTTTGGAATGGGAGTTAATAATTTTATAATCATGCAAGTCTTATTAATTAACCCATAGTTGTGGGGAAGAGAGATGGATTCATTCATTTTTCCCAATGGTATATGTACGAAAGTATATATAACCAACTCAAATGGAATTGGAACACAGCTCTCCGATTAAAAATTCATGGATTCAGTACTGGGTCCGATATTTAGCAATTTCTACATGTCTAACCTCGAAAATAGGATATTTACAGATTAAAAAAAAATCAAAATCAATCTACCTAAGATATGTTGATGACATCCATATGCTCGTTAAAAATACAAATGAAAAACAACTTGAAAAACGTTTCCAAAATAATTATGTCCTTAAATCCACGTAAGAACTCCATACTACTAATAAAATTATTTTACATGACATGTTGATAAACACAAATAATAACAAATTTACTATTTCGCCATACAAAAAAACCCCAAAAAACTACCAGCATGAATTCATGTACACTTAACTACAAGAGCGAATGCCCATTACTACAAAATAGCAATTATAAAAAATCCAATACATCGTGCAGAAATTCACCCACGAAACAGTTTTTTCTTTACAGTGAACTAAAGAATATAAAACAAACACTTATTAATAATAGCTTTCCAAACTATATATTTGATGAACAAATACGATGCTTTCTTAGAAATCTTTGGAATCAAAATCGCACCAGCCATTTTTCGGCAGGTTATGGACACCATGCTGGATGGACTTGACTTTTCAATGGCTTACCTAGACGATATATTGATAAACAATAAAAGCTTGGAACAACACCGGGGACACATCCACGAAGTATTTTCACGAATACAAGACAATGGCCTCAAAATAAAGGAAGGCAAATGCGACTTCTTCATGAAAGAAATCAAATATTTGGGTCACATCATAGACAAAGATGGTTGGAGACCGGACCCAGAAAAGATCATTGCAATTAAGGACATGCTGGCTCCTGAAAACGTCACAGCGCTACAGAGCTTTTTGGGGTTACCGAATTAGTAACAAGCGTTTAGCTCAAATATGCATAACCTCCGTGCCCCGCTGAACTAGCTTTTAAGAAATGATAAGGTTTGGGAAAGAACAGCCGTATGCAAGGAGGCATTCGAGAAAACTATCAAAGTCCTAACATCGGATTTATTCCTTACGCACTACGACCCGAACCTCGAGATCATAGTTGCTAGCGACGCAAGCTCGCATGGAATAAGAAGGTGCATCATTCATAAAATGTCAGATGGAACGCAAAGGCCCATCTCTCATGCATCAAGGAATCTTCTTCCAGCAGAAAAGAACTATTCCCAAATAGAAAAAGAAGCATTAGCAATCATATTCGCAGTCACGAAAATTCACCGTTGCATAAACGGAAGATTTTTCACCTTACAAACGGACAATAAACCGCTACTCAGTATTTTCGGGTCAAAAAAAGAATTACCCGGTTATACGGCTAACAGACTGCTGAGGTGGGGGATAATTCTCCTAAATTACAACTTCAAGTTGGAATACCTCCACTCGAAAGATTTGTCACCCTGACGGACATTCTAGACTGTTTCCAAGAAGATTCTGTGATCGCTTTACTACGAATGGAAGGGAGAAATAAAAACTTTATTGTGTATCACTCTAAGAGAACTTCCTGTGACGCTACAAGGAATAAAACATGAAGCCCGTAATGATGAATTCATTAGCGCAACAGAAACAAAAAATTCAGAGAAGGACCAACACATATCAGATAGTTTTTCCTATACAGCGAGAGAATCGTCATTCAAAAAACCTACAGAAGAGAATCCTGAAGGATTTTCACATTGGGCATCCGGGGAAAAATGGGATGAAAAGTCTAATGCGCAGCTATGTATAATGGTTTAAAATGGACCAGGACATCGAAAATATGGTCAACACTTGAAAGGGTTGTGCATTGGCGGTAAAACACCACCTATCACACGTAAACCGTGGCCAAAGACGGACAGACCTTGGTCAAGGATCCAAGTGGACCGCTAGAGGGATTCTACTATCTAATAGTAGTAGATAGTTATTCAAAATGGCCGGAAGTGTTCCGAGGCAAAAAATCCCACTACGGAAGAAACAATAAGCTACCTTCACGAACTATTCGCTCGTTCTGGGGTAGTAGATTTCTTGGTCAGTGACAACGGAACTCAATTTACTTCGACCGACTTTAAAGAGTTCTCCGAGATTTTTCAGATAAAACATATTACGACCCCCCCCATATTACCCGAGGTCGAATAATCAAGCAGAACGCTTCGTAGACATCCTAAAAAGAGCCTTGTGAAAAGCTTGCGGCACCCCAATGGAAAAAGCCCTGGAGTAGTTTTTACATGTTTACAGGATCACTCCAAATGTTAACGCGCCAGCTTCACTACCTCCGACAGAAATAATGTTTACGCGTAAAGTAAGATCCGTTTTTGATAAATTGCTGCCCAAACAAACAAAACGAGGTCCGACCTCTATTGTAACAATGAAAAAATACAGCCCACGGGTAAAAGTATTCTTCAAGATGTTTAAAAATAACACATCTTTCCTGGAACCTGGTACGATAGAAAAGAGGATTGGAAATATGGTCTACATAATCCAAGGCCCTCGTTTCTCTCATATGAGACACCTGAATCAAATCAGGAAACGACTGTTGGATAACTGCAACAGTACACCCCAGGAAGGAGAAGAAGAAGTTATAGATACTTTTATGTGACCGTACCCATAATAACATAATGGACTATTCCATACTGCGCCTCAAGAGGAAGCAGGGTGTTCAGTCCGAAGTCGGGCGACCGGCTGATCGGCTGATCGGTTGAACTCTACCTTCGGGCGGGGAGGAACCCGAACGAGGCTACGCCGAATGATGGAGTCTCTTTCGGGGTGGTAGACCGACCCTGAACCCGTTTATACGGGTTCAAAGGGCATATTTTTCCCCGAGCCCACGGGCTCGGAAACCCCACGTTAAACCGGCCTTGTGCCACATGATACCCTCGTGGGGGGGGTGACTAAATACCGTTCAGTCCGAAGTCGGGCGACCGGCTGATCGGCTGATCGGCTGATCGGTTGAACTCTGCCTACGGGCGAGGAGGAACCCGAAGGAGGCTACGCCGAAGTGGGGAGTCTCTTTCGGGGTGGTAGACCGACCCTGAACCGTTTATACGGATTCAAAGGGCATATTTTTGCCCGAGCCCACGGGCTCGGAAACCCCACGTTAAACCGGCCTTGTGCCACATGATACCCTCGTGGTGGGGGTGACTAAATACCGTTCAGTCCGAAGTCGGGCGACCGGGTGACCGGCTGATCGGTTGAATTCTCTGCCTTCTGGCGGGAAGAACCCCGAACGAGGCTACGCCGAAGGGCGGAGTCTCTTTCGGGGAGGTAAACCGACCCTGAACCCGTTCATACGGGTTCAAAGGGCATATCCCACGTTAAACCGTCTTGTGCCACATGATGTCCTCGTGGTGGGGGAATAAATACTGTTCAGTCTGAAGTCTGGAGTGAAGTCCGTCAGTAGTCTGTCAGTCAGTCAGAGCGAGCGAGTCAGTCAGTCGAGTCAGAGGCAGTCCGAAACAGAGTTGCGTTCAGACAATTACTACTAAACCTGATTGTTCGTACTAACCCTTTCTATTTCTCTGTATATATTCCTGTTTGTAAAATATCTGTGTTATTCCATATACGTGTTCGAGTTCTTTATTGGTTCTACCTTGGACTATCACCGTGTTACAAGGAACCGGACCACAACAGATACAATTTACGACACCTTCGACATTCAAATACCCCAAGTAGCTCCAGAACAGTGACGATCTAAAAGAAAGCGGAAGTCCACGGAACCTCTCGTCATCAATACAAAAAGAGCCGATATTGAGACTCCTGCGGAGGTAAAGGTTTGCGTGCTGGGTGTTATGGGACCTACCTTTATGGACTAAATGGACTCCTCTTCTTACTATATTATGGCTCTCAAGGGAAAAGTCTACAGTTGACGAGTTGACCACTTTACTTTGCCGTCAGTCGGACGTGCAACACTTGTGTATTCGTTCTTTTTGTTTAATAATATGTTTTCACTAAGTTGCTGAGTTCGAGTTTTCTTTCGAACCTATTCTGTGTCAGCAATATTAATCTCCTATATCGTAAACAAATGCATAATCATTATAAACAAGATGAAAATATACTAAAAAAATTAGTAAATACTAATATATCTACAACAGATCCTAGCAAAAAAAATTAAGTTAGTCATATACAACACTAAATTTAGTATATCCAAGTGAAATATTCGCAATGATTCTGCTCACCCAGTTAGCGATGTGCAAAAAAAAAACAACATAGTTTACAAATTCAAGTGCCCTTTGGGAGATTGTATCTCGAACGAATTAACTAATATGTATGTTTGTCATACCACAAACTATCTTTCATGACGCTTGATATTACATTTGAATGATAAATTAACATTATTAGGCATTTAAAACAACATGCCTGACCGCACACACAATTCCATAAGATATGTCGAAAACACAACTGTACTTAAAAATGAAAACAATAAACAAAAAAACTAAAGATCCTTGAAGCTTTATACATAAAACTGTTGAAAACTAACCTGAACAAAATAAACTATGAAATCTCTACAAATATTCTTAAATGACTATAATTGGTAGCAGAAGCCATTGGTTTATACCAACGCTTAGCATACTTAATACTTCTCGTTTTCATTCTCACCTGGCCATGTTATGTAAGCTGAAAGCTTAGAAAGGATTTAAAAAAAAAATATGCATCAATATTGTGATTTTCTTTCTTCGTTGATTTTATTAAGATATATATAAGAAATTTTACGTTTATACATTCTTTTTATAGATACAAATATTTAGGTAAAAGCCCTGTTCATAATAAACAGTATTAAACAACATTTACTGACCTGAATGTCCGAGAAATTTTCTTAGGTAACCATTAAACCACCCGCACATTCAGCTTACAACACCTGTTATTCTTAAACGTTCACACATTTAGGAACTCACTAGACTTGACGATGCTTAACATTGCTGATCGTATGAGTATCGATGTTTGAACTTGATGCAGCCGTAACCTAAGGAATATGTCAGAGAAATATGCATAACGAAAGAAGCTATGCATTTCATAACAAGATTGCTTTCGTGGAAACAATACCTCGCAACATAAATTATGTTATAGAGAAACTAAGAATTATAAAAGAAATACACCAACGCATGATGGCTACTACTCTATTGGTTAAGAAAGATTCAGTTTATTTTTCGAAAACCTCTTTTAAATAAAATTATTTGCTAAACAATTATTGATTGCACGCATATATATATATATATATATATATATATATATATATATATATATATATATATATATATATATATATATATATATATATATATCACTTTTACTTATTTCCGGCCAACTTATGGTATTGAGCACTCTACGTTTTAGTCTTTCTATTCGCTTAGGATTTTTCTTTGGACTAAAGACTTATGGCACTAGTTGATTTATTTCACCCTGAACGGATGTTTTTTTTTTTATTATTATTATTTCCAATTGTTTTCCGCGGATACCGATTTCTCTTGACATATCTACAAGTTGAACTATCTGAGGTTTTTTGCCAAACGGGTATTACTATCCGTGTGTACATATATATATATATATATATATATATATATATATATATATATATATATATATATATATATATTACCACTATAATCTAATCTCATGTGCTGTTGTCGAGTTTTCGGATTCCCAGGAACTGATCAGCTTGACCGTCATGCATCGAATTCGACGGAAGAGTCGTGTATATAATTTAAATTTGACTACATTTACTGAATACTCCTCAAAGTTGCAGAAGAAACGTTCATCGATATAAACCACATAGAATTCAACACAAACCCTCTCTCTTTCTCTGTCGTATTAATACAAATCCATTACTTTCTTTGAGAATATTGCGTTGTTTACTTTTGGATATAAAACTATGTGGATGTGAAAAATGCTGTAGATCTAAGATGGGAGAATTTTCGCTTAAAAGCACAATTTGCCTGATCGACTTTTTCACTGCATCGCACTTGGTTAAAGCGTATATATAACGGTACTCCCTCTGTCCAGAGGTATACATCTTCGGATCCTGCCAGGGACGGAGGGAGGGTGGGGGGAGAGAGAGAAAGAGAGAGAGAGTGAGTACGTTTTTCGAAAATAAGATTTCTCGAACATTAATATATTGTTTAATAAACGAAAGGAACGTCTGCTCAAATATGAGTATCCACTAAAAACAACGTTTATGTTATAAATCATGTGTGTATGTATTTCTGATACGTAGTAATTGCTCGTAAATATTTACAATATTTCAAAATATCTCTTTATCAAAAATAATCTTTAAAATTTACAATTTACAGATATGTATGTAAAATCGATGTAAATTATATCAGGATGCTATCAGAGGACTGGATAAATTTCTTCGATTGCCTGACTATATAGAATATTTAAAAACATTGCATGCATTAATGAGGGAATATAAAAATAGATAGTCTTAAAAGTTAATTTCAGAGATTATCCTATCGTTTGTCTATGGCGCTTGTACCTGGTAAATTGTGGTTTCAATATGCAGACAATTAGCCTGGAAACGAGCTAATAAAATCACACACGCACAAAATGGATTAGAAATACACACGGAAGCATAGAGCCTGAGAAGAAAGTACACCTGTAAAAAAATATATGCATATATACGGTAATTTGAAAAATATTTCATCCTCTTTCAATTAATAATAATTTGTAATAATTGCTTATAAATGGATGATTCACTTTGATTTTATTTTACGCAGGGAATCATTCCTATACTTAATTATTATATTACGCAACATGGACTCTGAATGAAAGTGAAATGTTGAAGATCTCTCCAGTAACTAAAGTATAAATAATTTTGGCACCTTCTCAAAATTGAAAGCAGATAAAGTGTTCTAAGATAAAGTAAATATCTATAATAATAAGTAAATTACTTAATGTCCATTTCAAGAATGTATCCTCATCTATGGCCGCCTTCAGGTTCTTATCATTCAGGTACTGAGGTCAGCCACTGTGGACTTCAACACAAAGGGACAGATCTCGCGATCTAAACCAATGCCTAGCATTATAGCATTATCACGAAAGGTGTGATGTATTATGCGATTTAATGCAGCTGTTGACAAGCCAGCCTTAAAGCACACAATCCCGAATAAGCTGCTTCACACCACCATATTTTGTTACTACTGTTCGAGTTATGAATGATGTGTGTACACAATACACCTGCACTGGACAAGAACAATATCTTCCACCACCAATCGCACAGCTTTTCCGGAACGTGACGCACACATTTGCCTATCAGAGATCCCAAACACGACGTAAAAATCAGTAAGGAATTTTTTGGTATCCTTCCTATTATAGAGTAGGTACCTCCACAATAGCAGAAACAAAAAAAAACATAACTAAGTTTTAAATCACTCTTAATAATGAAAAATCGTTTATTAATCTTTTATCTTAGGTTTAATTTCTAGCTACTAGGAGCCATGCTTTAAACTTATAGAAATATGAAGAGACTGAAATTAAAATTTCTCAATTTTTTTTACAATTAATTAAGTGATGGGATTAGGCACAAAAAAAATCTGAAAAATTAAACTTTCAAAAGTAATTTCTTTTTTTTTCTGAATACGTCCTGAAAGTTTCATTAAAAAAAAAATCGCGAAATGTCACTATAGTAATTTTTTGGCTCAGATCTGACGCAACAAAAATAAGATATATAATCAAAATTGTGAGCGTGCTAGAAAGGATTAGAAGTCTAATAATATAATGAAAACATCTTGTGAACATTGCAACTAATAAACATTTTGTCGATCACACTTTGTTTTTTTTTTATCAAGTTTGCACCCATTTTACATGGTGGTTGCCCATTTTTTAGAGAACCTTTGGAAGTACCTTGCATCGATTTATATAATACATATCCAAAATAAAAATACTTATCTTCCGGATTCTAATTATTTTTTTTCCTTTTTGTTTATGTGAGCAACAATGAAGTTTATAGAAAATGCTAACATAAAGAACACCTGCACGTAATATCAGAGAAAGTTGAAAATCGTCCTGCACAAAATGAAGAAAGAAGTCTTAGAAGTGAAGACAACATAGGAAGAGGATTTCAATGCCTAACATAATCAATAATCTGGTCTATATGTTTGGCAAAACAGGAAAATAAAAAATATATAAAATGTTACGAAGGGCAGAAAATTGTGGTGATCCATGATGGTGAATATACTGAATGAACATGGCACTTAAAAAAAGAAGATCATTGATTACAGTCGGTTGTGTGTCATGGGTTGGCATTTCTTTCTGCGGTAGACCAAGTGCAATCCAGGGCCATAGAACCCGGTCTCTCCTCCTATTTACCCAAAGCTGGGAGGAGAAGAGGATCCGTACCTTTCCCAAGAGTATTAGCACGTAAATGTATGTAACGGATTCGACTGACTCGACTCATCACTCCGATTCCTCAGTCCGAGCCCCTATATAAGGTATTTATTTATCAATCCAGTTCTTGGTTATGATGAGAAAGTAAAATGAGAAATACGTTTCTAAATACGCTAAAATATTATTGCCCTCAACACTTCATGTTTTGCCTGTTGTTGGTAAGCATTTTTATTTTAAATCTCACAGTGTATAGTTTATATTTGTACACAATAGAAACTATATTCGAAAAGAAATGCTTTCCTACCGAAGAAGAAATATATTTATATTTAATTTCAAAACATGACAAAAGTAAAAGAAAAAAAACAAACTGCAAACAGAATATGTAAAAGCTAATAGTGTGCTGAGACAAGTCATCGAAGCAACAGGAGCTATAAAAGTACTAACTATTGCAAAACGCACTGACTCTCGAAATAAGTATAATTTATGCGTGATGCATGTGAATCGATTTGGTAAACTCAAATATTAATCATGCAAGTAATTGCAAAATCACATGAGGTGCAAGAATATATTTGACGTTATTTATCTACTTTGTAAGTATTCCTTGTAGAATGAAATATAACTTGTTGAAAAATAATGAATATTACTTATAAGGTTTACCGAGAGTATAAATCAAAATTCTTATTAAAATAGAAGTATTACACACACACAAACACACAAACACACACATATATTTATATATATATATATATATATATATATATATATATATATATATATATATATATATATGTGTGTGTGTGTGTGTGTGTGTGTGTGTGTGTGTGTGTGTGTGCGCGCGCGCATGTGTGAGTATGTTTGTGTGCTTGTTCATCAATATATGGATGTATTGGATATATATACATATGTTTATATATATATATATATATATATATATATATATATATATATATATATATACGTATAAAGCTATTTGCATATATATATATATATATATATATATATATATATGCATGTATATATGTATGCATATATATATATATAAGTATATATATGTGCGTACATATATATAAATGTATATATGTATGTATAAAGTTATGTACATTCATATATGTGTATATGCATGTGCGTGTTAGGCGGGTTTCGATCCTAGCTAGAGGCAACCGGACGTTTAGCCACATTGACGTGCTGTGATGCAGCGAAACAGTCTGCCTGTGTATGACAATATATATATATATATATATATATATATATATATATACGGGGTATGATGAATAAATTGTCGTAAAGTAAAATTTATGCAAAAATTAAACAAAAAAAAGCATTGACAAGTCACATTAAAAGGCATATTTACTAAATTTTCACAAAAATATCTTGAAATATTAAAGAGTAAATTTCTTCAATATAATCTCCATTGGTTTCGACCATGGCCCCAAGACAACTCTACAGACTCCTGCATCTTTTCAGGGGTGTATCCTTTATTTATGTTGGTAAATACAGCCATAATCCTTGCCTTGAGTTCATCTTTGGAGATACAAGGAGCATTGTTAACATCTCGGTCAACCGAGCCCCAGACATAATAATCAAGAGAATTGCAGTCGGGGGAGGGAGGTGGTCATATTTAAGGGGTGATGTAGTCGCAGAAATTATCTGAGAGTCAGGAATGTGTTACCCTGTTTGTGTGGCATGGGGCACAGTGCTGATGCCAGACATAGGGTATTCCAGCAGAAACTTTTTGAACCAGAGTAGCACTAAATCATCAAGTCACTTGATGTAGGCATCCGTGTTGCGTGAGTGGCCCTCAACATGAAATTCAAAAGTTAATATCAGAAAGATGACAGTGAGTTTTCCAAGCTGCCGTACCTTCTTATTCACTGTTAGATTCAACCATCTTCATCCAAATCCTATGCTCAGATTGACACGCAAAAACACTGAAATTTTAGTATTAGATCTTCCGGCACGAACGCGAAGCATTACAGTTTACCGCTTCCAACATTCTGGCGGAGAGCATTGCATGATGGTGCTCTTTTTATAAACAACGATGCCCCACTGAACCTACAATACTTTTCCGTCGACAAATAGACCGCATGCACGAAATTAAAATATAAAATATCGAAATCTACCCATTTCACCCTGTATATATGAATATATGCATCTCTCTCTCTCTCTCTCTCTCTCTATATATATATATATATATATATATATATATATATATATATATATACTCATGCACACACTTATATATGCATATAGATTAATGTATGTATGTATGTATGTATATATATATATATATATATATATATATATATATATATGCATACATGCATATATACATATATAAATACTTCACACGCACACACACGCACACACACACACACACATATATATATATATATATGTGTGTGTGTGTGTGTGTGCGTGTGAAGTATTTATAAATGTATATACGCATGTATATTTATATGTACATGCGTGGAAATTATTTATATATGTATATATGCATGTGTATATATATATATATATATATATATATATATATATATATATATATATATATATATATACATACATGCATATATACATCTATTAATACTTCACACGCATGTATATATAAATATGTGTGTGTGCTTGTGAAGTATTTACAAATGTATATATGCATGTATATTTATATATAGATGCTTGTGAAGTATTTATATATGCATGTATATATATATATATATATATATATATAAATACTTCACACGCACACGCACACACACACACACACTCACACACACACACACACACATATATATATATATATATATATATATATATATATTCTTTCTTTCTATTCATGTGCCAAGTCTTTTCAGGACATAGGCGGCCATGACTTTTCAGTTCCTTCTATCCCTTGCAACTTGCAACAAGTTTATTCCCTCTGCTTCCTCCAAAAGACCAAGTTCTATCATGCACTTGCTTATGTCCACCAGGTTTTTCACTCGTTGTTTTTCCTTGTCTCACTTTCCTTCTATTTCACCCGTGAGTATCAAATTCTCCAGTCCCTGTTTCCTCATTATTTGTCCCAGAAACATCAGCTGCCTCATACTGATATTAATTATAAGCCTCTTCCTTTTTTTCAACCTCTCTAAGATTTCATCTTTCCTCACACGGTCGATCTGTGATATCCTCAGCCTTTTTCTGTAGAACCACATCTCTGTCTCCTCGAGTCTCTTCTACATCTTTCAGGAAATCCTCTCACATTCGCTGCCGTAAAGGACAGATATCACGTAACACTTCAGTATTCTTTTCATTGTTACCAAAGATATCCTCCCGTCTCGCAATACTCTGCCCAGGTTTTGGAATGCATATTGGGATGACCAATGATGGTCATCCGAAAACGCTTAAAGATCTCAGTGTCGCACTTACCATCCACTATCAAGACGCTTGCTAGGTATTTCAACTTCCACGTTTGCTTGATTCTAGTGTTCTCGACTTTCAGATCGCATTTCGGACTCAGTCTCTTACTGACAATCATGCACTCTATTTTCTTTTAGTTTATGCTTAGTCCATTCTTCTCACTCTCCGTCGCTACATTTTGTAGGAGGTTTTGTAATTTCATTTCTGCTATCAGCATTGTGTCATCTACGTATCTTATATTGTTTAGATTGTAGCTTCCAATACTAAATCCCGACAGTGTTTCCAATTCTCCCAGGATTGCCACGATGTATTGGTTGAAAAATTTGGATGAAAAGACACATCCTTGCCTTATGCCCTTTTCTATTTTTGTGTATTCACCGAACTCGTTCCCTATGCACATGCATGCTGTTTGCTGCCAGTATAGGTTCTTGATTATTCTGATATCTTTCCAGAATGTAAAAGAGGTTGCTGAGCAGTTCCATCAGTTCCTTGTCTAAGGCCTTTGCGTAGTCGATGAAACATCGGTACACGTCCTTCTGCAACTGTATCACTCTTTCTGATAACATTCTGAACATGAATATAGCGTTTCTTCTTTCAGTGTCTTTAACGAACACGCACTGTTCTTGTTCTATCTCTAGGATGATTCTGCTGCGAACTCTGTTCATTAGAATACGGATGATGAGATTTGTCAAGTGGCTTATTGTTATAAAATAGTTTCACAGTGGAGGCTTGTATTTCACTAAGTCGGTCCTAAAGTAGATTCGACTAACAAAACCTTAGGAACTTGATATAATAGGTAATGACGCAGTAATCTATTTGTGGTGGCTGATACTTTAATATCCGGCTAACGGTCGTCCGACATCGACTGACTGACCAAGTCCTCGGTTGAATCGTTACTATTACTACGACTTATTATAGGTGGGAGAGTCTATTAACAATAGAATAGGTGTGTTCCACTATAACACTTAGTTTTATTTTTCGGTGCAGCTCGCATTCGTTGAGCCTGTTTTGTTACGCATAGCTACGAAGATAGATATGCTGAGGTATCCCGGTGTATCTCCGCTGTTGTAGATTTCATTTGTTATTTCGGTGATCTTGTCTATGCCAAAGTCATCTAAGGCTGTCAGGATTTCCGTTACAATTCCGTCTCACCCAGCTGCCTTGTTTCTGTTCAATTTGGTATGTGCAGATTTTACTTCGGTTTTCAGAATTCCAGATCCGTCGGTACTTCTGTGTCTTGTTGTTTGTTCCTTTTCGTCGTGGAAGAATTCTCCAATATACTCGTTCCAGCGTTGAAGAATATCTTTTTTCCTTTTCTAATATGAGCGTTCCATCTTTTGATTTTAAGCAGGCTGTTCACAACTGTGACATTTGTCCAGAAAGTTCTCTTATTTTTTTGAGTGTGTCTCTTTTGTTGGTAGTAATCAGTGTTTCTATTTCCCAACATTTTTCGTTCGGCCATTTTTTTTTTTTTAGCTTGACTGCATTTAGTCCCTATTTTCTTGTGTACTTTTCTGTAATCTGTTCCGTATCTTGGCAGAGTTTTCTGTCTTCTTTCCATTGTGTCGTGAATCTCATCTGCCATCCATTTGTTTTTCCCTCTTCGTATACATCAATATACATTCATATCCACAAACAGAACTCACTTAACCAATATGGTGATGTAAGGCCCAGACAAATAGGAGTGTATGTGCACATCTTCATGTGTTTAAATTCGTTTGACAACGGCGACCGCCGTTCTGAAAACAAACAAGAAAAAAAATAAAAAAAATTGTCTTATGATCGCAAATGTGTGAAAGCCAGCTTCATGAACTTATGTCACTACAACTTTATATATATATATATATATATATATATATATATATATATATATATATATATATGTGTGTGTGTGTGTGTGTGTGTGTATGTGTGTGTGCGTGTGTGTGTGTCTGTGTCATTCGCAGACATTACTGTTTTGCTATATCACATCTACTCAGTGCTACTACACAGACGAATGCCTCAATTTGGTGTCAATAAGTGCTTCTACCACTGATCCATCTTCAATCGACAGAAAGAATCAGCCAAAACTAGCGTATTGTTTATACAAACGTAATTAAACGCCAAAAAGGCAAAGCGCTCAGTTCATTTTACCGAAGAGCTTCACATTCACGCAGGTGACCGCTGTTTTTAGAATTAGCTTGTCCTTCAACCGTGCTTAATTGAAAATATTTTTCAAGAGCTAAATTATGTCAATCGCAGACAGTACTGCTTCGCTGTATCACATGTCCTCAATGAGACTAGACAATCGTATATATATATATATATATATATATATATATATATATATATATATATATATATATATAGGCATGCTTGTATTTCGAAATATTATTTCTTCTAAAAGATTCCAAATATCTTGGACATATCTTTGATGGATAAAACCGATAAGATAGACAACAAACCCCGACTATTGTGGTGCTTGCTTTTATGTGTATGGGCCTGATGAAAATTAAACCAAAATTGTCACCGACAATTTCATGTTCATAAAATAATGTTATCTTTATTTTAATTCGCTTCAACTTTTAAAATATTTGAAGTTGTTGTAGTAACATTTATCGTTGAAAATAAATTTTCTTACATATTTTTTCGTAAAATCGTCTATGTGGATTTTAACGGATACACAAAATGTCGAACCTTTTTTTTTGTCAGTAATTCCTTCCGTATATCTGGTGTCTCCTATAACAGTTTTCCTACTGTGGATTTGAACGTATATATCAAAGAGGTATTCAAAGCCCATCACAAACCCAGTTGAGAGTTGTGTAGTCGGAATATACATGTATGTATATATGCATGTATGTATTCATGTATGTATGTAAGTTTGCATGCATGTATGTATCTATTAATAATGTAAGGATAATTTGAATGCATTATTCATGGACGTGCAGCATTGGGAAAAACGGAGTTTAAATCATGCAGAATTGAGTTACCTTTTTAGGGAGAGATTCAACACCTTTGAAGATGGATTCTGACGCATGCTCAGATATAGCGTGATCTCCGAAGAGGCAATCACCTTGATTTGCCTACTAATATTCAAACTTGGAAACAAACGTGGTGTGTGCGAATGGATGTTGTTATCGAGTCAGGTTATGTAAATCATATGAAAGGTTGTCATAAAATCTATGTCAACCTGCCCCATAGTCCTTTCCACAATACATACGTTATTTGCAAGACCGTGTCAGGATTGACACCCAGACTGGTTACGTTATATCTAACATAGATGGCTGATACATTTGACATCCTGGTCAAGCTAAGTCATCTTAAGTGTCATGGATGCGGACATGTGACGAAAAGCATCACAAGTGATGCAATGGTTAATATATATATATATATATATATATATATATATATATATATATATATATATATATATATATATATATATACCATTGTCGATTTGTCAGGGAGGATTTTATCGGACTGGAGGGTAACTATACTACGGGTTGCCCCAAGATTTGTGAGTGAAATTGGGTGTGGGACTTTGGGTGCCGTACATACTGGCCTTGTTCAAATTGTTGATCACGCTATATAATTCGATCTTTCCCTGAAACTAAGGTCTTCTCAGCACAGTTGTCTCTGTGGATGTTGAATATGCAAATATGCGCCCGATTTGTTAGCCACCCTAGTAGACGGATATCTTCGAATAGATGTGGACCGGTATACACAAATAAGATGCAACTTACAGTAAATATCCTGAAAGAGTAAATATGTGCATAATCAGCTTACAATTACTAAATAACTATACAAATCGATATTTTAGCGGATATTTTTGTTGATAATATGAACAATGCAGTACTAGCCTCAATTAATGAAGCGAATTAAGTTATATTAAAAATGGTTCTGGTAGATATAACTAGTATATTTTTCTGATAGGTATTCGAAAAGAAAACGCATAAAAGACACGTTTTTAAAATGCGAACGCAACAGAGCTCGTATTCTCCAGATCTGTTTTTCATGTGTGTTGCATATAGGCAAAAAGTTAACTTCCTTGTCAGTCTGTTTTATGAAGATCAAAACAAATTTCATATCATTAGTGTGGGATTATCTGAGAATATATTTGCAAATATGAGGGAAAACGTTAAACAAACAAATTGCATCTGCATGGCCAAAGTGACAAAACAGATAAGAGTTCAGTGGTAAATTGGAAATGCCAAAGAGCAAATCTAATGATAAGTGTTATGTTATCAGAAATAAACTCAAATCTAATGTTATATTCGCTAATGTTCGTTTGTCTTTGTTTAATAATTTTTTCTAATTTTCGCGTTGACAATTCATAATAATCCTAAGTATTTGTAGTTTCATACATACTTTTGTTAAGTGCCTACTCTAGAGCTAAATTTTGTCTAGTTTTAGAGGACATTTATTATTTTTTTTAGTAAGATTCATATTGGAATGCTTTTTCTATCCGCACAACGAATCGATATGAAATAATTTAAAATACAAAACATTGAAAGGAATAATATACTTTTTATTCGGAAAAAATGCTTCCTTTATCATAGAATAGTACACTTTGTGTTCAATAAATAACATTCAACGGTTCCCTTGCAATCATATGAACAAACGATATCAAAATTATTAATCATTAAAAAATGAAAATAATTTGTTGATTTAATACCTAATATATATATATATATATATATATATATATATATATATATATATATATATATATATACACACACACACACACACACATATATATATATATATATATATATATATATATATATATATATATATATATATATATATATATATATATTATGTATGTTTTAAGTCTCCTAATCCTATCATCATGATAACGCTATCTCTACTGATAAATGTTCAGATGTGCTCCATTGTTTCATTTCATCAGGGCAGATTATTGGCACTAGGAGGGATCACGCCACTTTCACGGGGTCGGATCACCCTCATTTCCTTTGTATTCCACAGGGAATTCTGAAGATCCATTCAAAGAAGATTTACCTTGAACCTACCGGCGTGCTTTCATCAACACCTTAATCTCGACCACTACATGTGAAGTATCTCTCGCCATTTCCCCTTTTACTTATAATATTAATTTCTGTTGTGGTAGGAGACATTTACCCGCCTTAATATCATGAATGAATCATTCCATTCATGATAAGTAGTCCTGGGTAATTTTTTTTATAAAAGAAAAAGAAGATAATGCTATTTCAGTGATATGTCCAACCGTGAATTGAATTCTGCTATCACGTCTGACCCTGTCGAGTTAAGTGTTGTGTCCTGCCAGACCCCACACCACAACGATTTTGTTTCTCCTTCTCTTTCATTCATCTCATATATCATCACTATTTCCATTGCGCCAATTGACTTGATTTGTTCCAGGAAATAAAATGAAATAAATTGTATATATTTTCATATTTATAAATACTAATATTTTCAGATATGTAAAAGTCTATAATTTAAATAAGATTTGGCCATATACATCGGAAATAATTTAAATATAATAAAAAGTGCTTTGAATAACTTTCATGTAATTTATATGAGAGAGTATTATATATAAAGCGTATATGTAACAGTATGAAATCGCCTTATTTTTTGAAAAGGATAAAATCTATGGCCAGTTCAAAACTATTCTAAGAAAATACCCACTCGGAATAGGTATTTTACGGATATAAACAGCAATTGCTCGCTGACCGCAAATCTCGACAATGAAGTGCATTTAATTTACTTACATAGCAGATTTTATATCATGGCTTTGAACAGACTGCATTTCATCACTATAAAGATAAAATTGGTTATATTTTGAGTGTAAAGAAAACACCTTTCACACACCAAGCCGACAGCAATGAGCTTCATCTCGACTGTGAACTGCATTCCCTCGCTTTCTAATATCTTAAAGAAATATGGCTTTATAGACATGCAGGAGGAAGGAAAAAAAAATTATAAGATATTGTTCTCAACCATATGCATTATCTAAAATATTGTGTCTCGCAAAATCATAAATGTGTGAAATATCTATGCAATTATATAGGAAACTTCCGAAATTTATACTTGCAAACGACCATTATATATTACCCATAAATAAAGCTATAAATTACGGTAATATATATTTTCTGTATAAGTAATATATATATATATATATATATATATATATATATATATATATATAGAGAGAGAGAGAGAGAGAGAGATTATATAATTTGAATTATTGTCATTGATAATACACTTAAATACAAGTGCAGACAATTTATTACGAATACACTGAATTTGTGTTTCAGTTTAATGAAGAATATAACGTTACATATAATATATCTGGTTTTGAGTTATCAATCAGATATATATATATATATATATATATATATATATATATATATATATATATATATATAGAGAGAGAGAGAGAGAGAGAGACAGACAGACAGACAGACAGACAGACAGAGACAGAGAGGGAGACGGAGATAGAGAGGTTATATAACTTGAATCACTGGCATTCATAATATACTTAAATACAAGCGCAAACAATATATTACGAACATACTGTATTTGTTTTTATGTTTAATCGAGAACAAATATAGTGATAAATATATTGGGGTGGTGCAAAAAATAATGACGGTTTTTGACGTTAAAAATACGTCAAAACCGTCATTAATTTTGCACCAACCTAATAATATATCTGGTTTTGAGCAATCAATCATATATATATATATATATATATATATATATATATATATATATATATATATATATATATATATATATATGAATGTGTCCACAGGTTAAAAAAATACATATATTACTGTTAACAGATCCATGTCAATAAACATCCTTAATTTTAAACACATGTCAGTACTTTCCAAAATATTTTATCGAATATGTATTTTGTCATAAAGCGATATAATAAGATCTCTTCAACTTGGACGAATTGAAATCCTGAAACGTTTTATCTTTATCTCCCAGTCACATTCCATGAGGCACAGGTCTAACGATTGTGCTTGAATCGAAAATCACGAGGAACATAGTTCGTTGCTGTTAAGATGTGAGCGTGTTTATTCTGCTAAAACTATTCTTTTTTGTTAATGCAGACGAAGACAGTCTTGCATATGATCTGAATTCTGGGCAAAATTTCCCCCACACAAAACAAGGATGAGCAAGAGAAATATAATCGTGCTCTCATTAGAATGATTCATGGGGTTGCTTATGCTAGATTTATGTGATTCCATTCTGGGTGAACTCTCCTCCTTTACGCAAAGGCCTATAACTTACAGGAAGTCATATACTAATCAATTTCCAAGTCTTGTAATAGGAATGTTGATTCTCTGTGCCGTACAAGACATTTTTCCGTCTGAATCTGTCTTTCTCATTTCTAAGTCTACCATCCGTTCGTGCATTTAATGTTGTTGCTAGATCGGGTTTGGTGTTTCTGCTATGAATATTGACAACATCCAAACAATGATCTGTACTGTTATCAGTCTGGACATGTTATCTCGTCTTTAATATTTTTACCGAAGAACTAACCTATCTACCTTATACCTATTTTATAAATATTTCCATAGCAAATGAGCTTGCATCTTCATAAATTTATTATAACATTGACAGCCAGGTCTCCTCATTTTAATGTTGTAAATGTAACCATAAGTTCCATGCTAATGGCGTCTTCGCCAGTATTTCTTGCCTGGGAAACGTTTTCCATTTTCCTTGCCTTCCGCTTCGGAATTTTAAATACAAACACTCCCGTCATTTTCTATCGTTTAAAATACTGTATTTCATTCTCATATCAATTTATTTTACTCTCAATAACTCCTAAAATGTCAGTGGATTTATCGATTTAATTTGGGTGAAACGATTTTATGCTAATCACAACAAAAATTGATCGGTTTCCTGACTATGTTTATGCTAAAAGAAATGTTCGCCGACATATTGTATAAGTCTGGCCTGACCATAAGCATGAAACAATAAACTTATCGCCAATGTCCATGTAAATTTTTAATACAGTACATTTATTTTGATATGTGTAGTGGGCGCCTAGCGGTCTAACAGGGAGGTACGTAAATATTTTTTTTGTCGAGTGTCTCCTTAATTTAGCCTGACACAATGTCTTCTACAGATGGAATACTTGTAATTTGACGACTGCTAACACCAGCGACAGGTCATGTCAAACACCTGCTGCAATTTTACAAGATACAAACACACGAAGACGCATATCCCAACAATTCTAAAACGGCTATTCTCGAAGAAAAGGCATTTTTTTCATTTCTGTGCCGTGACAGCTACGTTCGTTGAATATACCAACTAGTAATTAATTGCAGCTAGTTTCGCCGTCCAAATCTAATCTCAGATGTCAGAAAATGGCCGAAAGTTTTTGTTTTTTTTTTAAATAATCTCCATTCGGATTTAAATTATGTCTCCATTAGGATTTAGGTTATGTTTCCAATCCAATATATTTTTCGCTGGATACAAATGTTTTAAAATGTATCCTGATATGTAAATGTTTTTACATATATATATATATATATAATTGACTTAGAATTTAAACGATCTGCGTTATCGGCAGATTGCATAAATCACATAACTTTGGGATTACAAACGTTGTGCGTTTTACGGGCCTAAACGTCATTACAAGCAGACAAGACATTTGCAGGATGATTTTGTTTTTTTATCGAGTCACAATCTGTAAATCGGTTGCGAACCAGTGTTACAAAGAACTGCCTCTCCATATGTAGGACTAGCTGTAGACAAGATGGAATTATAGATTAAATAGATTTCCCAAATATATTTATGCTGTAGTGAATGTAATTTGTCGGCCCAAAATTAAACACCTACCTCTCTTTCTCTATCTCAAACTCAGACAGACACACACACTCTCTCTCTCTCTCTCTCTCTCTCTCTGCACGCACAGGCACTAGAGTGTAAATATATATATATATATATATATATATATATATATATATGTGTGTGTGTGTGTGTGTGTGTGGTTGTGTGTGTGTACGTGTGTGCGCGTGTGTGAGTTTACAGAGGACCTTGGTTTTAAATTAGGAACACGTGAGTTTATTTCCTGCTAGAATAAGTCCATGAGTTCAACCGAAGATGTAAAGAAAACAAACAAGACGGATATATATATATATATATATATATATATATATATATATATATATATATATATATATCAACAAATATATGTATTAAAAACAAGACTTACAAGTGAAAAAATATCTACAGTTCTGCTTGTGTGTGAATTTAAAAAGTTTGTATTTTGGTTAAGGTTCAGACGTATGAGTATGTGTGTATAATATTCATGGCGTCTTCCCACAAGTGGGCGAAAATGCGGATCTCTGCGAGAGATCGTATTTTTAAATGTGTCCGCTTAAATGAAAAGTGAAAAAGAGAACGAGGCAATAAATTGCCCAGTATTTATAGTGTAGAGAGAGCATGCCCTAGTGACAATTTTGAAATTAAGGAGGAGCTAAGTCCGACATATATTTATAAATATATATATATATATATATATGTGGTATACCAATGCACTATATCATCCACGGAGAACCCTAACAATAATATGATATACATTGGGTCCACGAACAATGCCTTTAAAACCAGATGGAGGCAGCATAAATGCTCCTTCAACAACATAAACTTTAGACATCAGACCTCTCTATCTAAATATTTTTGGCACCTGAAAGAAAAAAATAGGACACCTAAAGTAAAATGGAAAATCATTAACAGGACTAGAACTTGCAAAACTTGGGATGACCCATGCCCTTTGTGCCTCCATGAGAAACTACACATTATTAAGTTCCTAAACAATAAAAACCTATTAAACAACCGGCAAGAATTAACGGTTTTCTGCCGACACAACAGAACTTACGCTCTGAATAACTAGCTAAAAACACGCATACAAAAAATAAATTTTAAAATCCATAGCCCATATACATAGTTTTAATAAC
Organism: Acanthosepion lycidas; assembly: GCA_963932145.1. Taxonomy (NCBI): domain Eukaryota; kingdom Metazoa; phylum Mollusca; class Cephalopoda; order Sepiida; family Sepiidae; genus Acanthosepion; species Acanthosepion lycidas. Next base: position 22,338,391 of record OZ010571.1, read on the forward strand.
CTACAAAAATTGATAACCCTTTATGAAGTCGTCAAATAACAAACGTTACGGCCTTTTCATATACACAAATCATTTTCATAAAGAGATATAATAAAAGAATATAATAAAAATAAATAAATAAATCTCCGTAGACGCTCAAGCCAGACTATGCGAAAACTTCCTCCGTCGTAAATTTAGCCACCCCCACCTTACCGTGACCCGGCATCTATGAAAGTAACTCTATACCGATACAAATTATTAACACCCCACCCCTGCCGATTCTAAACAATCCGCCCTTGATGTTACCATGGAAATTTTTGATTTCAATTCTGACCATACTATTAAAACTCGTAAATTTCAGAAATAAGTCATTCCCAAAAAAATCCGCTTCAAGATGGAACAGAGCCTACTTTAACTCAAGTTAATTCAAATATTATTTTGAAGTTTTCGGCTCTAGTTTTGAAACATGTGACCTCTTATGTAGCGTATTGGAATCATATTTTTAAATAAATAATTATATATATATATATATATATATATATATATATATATATATATATATGAATAGAAAAGCTAGTAATTGCTGACGCGTTTCGTCCAATGTGGACTTCATAAATATTGTCTTCTCTACTATATATATATATATATATATATATATATATATATATATATATATATAGAGAGAGAGAGAGAGAGATAGTGGGTTAGACAATCTGTATCGTGAAAAATACAAATTAAACTGACCCTCTACTATTTTTACTAAAATCAAAAATCAAATGAAACAAAGACAACAGCAACAAGAAAAATAAGTAAATAACAGGTATTTACATTATTTACATTATTCGGACTATTGTCCTCATCTTTGTCGCCAAATTCATTACAACGTTTCGGCCGTTGTATGCTCCGGCCTTCTTCAGCTGGTTGGAATGTCGAACTGAACCCTTCTTCGAGGATACATGCCACAGTGGATAAATGCGTTGGCTAGATCAAGTGACAGGCCCCAAAAATAGTGTGAGTTCAATACCCGGTTAAGGCAGTGGAGAAATTTCAGAGGGTAATTAACAGGAGATAACTGATAACTGACATCCATCAAATATGGCACGTGGAACTAGAAGAGTCTATCCCAGTGAGCGAAATAAATGGTTCAATAGTCCGAGTAATGTAAATAATATACATAATACCTCATCTCAGAAATATAGACAGACTCAGGCAGATATTTGTTTTAGCTGACAAATATTTTTATACAGCAACAAGTACATATGATATAATAAAGTTGTTTAAACACTTTAGAGTTCTTGGTTGTGTAATCAAGGGTATTTATAAAAAGATGTTATGCTATAGATCTGGTAAGGAATCAAACAGTTTATGTTGATGGTGAAATTGAATGAAATAGATTGCTTGACTTATTGTAGTGTTGTTTCACTTGGACTGATATAGTTACAATTTCTTTTATGTTGTTAAGATATTGAGTGAGTTGGTTTCTGAATCTCGTCTTGGTTGAATTGCTCAGTAGATGAGTTAATGTTGAAAAGAAATTGAATTCCAAAAGCCGAGATGATTTTAATAAACAATTAACCATTAGCGAAGAAGTTGGGTTTCATGGATTGGTGTGACGAGTTATTTTAAGGACGCATTAACTCCTGTCGAAATGTCTTATTTAGCAGGGAAAAAATGTATGTATTTACTCTTTATGACACGCATATGAGTATCGAATAATATGCACTGTCATTTTATAAAACAATTGCTGGAATTATTTTTTCTCTATAAATTTTACATCACATTTTCTGAAATGAATCGCAGTAGCTTAGTAAGTCTAAAAGAGCATTCTCCACCTACAGTGATGTAAACAATAGAGCTTCCATTTAACCCATATGTTGGGAGCAACATTTTACTTTTTGGTAGCGTCCACAAATACTGCTTTTAAAATCACAAACACACACACACATATATATGTGTGTAAGCAATTTTTTGTTATATCTTTTCAAAGATGATAGATACTGCTGTTTGAAAATTTAATTAATTTAGTCATAGCATAGATATTTTATTAACCTATATTTTTGATTATTTATATTCAGTTGAATTTGCTATGTGACAAAATTAAATTTCTAATAAACAAGAATGAGGAATTTATTTTTTGATGAGTCTTTTTTCCTAACATTTATGTTATTTTATTTCGCATGCACTACTTATGTATTCTAATTTTTTAAATAAAAGGAGATTATAAATTCAACTTTCTTTTAATTTTTGAACATTTTATAACCATATATGTTGACTTGGGGAATAGGCAATTCTTTCAGGTTTGAAGATAAAAAAATATAACCGAGGCGCAGATTTATTTTTTGATAATAATATAAATAGTGATTCCATTAAACTAAAATTTAAACAATGTCATTTAATCCCATTTGTCTATTAGACATTAAATTACATCCTCCATAATTTACACAGACTTTTCAGTTAATATCAGTTAATATTTATGAGCATTTCTTAAATTTAAAAGATTTGCCATCGTATTGAATTCTACCTAAAAGAATCTCACTGCGTGGCACCGAGCCAAGTTTCGTGGGGAAAACTGTAGGGACAGAACTGTTTGGAAAATGAAGTCATATATCACCGTTTCCGACAGTTTGCATCTTCTGAAATTTTTCATACTTCACATCAAATTGCTATTTTCTATTTTAATATTCGCTCTCGTCCCCTTAAACTCTCTCTCTCTCTCCCTTTCTCTCACACATATTCTAAATATAGTCTGCTATTGGATTTATGTGTGTAAAGAACCGAAATGTTCCTTGAAATGCCTCTGCAAAATGCTGGACTCGCCAACATTGTACACAGTTAAAAATTAAATAGAACAACTAGACATATAACAATGGTAACAATGAAAATAACACTCCATAAAGCCTTGTATTTTCATGCTTTGAGCGGTCATCTGAGCAAAATAATACCTCGACAAAACTGGCATATATTCTATTCAACATATTAAGTACACTTACTAAAAAAATTTGAAGACAGGCTACCTTAAATATCTTTTCTCTCAATATCCAATTGAATGTCAGCATCTTTCGTTTTGACGTCACTATTGCCTAAGAACCTTAAACAATATTCTCAGTTGAAAGCATTTGCAAATTTTTGTATTTGCTTGATCATTTTGCACAGCATTCAATTCTGTATTATATATTTTTTAAATAACAATATATATATATATATATATATATATATATATATATATATATATATATATATATATATATACCAATATGCAACCAACACATTTTTACTACTCATTGAAAAACATACCTATACGACTACAAAGTAAAACTAACGGAAAAAATAGGAGACTTCATAAAAGCTATAAAATGAAAAGTATTCTACACCAACAACAAAGAAAACAACAGTGGTGGTAACACCACCGATAATACCAATAATAGTAAGATATTTGGGTTTATCTATCTATGAAATATCCACCACAACAAAACGACCTCATTGCTTTGGAAAATGACTTAACAAACATAATCAATGATTTGAAAATAAGAAAATTCAAATGTAATCTCCAAAAAGAGTTGTAAATTATCAAAAAATGATTAACAACTCAAACAAAAAAACTATCCATAAAAAAGATAAATCAAGTAAAAGCTATGATATGAAAACCAACAGGTATGATAAACTAATCGCCAAAGATGTCACTAAATTTTACAAAACAACTAATGACGAAAGAGAAACTGATATAAACAAAGAAACTAAATACATAGCCACTAAACTAAAATTAGACAATCGGATAAAACAATCAGGAAAATAGAATCAATTATCAAATTAAAAGACCATGAGGAAAATTTCAAGATGAAACCAACATGCGGTTTACTAAACCCAACAACAGCAATAGTTGTCAAATATGCAAACAGATATTAGAAAAAATATGCCCAAATCTAAAAAGAATACTAAAATTAAATCAATGGAAAAATACTTAAGCAAAAATCAATTGGTTCAGTAACATTAGTAACAAAGAAAACTTCTCCTTCATACAATTAGGAATTAAAATTTTTTGCGCATCTATTAATGATTATTCACTAAACAACGTATTACACTGAGCAAAAGAATATATCAGTATCTCAAATGAGGAAATAAACATAATTAAACACTGCAGAAAACCAATATTATACCACAATAAATAAAATGAATAAAAAGGGCAATAATAATAATAATAATAATAATAATAATAATAATAATAATAATAATAATCGAAGCTGTGGATACAATGTTCGATGTACATATCACTAAATGATCTTAACAAACACCTAAATTTTATTATCTACTACTATAAGTTTAAAATAACAAACTTAATTATTACCCACCACAATTGGCCTTATAAATCTGCCCCTATGTAAAATAATGTTCCCTATAAAGTGTCATAGAACCGGGATGATTGCGTTTCCAACACTAATAAGCAAAAAAACAACTTTAAATACTTACATTGGGCACGCATACATCACACTCTGTTACAGATTGACGAAACATCGAAAGGCACATCATGACCGGCCGAAATACGACTATAAGCATTAGACAATTACTCTCAGATTGAGTCGAAGAGCCGAGTTCAAATTCCAGTCGAATTCATCACATTCATTTACGTACTAATATCCTTGGGAAAGGCATGGATCAACTTTTTCTACACCAGCTATGTGTAAGTAGAAGGACAGACTGAGTTCTATAGCCTTAAATGGTAACTGGTCTACTGCATAAAAAATGGCAACATACTGCGAGAAAAAATCTGCCTCCTCAATCACGCATCGAAAGATACATGATTGCCTAAGCGTGTATCACACATCGTACAAAACTAAGTCTATAACACCAAAATACTTTACAATACCCAATGCAAGGAAATGTTATGTAATTGATGGTATGTGAAAAATTTCAGCACTAATTTATATTTAGTTCTTTTAAAAATAAAATAAAACTTAATTTAAGAAAATAAGATTAAAAAAGAAGATTAAGTAACACTGAAAATTATTACCATTTTCGTTAACTGGTCAACCCGCTGCCAAACAAGATATCTTATTCTGTGAGAAGATTTAAAGGAGACTCCTCAGTGACAAAGGTCAAAACGGCTCACGATCACGCCAAGTTTTCATGAGTGAATGAAATCGACCATTGCAAGTTATAATTAGGCCGGGAAAATGATCCCCTAAATAAATGGCGAAGGACTTCCTATTCGAGATTTTTCGGGAGAAATCTGGTCCTTTCTACGTGATTCTAGAAGCATCTTGAGACGAAACTGGTAGTGTTTCACCACGTAAAAGCTAAATATAAATAGAAGACGTTTAGTATGAATTGGAGGAGAGAGTTTGATGGCGAGTTTTGCGGAGGCAGGTAAACTGAGAGGATGGAAATTGTAAGCGAAACGAGCGAACTACTCGTGGACCAACCGGTTGTGGACGGAATTAAGATTTCACCCCTGTAGAGAGCAGTTTAATTACCTGCCGCTAGGACTGCCATTAGACGACTATCTCTCTCTCACAATGTTTTTACAGCAATGAGTGTCATAGTTCCAGAAAGAGGCAAACTCTAGAAGCTGTTATTATACAAAATAAAAAAAATAGAATATCAATCACTACAGGGAAATTTTCTTGAAGTGCATATGATATAATTAATTTACACACATATTTTATCTGTCTTATATTAATGAAATATAAATAAATTAAAATAAATAATTAAAATAAATATAAATAAATTAAAATAAGTAATTAAAATAAATATAAATTAATTAAAATAAATAATTAAGATAGATATTTAAATTAAATTAAGAAACAAATCACATACTTATTTGTGAAGTCTCGTTTACAATGGCCGTTTCATATGATGTCACGCTAGACCCTTTCAAACGTCCAGCTTATAAAGTGAATACCAGGATGCAGGCAAAGAATTTGTAACTGCCACACAAACATCGCTATTTGACAATGAATGCGATCGTCGAAAGTACTTGAACAAAAATAGCAAAATATGAATTTCGTATAGTTTATCCACAAATTCGAGAACAAGACTAAACAGAAAAAATCGGAAAAATAATAAAATAAATTAGATAGACGTTGTCGATTTTTTCTAATCAAACACACACGCGCGCGCGCACACACACACACACACACACACACACACACACACACATATATATATATATATATATATATATATATATATATATATATATATATATATATATCACATGCTAATAAATGGTGCTAATAAATTTATTCTATCACGAAATTTTTACCTCCGTCATCACAGCGATATATTTAAACAAATAAATTCAACCAGATAATATAAAAATAATTAAAAAAATATATTTATTTATTGGTATCTTTAATATGATTGTATGTGTTTTTTTAAACACAAATTATATTGCTCTGTATATTTTTTCATATTTAGTCATCTTCTTCTCTCATCTAACATTTTTGTATATCTATATTAGGAAGGCTTGCATCGTATGACTTCTAGGACTTGTGTATTTGGTTGTATATCTATATCTATTTCTATATCTATATATATCTATATCTATATATATCTATCTATCTATATATATATATATATATATATATATATATATATATATATATATATATATGTATGTATGTATGTATGTGCGTGTGTATGTGTTTATGTGTGTATGTGATAAACCAAAATGCATGTATAGTTGCTACACCTTCGGTATTCTAAATGTTATTAAAATACTAACAACATTAAGAGTGAACTCGTAAATGATAGGAACGATTTACGATTGTTTATCCTTCCAAAGATAAATATCACGCCAGTTTATATATGTCTCACAATTCCCGTCTGTGGAACTCCGTTCCTGCTTCCGTGGTAGCAGTAATCTCTAACTATTTAAATGCAATACCAATGGACATCTACATATGCCTTAATCTATTCCCCATCCTTCTCTTCATCCTTTCCTCTTTGACGCCTCTTTACTCTTGCTCCAATGCTTTGTAACCCCTTGCGTGCTAGAGGCACTCCCACCACTGTGCTTGGGGTGAAACGCTTAAAAAATAAAAAAATAAAAAATATAATTCTATAATTATCGTATTGATTTATTAATTATATTCTAGATAGATAATTGCTCTGTTCGTTGATTCTTTTTATAGGAATAGTTGCTGGAAGGTTTTCCGTCGACCAGAGATTAGTTTTCAAAAATAATAATATTGCTTCGTTGTTCAAAATGTGGGAAATTTATCTGGCCGAGAAATTTTCCACAATCTCTCGTTAATGCCTCACGATTGTGGAAGGAAATATATTTTAAGATATTTCTATCATTTTGTATCAATATTATATGCGAATTCATAATCCTCCATATCATTATTTCTCGTTACATTTTTCCTATCCTTCTGAGTGATTTTAAAATTATCATCGTTGCTTTTATAATTGCATTTTTACCTTTCATTCTCTATTGTTGCAAATAGGAAAGATATAAAGAAATAATATATCTAATTGCATCAGATTTGCGCTGAAATGCATATCTTGCTTTATAACGTCAGTGTACATTGTAAAATGCAGACGTAATTCAGCCAAAAATGCCATTATATGGTTACAGATTGCCAGTTATTAGGCAGCGACGTCCGGATTATTTTTCTGCTAATGCTTTGATCGGAAGTGATTTCCATCCTTAAATAAAAACAAAGAAAGACATAACTACTAAAAAGTTGCCTTAGATAAGGAAAACTAAAAAATGCAGCCAAAAACAAAAAGTGATTTCAGTACGCAACAAAACATGGAATGGACTTATTCGTAAGCTTTGTCATTATAGAAATAAACAAATAATATTTTGAATAAAAACGAGTACATTATTTAAATCACGCTTATTTTGTCATTTAAGATATCTTCAGAGTGTTCTCGAGATTTCTAAAAGAACGAGAAGGATAGTCGATATTATATTATTGAAAATTGGCTATAGCGGAATAAACCTTTTTTTTTTCTTTTTCAAATATTTCTTACACCCATTGCAAATGTATACATTGATTAAGTTTGGACAACGAACTTTCATTCATATCATTTAGTTGAAAGAACAGTGAAAGCTCTTTCACACTTTTTTTTTTGATCTTCTCTGCTACAGATCAAATTACGGGTTACTAAGTCAAATTGTAACATAGATTCCCAATGTCTTATATCGAACTGTATCAGAAATTGTTGGACAATTTTAGTTTAAATTCTTTATGTAAAACAGAAAAAAATAATGTAGTGTCTACTCAAATACCATTAACTATTAAAAATAAAGTTTAATCATATAAACATAAACTTAATAAATAAAATCTATTATGTATTTCTAATACTGATTGGTTTAAATCTTCAGCTAATCGATTTACGCTCCTTTTCATTTTGATTTCAAGTTTTACATCCTCTTTTAAAACAATTTCCAGTAATCAATTTTTTTTAAATTAATAGTTCACATACGTATTTTTCCATCTACCAATCATACATTATGTATTCTTAAAACTGATATTTATTTCTTTGTTCCTGCTTTTCTTTAATAGCTTCTCTAGGTGGTCCTACAGTTTTCTTCCTATTTCGGTTAACAACGTTACTTGAACAACATCAATACAACAAGAACTTGGAGAGTTTATCCAAAATTTTGAATTGAATGTGTAATAGCTCATTCTAAAATTAGAAAAATGCAATAAAAAAATTGAAGCTGACCTTTATTAGATCTTGTTTAAATCACACACACGTATATGTTTGTGTCTTCGCGCGTGTGTAAATAATTCTTTTAAAAGTTTTGCTCGTCGACATATATGTGTAGCGATATCTGGTCGCTATATTTGGTAGTTTAATAAGGTATGATTAATTGCTTTAATAGTTTAGTTAATCGATATATTGGTGCGGTTACTTATGATCGCTATATCCAGAAGGTAAATACGGTCTGATTAATTTACCTAGTGCATATAATGAACGCCTTTCCCCACAACTATATCCCAATTAGCAAAACATTTTTAACAAATTCATAAAACAAATTTAATAACATATATACTGATAGCCAATAACCACACGTGCACACACATATTATACTACCCCCAAGAAACACTCGTGGAAGGGTATTACCGAAGGGTATTTTTTTTTTTTTTTTGAGCAGAAAATGAAAGAGCTAAGAGTCACATTTCATCCGAATGTATGGGAGTGCTAACTCTTAACCAGAGGTTTGAAGAAGTTAAGATTTTAGGGGTTACAAAATGACCCTAGTAGGAAGAAGCTGTTCTAGTTAAACTTTATTCTTAATAATGGATTACGAAATGAATGTTTCTCTGTATACCGCGTGGCAGGTTTTAGTTGTGAGGGTTAATGTTGGCGGAACTAAGGAATGTCACCCGTCTGGATATTTTCCATGGAAAGACCAGTAGAATGTCTATAGGCTGGCAAAGCTTTGTTTCAAGGATTTCTGGATATAAAGTGATCCATTACTCACAATGTTGCGTAGAAGGTTTTGGATTGTATCAAAACTGGAATAGTGAAAAATGGGCAGCTGTATCCCAGATATGTCTTCAGTACTGACGCATTTTCATCTTGCAAAGGTAGGGTATATCATTGGGAATCAGGTACGTACTCTTGTGGTACAGGTCACCGGCCATTTTCTCAACACATTTATTGATCGTATAGTCGAGTTCCACTTAATATTTGTTGTTAAGTTTTGAAGTCATGTCAAAATAAATTATGATATTTGTAAATGTTTTAATAATAATCTTTCTAGAATTTATGTACATGCAAGAAAAATCCAAAGGTTAAGCATGGATTTATTAATTAAGCCCATTCGACAATTGTGAATAATTGTACATTATTTAAATAATTCGGACTGATGTTCTCATCTTTATTTCCATATTCCTGACTTTCAGCCGCTGTAAACTACAGACTTCTTCAGGTGATATTTTCGACCGCAGGATTTTATTTAGTCCAGATGGGTAAATTGTGCTAATTCCAAGATGCACGGCATTTTATATCTCAGCATCAGTTAATTTCCTTTAGTAACACAACTCTCCAAGATTTGATCCCTCTGCAGCGGGCAAGTACCGAAATACTTACTCTTTGTATCAAGGAATTGTTGGATCACTCAACCAATGTTTTTATCCACTCGAACATCTATATCATCTGAAGAAGGCCGGAGCATACATTTGTCGAAAGTTGGTGAATATGACAATAAACTGAGGACAACAGTCCAAAGAATGTACATACCGTAATCAATTACAACATCTCAGAAACAGAGACAGGTTTGAAAACGCGGTTTACAATCTTCCACGGAGAAGATTTTGAGAACCATTATGAATAAATATCTCGATATCTTTCCATGATCGAAAATTACTGAAAGTTAATGCAATATTTTTCCAATCGTCGAAATCTCGTCCCAATGAAATGCCGAGATATGAAAGATGTCCACAGATCGGGTCTGGTTTATAATTCATGCGTATTTTATATTGCATGATTTGTCACGTTTGATTGCTGACAAAAAACAACAACGATCGAATACGTTGAAGCTGGTTTCAATAATTTTCCACTGAATAATTTTATTGAGAAACTTGTTGTTAATATTAACTGCAATGCAATGTCGAAAGGAAACCAATCGATGGAATGCTACTGAAAGTGATTGCAGCTATATATGAGCTTTTGCTGTGTCAAAAAAGGGATGACAATTACAGAGAATAATTTGTTAATTACAATTCTAATTGGAGTAATAATAATAATTCAGGATTTGATGCATTTTATTAGAGAAACAAAAACTCTGAGAAAAATTCTAATTTGACATTTCATCTTTATTTTAATGTCTTTTTGATTTAAAGTCAAAATTAGTGACCTTCACAAATCTCATTAATGTTCAGAACATGTAAATAATGCATATTTAAACTTATTCAGTTTCCGAGGCCATTCGTCTACATAAAATATTCTTAAAATATTAAAAAATATTTTTAATGCAGTGTTTAAACAAATCAAAAAACAACAAAATATAGCGACCAGATATCACTACACATATAAGTCAACGAGCAAAGATTTCAAGAGAATTATTTACACACGCGCGAAGACACAAACATGTGTGTGTGTATGTGTGTGTGTGTGTGTGTATGATTTACATTTGTTGTACTGTTTACATGGTAATTATTCAAATATTTTTCTTTTATGTACCATGTACCTCCAGGAAGTCTGCGATCCTGGTTCTTCACAAATTTCTGTACATTGCAACTCATAGTAACTTTTAGTTTTTGCAATTTCCGTGCTGTCATCCATTTACCAAAAGGCACTAATTAAGTTATTCACTGTTTTCTTAAATATGTTACCTTCATAATAGCCTATGAGTGGCATTTCTCTATTCCACCATTTTTTTTTTTTTCATTTTAATTATTTGCAGTTTTGTAGAATGTATATTTAATCTAAATAAAAAAGTTACTACATTTTTTCGTGGTTGGTTTTAGGCAAATGTAGGTATTTTATCATTTAGTATTTTACAAATGAAGACTCGTGCTATGTTCCACCAGTTAGCGATTCAGAAATATTCCGAATAAAATAAGAAAGAATAAAATGTGGAAGCGAAACAAGGCATGGGGAGGGTAAAGTAAATTGGCGGTTATTAGCAAAATATATCCATCATTTCTATTTAGTGTTTAATTGTGTTTTTTCCGATTTATTTCAGCTAATCTAAGTACTATATTCCTTTAAAAATAATGCGTTTCAAGATAGTTTTTCTGAAATGAATGCCACTGAAGATATTAGATTGGTGCAAAAATAATGGCGTAATAATGTCGTTTTTTGACATTAAAAAAAAAAACGACACAATTACGTCATTATTTTTGCACCAGCCTAATAGTATTCTAATTGGCAGGCACACAATATTAGCAAATGAACAAATATTTCTGTCTGCTAAAATTATTTGTAAGTAAGGAAATTAGGGTTCAACACAACAGTCAACGGAACGAATTTTCTATGTGTAATTCTTTGCATACAGGAGAAGACAATTTAGTCCAGAATATATAAATAAAAACAAAAAACGAAACGAGAAAAAAGATTATATTCTGATTAGAATAAAGGGGACAAGTAGCAATTGTTCAGATTACTAGGTTTCTTCTGTTACTTTATGTAGGGCAAACCGGTCGGATATCCGGTAAGAATGCAGAGTGAATACTTTCTCGATGTAATGCTCATCACAATATTCTGCAAGAACGTAGCCAAAGTTAACGCTCGTCATGATGATACACTAAGGAGATAGAAAACTTCACTGGAATGTCTCTGGATTGATATCCACTCCCCATCGAAAAACGGCCCATCGAGTATAGTATGTGTGTGCAGATCTGCAGTCACCGTAAATGAAGCCGTAAAAGATACTTCCAAATTTCTGGACCGAAGATTCCGCGATATTATATCACTTCTTTTGTCAAGAGTTTTCCATTGCCTATGAAGTTGATAGTTTTATCGGGGAACATGAAAAAGAGTGGCAAGTGGTGAAATATTTCGAAAGACGATTCTCCCACCAGAATTACCGATTCATCTGGGATCCAAAATTGATCACAGACTAAATTCAAGAGATAGACATGATGGCCGCAAGTGGATCGAGTTGAGAAAAGTTGCGGCTGTTTCGATGATGGGCAAGAAAAACAGAATCTAATATTGGAGAAGATTTGAAACTACAAGAATAGAAAAGTCTGCGTGTATGCCTCAGTCACACAGACAATTTTCCTGACAAATGGTAAAAGTAATATCTTCAATACAAGCAAGTGAGGTAGGAGGAATATTTTTCTCTCCGTCAAAAAAAGGTCAAAGAAAGAGATATGTAGAAGGAGTACCCTGATTCCCCGATAATTATGAAGTACTATCTGTCGAACTGGTGGTTCAAGTCACATGCAAAATCCTAAGACTCAAGGTGCTTATTTAGTGCGAAAGAAAAAAAGGACAATAAAAGAACATGATTCAAGGAGAAAGATTATAAATGACGCTGTAATTACATTTTTAATGATCATAATTGACAAGAAAGCAAGTATCAGAAATAGATTTCCACAAGCGAGAATTGCTGGAGAATAAACTATTAGAATAGAACATACGGCTTCATATAGCTTTTTCAACAGGTAATAAGGAGAACTAACTGCTAGTCTATTAACTGACGTAAATTATTGAGGTAGAGTGAGCAACAAGCAAAGTTTATTATGACAATTGTCATGCACATAAATGGCATAGGAAAAGCATTTTATAGCGCTTATATCTAGCAATTTCAATCATTATATTACAAGCGTTGGGTACTAATCCAGACATTTAATTTCTTCTTTTACATGACCTGTCGATTTAGGCGATCATGGCTGTTCATATCCTCTTGTCACTTGTAGCTCTTAATAAGTCTTTTTTTATTATATTCCAACCCCTGTTCTAACATCTATTTACAAAATCTCAAGTATGATAAATAATCCTTTCCTTTGTCCATCTTTCCCTCAATCTATCCTGTGCATATCATTTATTCCAAGTTTTCCGTCATCAATACGTGCGACATAAAATTCAAGTAACTCGTCCTGTTGTTATGTATTAGTTTCATCTTTGTTTCATTTTCTCGAAAACCCCGTCGTTCCCACATGTTAGGTCAATGAAGTGCTCAATATATTTCTGTAGAACCACATTTCTATTGCTTCAAGTCTATTCTTCTTCAAATAGATTTGCCAACACTCGTTATCATACAGGACGACAGATATCACGTAACACTTCAGTAATCTTTTCATGGTTTCTAACAATTTTTCTGCATCTGAATAGCCCACCGTGCTTTTAGAATGAAACTTTGGCCCTTACAATACGTCTTGGGAATTCAGATTCACACTTTCCTCCTCTCTTAGTAATCCCGTTTGAATTTTTGATGACAGGTACCAAAAATAAAGCTCATTTTTCCTTTCATTCTCGTTATAATTTTAACACTACATTTGGGATAGATTAACTTTTATTCGATCACCTATTGTATTTATAGAGATTTAAACTTAAACTTTAGGCAGATTTGCAGATGGCTTGTGGCTGATTCGCAAAGAATCTATCGACCGAGGACATTCAAGAAGCTAGCGCATGCAAAACGCACAATGTTTTAATTATAGCCCTGGAAATCGCGAGAGTGGCTGTTAACAATAACAAATAAAAGAAATATATTCAATGTAGTATGTAACGTAAGTTGTATGCAATCACATTTACTTTCAAGGGAACTTAATAATGAGCTCTTCACATATCGTGCAGATTTGATGCGACCTAGATGAAAAAAAAATAATTCATTTTCATTTTACACACACACACAGAGACACAAACACACAAGCACAAACACACACACAGATATATATATATATATATATATATATATATATAGGCCTGACGATTGCGTCTAGCATGAAACAGTCTGTTACCTCTAATTGTTGACTTCAATGTTCACTTTTGTATTTACACACGCTATATCTCTGATATTGAGTACTTTATCCCCTGAATATAGCATACCTTAAGAGAATATATATATATATATATATATATATATATATATATATATATATATATATATATATATATATATGTGTGTGTGTGTGTGTGTGTATGTGTGTGTATGTGTATGTATGTATGTATGTATGCTAAAATACAATTTGATGGCACGCTATATTTATAGGTTATCAGCGATAGATAGTATATAACTGTACACGTGGACACTGAAGTCGACACCCAGAGGCGACAGTCTGCTTCATTCTTAAACCAATCTTCAACACTGGATTCAATGCCCACTATATTTAGAATATTACTGTATATACAGGACTAGTGTTTTTGAAAATAAATGTTATTAATTGGCCTTTCTCTTTAGGCAGGCCGCCTTTATATTTGCAGTTCAACGTATTACGGTGTTTAAACGAACGTATAAGATTTACAGTCGAGCGAATTGTCCGATAGCTCTGCACGCGTTACTCTCCTGATTAATTTCAATGTTCCCCGCCCGACGGCGATGACGCTACGATGATTTACATCATTCGTATTATTTGTTTCTTCATCAAATTCTGCGTACTCTAATTTTCTCGGCAAGTTTGTTCAATCATGTAAATCGAAATAGCATCGTGACTAAGTAGGCACGAGAAGAATGCCTGTTGATTTAATTTCAGGTGACTGCATGATTCAGGTCTACGTTAAAGGCATTAATCTATTTTTATCAATGCAGAAAAATTAATGAAAGCTTCGATTACTGTTTGTGTGTTAGTTTTCTTTCTTTTTCTGTTGAGCAAAGATAAAAATGAAAATCTTTTGCTGCCAATACGGAGAGGCAATTTAGATTTTCTTTCGGGCAATATATTCATGATGTGACTTCTAAAGCTTTAGCATTTTTTTTTTCCTATTCATTTCTTAAAAATAACATTTTTTCCTCGTGATAAAACATTTTAACATGACAGACAACTTTTCCTTTTGCAAAGAAAATTTCAGTATTTTAATTATCGCTTCAGGGGAGGTGATGATATTCTAGAAGAATCAGGAGAATTCTGCTTTCAGGCAAGTTTTCTTGTTTTGAAATGCACATAATCTGATTCACAAAAATTTACAACGGTCACAATGATATAAGAAATATCGGTATTATTTGTGATTAAGTTCCTATATATCTAAGATTGTAGTGATCGCGGAAGAAAGCAAGCAGGTGTCTGTTCTTGTTAAGAAGATATTTAACCGCATTTTAATCAATGAAATAAATAGCGAAGGTGATTCAACACTGTGGATGCAGCATGTTAGTGTTTAGCTTTAAGAATGGATCTCATTTGAACATTTCTCATGGAATTAGCATCTGTGTAGCGATAGACGGGTGACACTGAGTCTTCGGGTAGAGTAGAAAGTATATCGTTGTTCCACAAGACCACGTAAATGGTTATTTACTCAGTCAAGGCTGGAATAGTTATTTTTTCGTACTTATGTACAAAATGTGGCACAATGGCAAAAAGGGGGTTGGAGAAGGACGGTCATCTTCTGTCTTAATTCTAAACTTAGCTAGTCACAAACACGGACCCAAACATACCAACAATATTGCGATCACCAAAACAACACATTCCCTCCTACCTTTTTTTCTACGTCCACCATAATATCTCAAATTCTCAATGAAATCCTAACTAGTCCCCATATGTACATTTAAAAGTCTGTGGGGGGAGGGGAAAAACAACAAATTAAAAAAAAACAATAATTATTTACAATATGAATTAATTCTATTTACATAAAACAAAACAAAATAGGATTAGTAATAAAACCCCGCAGAGTCTCTAAATGTAGCATAAACATCAGTTAACTGGACGAAATAATTGCGAAATTATAACATTATAAAAACCAAGCACGCCCACAAACACACACTCATTTAGACACAATAACAAATACGAAAACACACACACGAAACGAAGTCATCCCTCAAAAACCAGAGAACTGACATCACTGACCACCTAACGAGGTGGGGGATGGGGAATTAAACAAAAGAAAAATAGGGACTAAAATAAAAGGGGCCACTGAGCAAGCATACCCTAGCTAAGTTAACCAGAAACGTGAAACTAATGATTCAAACTAAAAACCTAAAATAGCCTAATATCGGGGTGGGTTGCCAGTCAAGGCTGGAATATGAGAACTGAGCAAGTTCAACCCAGATATGACTGCAACGTCCCATAATATTAGATATTTGTTGTGGTAAACCCTCCTACAGTGGAATGAACTCTTCCTCCTCTCATAAATACAAACTGCGAGAGTCGGATAGTAGAGTGTGAAGTGAACTGAAGTGGAATAGTAGACGCAATGCTAATTTACTTATTACTAACACTATTGTCTTGTATATATCTTCAAAATACGTTCTTCAACCTACTTTCGTCTTCTGTGTCTATTTTCTGGCCCCTATAATGGCCACAACAATATTTCAGACAAAACCAAGTATTTTCTGGAGCGATAATTAGATGCGAACATCTCTCTCTCTCTCTCTCTCTCGCTTTCTTTCTTTCTTTCTGTCTGTGTGTGTGCGCGTATATACATACATATATATATATATATATATATATATATATATATATATATATATATATATATATATATATATATATGAAGAAAAATATACAGAAAAAACAAACAAAAATCCTTATATGCAATTATGCTGTTTTAATGTTAATATAATGTCAAAGTCAGACGTTTCGGTCTAATAAACCATCTTCCTAAAATTTCAGTCTAATAAACCATCTTCCTAAAATTTGAGTATTTTGAATGAAAAATGAAAAGAATTCTGTTTTGATCTAAAATTTATATGTACGCTTGTCGAGATTTAGGAAAACGTTTTCACAGCGTCGCCCACGTGACGACAACGTGAACATGTTTAAACGGAACGCTGATCATATAAAACTTTCAGTTATCTGTTTGGATAAGTCTTGTTCTTATGTCCATCGTCTTTGTCATGTTGAATTGATAATGTTATTTATATTTTATGAATATGTTCTGAAGATGGTTTATTAGACAGAAACGTCTGACTTTGACATTATATTAACATTAAAACAGCATAATTGCATATAAGGATTTTTGATTGTTCTTTCCGTATATTTTTCTTCATACTGTCGGATCTATATCCATATATTAGCTTACACACACACACACACACACACACACACACACACATATATATATATATATATATATATATATATATATATATATATATATATATATATAGCTGGCCACACGTATTCGCGGATACCCGTTTACTAGCAAATCTCTATTGCAGGTGATTGCTCAGGCGCATTTGTGTTTATTCAACATATGTAGTTTATACTGAAACTATGCTGAGCAGAGATTAGTTTCAGTTTCTCATAAAGAGCCTGCAATCTAGCATCAATATTTTGATCAAAGTCAGCAAGTAACAGCTTGTAACAGCTATCGACGGCTTGGGTCAAAGCCTGGTATGGATTTCAGGCATTTTCCAAAGCTGCCACATGCTGAGATCGCCCCCTCCAGTTCGATAACTTCAGGAATTCTCCTTGCAGACAAATCATCCATGGACATTCGAACCATGCTCTCATGATCAGAATGTGGACGTTCTAAACACTCGGCCGTGTATATATATATATATATATATATATATATATATATATATATATATATATATATGTATGTATGTATGTATGTATATATGTATGTGTGTGTCTGTATATATATATATATATATATATATATATATATATATATATATATACATATATGATGTACCAAAAAGAATTTTACAAACTTTGGGGGCGGTTTCATGATAAAAAAAACAAGGTAAAGTCTTGTTTGTGGATGAAGCAATATTTGGAAGATATGAAATAACAAATTTTCACAACCAACCATTGTGAGAGGTTTGAAATCCCTGTGATACAATACAGTCTAGACACCAATATCAGTTTGCGTTTTATGTGTGGGATGGAATTGTAAATGCCTATCTGGTGGGTCCATATGTTATCCTAGCACAGGAGATTCATTTCGATTACAATTTCAGACATGCTAGTGGATGCACCCCTGCTAATACGAAGACGCATGTGGTTCATGGATGATGGTGTGATGACGTCTCACAGAAAATTACATAGTTTGGGAAGAACCCGCTCCGTTGCCTACACGTTCCCCTGAACTCAATCCTTTGATTTTTTTTTTCTGTGGCCGAACATATCTTTTTTTATTAAGCAGAAATTAATTGTGAAGTCACGTTTCATCAATGTGTGATGGGGGACTTCAAAATCATTCTACACTATGTCAGAATATTTGAAAATGTTCACTTTTTAATTATCCGATGGGTATATGTGTGTAAAGCAAGCGGGGGGCATTTTTAACATTAGTTATGAGTTGCTTTGTTGAGATACAATGATGGCGTTTTGGACAAATATCTATATGGACATTTCACCTTGTTTAATATCAGGAATCCGCCCTAAAATATTTCAAATGCATTTTGTAATGTATCTTGGACTGTATATTTAACTGCGTCTAATGTAAACTTTCAACTTAATAACTCGAAAACGAAGGATTTGCAGACGTGTATTTATGCAGACTTTAGTCTTGTTTTGGCGTGGAACCGGCCTCCACTGATTGTAAATATATTTTTGATACACCTTATATATGCATGCGTAGTATGTGTGTGTGGTGGCCGAGGGCTGCGCTCGCGTGTATACAATTAGAAAAATTGCGCCAACTCGCCATAGCTATGAAAATCCCCAGGACCTAATGTAAAATAAAAGAAATACAATACAGTGCCAACATATATCTTATATAACAAATATATATATATATATATATATATATATATATATATATATATATATATTTGTGTGTGCTTTCTTAAGATTTTTTAGTGTTTACCGGTTTTTTGTTCTTCTGACAATTGCCATGTGGTATGGAAGAAAAATCTGAAATGCCATCCAGTCGGTTATTAGAGTTAGAAAATTGGGTGTGAGAAGGAGTGAGGCATAATTCTTATCTTTATGCAGTTATTGGGTGACAGTATATAGAAAAGGTAGCAATGGGGGATGGTAACTATTGTGATTTACCATAAGCCTAGGTAAAGCTCAGTAAATGTCGTTCCTTAGAAATCTTCCGACACCGAATGTAGGAAGAAAACGGTGTATCAAAACAGCGAATAAGTGTTATCCTATGACTGTTGTACATACTATATTGTTATGAACGTAAATATGACACAACCGATGGCTTAATAAGCTTTACATTTTTAAGAACATAATCTTGAGCGGTATGATGAAACAATACATTTGTTTTCTTATTATAACAATACGGTATAGATTATCGAATTAGGTTAATAAGCTGTTTTTGATTTGAAAAAGAAAACTGTACATATTGCAAATTTTGGGACAAACACTTAGTGAACTTCAAACATAACCAGCCCAAATGTTTGACTCATAAAAATATGAAGTTAAGCAAACAGATTGAATGATACTCACCATACTTGTCACTTGATTCGTGCAAAGGGAATACTATATTCTTCTTCTATCTTCCGTGTTCCTTCAGGACGTTGGTGGTCATGGCTCTCCACAATCTTCTGTTCTTTGTAGCTCTTGATAAATTTTGTGATTCTGTTATCTCTCCTAAACCTTCTATCGACATCCATTTACTCAAACTCGCTAAGTAGGTTATGGTTTGTATTACTCATTTTCTGAACATTCTTAGGACGTTGGTGATCATGGCTCTCCACACTCTCCTGGCCTTTGTAGCTCTTAATAAATTTTGTGTTTTTGTTATCTCTCCTAAATTTTTTTCCACTATCCCTTTACCAATGCTCACTAGGTACGTAACTGTACATTTCACAAAAAAGAAAAGGAATCACGATTACTTATCTGCAAATCTTGATTTATCCTCTTCTCCGGTGTTGCTTACTAGATTGTTAGTAAATTGACCTCCGAGCAAAGGATACATATACGTATCTCGTAGACCTCCTAGAAGAAAGAATCTTACGGTTCTTCAATGGTAAATGACCTCCTCAAAACGGTGATCAGGCTGTGAGGTTAAAAAAAGATGACTTTCCTCCCAGGGGAATATTTTCTGTTACTGTGCAAGTTTTGGTATCTGATAAAATCATTTTATAATTATCCCCCTTGAATAAAGGGGATAGTTCACATTTGTGAGATTAAATTTCCATATTTCGATTGTGAACCTATTATAAATACGCTTATTATTGCTGTTAAAGTCTCACAAAATCATTTCAATCATGGATTCACCTCATATCTTGCAACAATGTTCCTATCTGAGACTACATAAATCACAACAATTTCACATATGACTTATATCTCTATGTAATGTGGATTTTGGTTTTAGAGAAGTCTAAATAAATTATCTGTCACGTCGATATACTCTCTCATTTTGCCTATGTTAAGCATTATATGAAAAGGAAAAAAAAAGACAGGACTAAGAAAACCCTCAGATTTTATGGTTACTGTTTTGATTCATCAAAATGTTTTCTTTCACTTTGTAAAGCAACTATCTTGATATATTTAAACACAGAATTGCATCGCTATTTTTCACTGGCACTTGCTGAAGTGAATACCAAATTACAATATAGAGAATTTCATTAATGGAATAGATCTACTTTCGAAAAACCTGTTATTCTTCTTCTCATCTAATTGTTTTATTTTTTCAGTTTGAAATATCTCCCTCTTTTTAGAAAATTATTTTTTCTAGTTTACAAAGTGTTTCTGATTGCAATGGTCATTCTGTTAGCAATATTTTCTCAAATCTTATCTAGTAACTCTAATGTGTTTAATAATAGAAGCTTACAACTCCAGAATATGGTTTCTTTTTCGACTGGCGCATAAAAAATACCTATCGATTCTGCTGTGAAATTGGATCACCACTTCAGATACCAAGCTGTGGAGTTGGTTTATGTGAAGCAATATAAACTTGACGATAAGAAAAATCAAACTGGTCCGTTTAGAAACAAAATTGCTTGAATGTAAAAAGGAATGCTTCTTCATTGTAAAATCTAAGATTTTAAAATTATTGTAGCCATAAGAGTGGTTAACAAAAGCAATTAACAGAACATTCTATCCATCCTCTTTCTCTCTCTCTCTCTCTCTCTCTCTCTCTATATATATATATATATATATATATATATATATATATATATATATATATATATATATATATATATATTCTTTCTCTCTCGAGGCAATCTAGGCGCTGAGCATTTTATAGTTAGGTGTCTGCATTTACGTCAGTTTTTTTTCTCTTTCTTCTTGCTGTCGTTGTTCCAGATTTCATCTTGTTTAAGTGTATTGGTGTCTTTTAGCAAGTTGTCAGTTGGTTCTACTAAAGGTTTTGTTTCTTTGCTCGAAAATTATCATCCAACTCGACACTAGGCTCATCTGGGGAACCCAAAACTGAATTACCCCCTAGGACATTGGATCTTTTGAGATGAGTATCGATGGTATGTATATCATCTCATAAAGCAAATGGTGGTGACGGGATACCAGCCGTAGTCCCCCCAAATATGTACTCCTGCACTGGCTATAAATATAGCCACGCTGACTCTTAGCTTTTAGCCTCCTGGAAATCAGCATCAGTTGTCCCTGTTTTTAAGATCTCTGGAGACACTTCTGAACCATCTGGTTACCGTCCTATAGTCTCCTCTCAAACTTCAGCAATGTCTTCGAGGCTTTAATCAGTGTCGAAGTGGTTTAGTACCTTACATCACATGATCTGACAAACAATATGGTTTCCTTTTGCCACGTCTACCGCTGACGTACTTACAGCCTAGCTGAATTTGTATGCCA
The DNA here is from genome assembly GCA_963932145.1 of Acanthosepion lycidas. Classification (NCBI taxonomy): domain Eukaryota; kingdom Metazoa; phylum Mollusca; class Cephalopoda; order Sepiida; family Sepiidae; genus Acanthosepion; species Acanthosepion lycidas. Next base: position 22,360,611 of record OZ010571.1, read on the forward strand.
AGATCTTTATAATAATGTCGGAGCTCGAGATATGACTCGAGATATCTCTAAGGCGTTTGATAGGGTTTGACATGACGGCCTTCCTCGTCTGCTTCTGTGATGCGTTATTTTTTGTGATGTCCTCTCTCTAATGAGTCTATCGTGGACTCTTCCACTTACTATAAAATTATTGAACCTCGGGAGAACAGTAGTATAGATCCCACGCTGGTCAACCGGCACGCATTTTCAAGTAGTGTAATAAACTTCTGTTCAATGTGCAATCTAATTGCAACATCTTGTTCTGTTATTTCTTAACCATTTACTTGGTTACATCATTGTAACAGGATTGACGGATAGATTATTTGAGTTAATCCAATCATTACTGTCAAACTGTGAAATGAAGCTCGCCCTGAAAGGGTTCTCCTCGAGTTCCTCTCATACGAACTCTGGTGTTCCCCAACGCCCTATACTAGGGTCAACATTTTTCTGATCTTCATCAAAATGTTATCAGTTCTCAATTAGGCACCAAAACAGTCGGCACTACTATTTACTCCTGTCTCAGTAGTAAATCCGGCAAACAAATTTAACTCGGCTGTTGTTCTCAAAAAGGACATTCAATCTGTGTTTGACAGCGGCAGGGAAATGGCTTGTAAACTTTAATTCTGCCAAAATGAAACTGCTCTAATTTATCCACCATAGAGAAACTTCCCTGCCTCCTATCAGCATGTTTGATGCTCAGCTCCACGTGAGTGTCTCTCTGCGGGTTTTTGGTCTCACGTTTTCCACTGACTTGAGTTGGAACAACTACGATGAATCAATAACTTCATTTGCCGAAAGAAAGTTGGTTCCCTGTGTGCGCCAGAAGGTATTCTCATCTTTCCTTCAAATCCACAAATCTACCATTCGTCCTTGCATGGGATATTAGTGCCATGTAAATTTTGGTACCCACGCTATAAAATCCAAGGAAGAATCAGCAATGTGATAGTTCCTGCCCTGGCATCTCAACTACAGTCACTTTCTCACAGACGCAATGTTGCTTCCAATTCTCATTTCTATAAATATTTTCATGGCAACTGCTCTGACGAGCTACTTTCACTGGTACCCCAAATGCATGAATTTAAGCGTGCTTCTAGGTTGGCATATCGTCCCGCCCTTGCACTATCGAAACAGTTAATTGTATCAGTCTTTTCAACTCAAAATACTTCTACTCTCGCACTTCCCAACAGGGGGACCTCTTTTTCGCTTATTTCCTTCCCTGATAACTATAATCTTCAAACATTCAAATGTAATGTCAATCGACATCTTCTGATGCCTTGATACGTCCTTCATTTATACCAACTACAAAAGCTATCAGGTTTTCTATTCCAACCCACCGAAAAGAGTTTTATTTCGTATGGCATATTTTTAATTATCCAACCTTTTTCCGGCATATTTGTATGAACAGGTATGCTTATTAAACTTATATGACAATCCTTTCAAAACCTTAATTTGAACGGGAAGCTTTGCTTATCAGTTGATCAATTACCACTGGTATAACTCTTCTAAATACAACTTATATTTGGTAGAAAAGATTGCGTCCAATCGTAGGCTATTATTATACAACATCATTTTACTAAAATTAAAAATTCATTTCCTTGATAGTTTCTCTGTTGATGAAATTTAATATAGAATAAGTATTATCATTTTCTTTTTAAATCTTAACGTTATATTTTAAACATTATAGTAAAAACTCTTCCATTTTTTTTGCAATATTTTCTAATATTAAATCAAATTTGTTTCAGTACTTTTTCTAAACAAATTATTTAATTTATGTTTAGAAATACATGACATTGCAGAAGTAGATATATGGAATTTAAATTACCCTTTATTTTTAAAATTTCATGAAATTGCAAACGTATTTTTATGGGGTACAAATAGCACTTTATGTTTAAAAATTCATGAAATTGCAGATGTAGATGTATGGATTGTAAAGTACACTTTGTTTTTAACATTACATGAAATTGCAGATGTAGATTTATGGCGTCTAAAATAGAGTCTGTTTTTAAAATTACATGAAATTGAAGCCGTATCTTTATAGAGAGTGAAGTAAACATTTTTACATGAATTTTTAGATATAATTTTATCGAAAATAAAGTACAATGTAATTCTATGGAATAATAGACGTTTGTTTATTGATAGTAGAGCACACATTATTTTTAACAGGACTTAAAACTGTCGGCACATATTTAAAGAAAATATACAATAACTTAATTGGGAGTATATTTCGATTAAATTTTGTTTACTGTGTTTTTTCGCATGCGCCTGAAGATATCGAAGGAGGAAATATATGTCGGCTTGGCTTATGAATTTCTCATAATATTAAACACGCTATGGCTTCTTTTATTTACAACTTCTATTATCATTGCATCAGTTGTGTCTTATATATAGCATTAATAATTAGATATTACTTGTGTGATTTTATATACATTCAGGGAAATATATAAAAGAAACAAAGTAATAGACACGATCTCAAGAAATTTTTAGCAACAAAGAAAATAATATAAATGTGTGTGATATAGGAAATAAGTAATTTGAATAAAAAAATGAGATTTTATAATAATAAATCAGAGTAAATATTAAAGTACAAAAATAAAAATATCAGATCCAATAGAGGATAAACATAAAACTATTGTCCCAAATTATACAAATTGTCACTTATATGCATATGTGAAGAGGCGTGACTTATTATCTGCCGTAGGTGAGTTCAAATCCCAGCCTAGTCTACTGGAAACATTTTTGCAGTAGTGGCCTTGACAATCACGCGTATCAATCAATTCTCGTTTCAGCTTTGTTTAAAATAATAGTATAGACTAGACAATGAAGCATTTGATGGCAAAACCTCTTAATTTCAACTCTTGGGAAAGAAACGGTAAACGACTCCATTAATATTTCTGATGGTCGTATGGTAATATGGGTGATAAAAATAGAAAATGTATATGCGATGAAGAATGGCCGCATAAGAAAAAATAAAAATATAATATTGAAAAAACAATGTTATAAACCCACTAATTGAAATGAATTTCTAAAGCGAAATTACGAATAAATGAAATGTGAAAAATATATTTATAAGAACTTAATACACATACATAGAGAGATTGACGTATAGATAGGTAGATAAATACATTGGTAGGTAAGAGGTTACGTGATAACTCGGTTTGTATAAAAAATATGATTGGGAAATTATTGAGAAAAATATAATAAAGCACGATATTCAATATTAAATTAAGTAAAAATATCAGTTTGGGAAAAGAAAAAACATCGACAAAAACCATTCAAATCTCCCTGATGACATCTATGAGGTCAGGGATGTGTCTGCACACCCGGATCTCTGTCTTCTTCTATGTGTCGGGTCCCTTCACGACGTGGTTAATTGTAACTATACACAATTCTCTGTCCTTTGTAGACATTAGTAATGTAATCTCCCAACCGTCTGCAAATGATCGTGAACTAAGTCATGCGCTGCTTTACATTATCCCACTTGCCTTCAAGTATGTCCTGCGAGTCTTAAATTCCTCAAACTGTTTCATCGTTATCATACTTACATAAGTCAATTGTCTCCTTCTGATGGTAAGTATCATTATATTTCTTTTTTCCCCGTCCTGTGTATGACGATAAGCTATATCCGCGTCCTTGGTAAGACGACATACTAGGTCCAACAGCAAGGCCTCTGAACAGGAAGATTTGAGGAGCGTGGAACCGACCCTTAATTTCTGGTATTCCCAGGTCCCTACTGACTCGGGCTGGTAGCATCTTTCAGGGTCCCAGCTACGGACATATGGTTAACATCCAAAATATGTGTACTTGAAAAAATAGTTCAAATATATATATATGTATACATACACACCATTTTGTTACCAAACTATTGCTATGAATCTATTTCAAAAATTTTGTTAGCATTAAATAACTCACTGGGGTTGATATGCCATAAAACAAAACAGCCAACCAACCAACTCTCTTTTTTTATTTTGATTTACACTTGCCGTTGCTCATGTCCAATCCATACTATTTTCATCATTCTTCTGTAGAACTACATTTCTTTTTCTTAATGTACCTTATCTATCTGCCATGAAATACTCTGGCATTCACTATCATAAATCAGGATCGATATTACATAACAGTCAAATACTCTTTGCTATGTTTGTAATAAATTGTTTCCTGTTTTGTAATGCCTCTCTAACCTATTGCAAAACATATTTCGATATCCCAATGAGTTTTTGGATTTAGGATTTGTTACTGTTCGCTATTAAAACACTTCGTAGATATTCAGCTTTTTCCAGTTGTGTAATTTGTTATTTCTATTTGGTAATTCGCATTTTAGTCTTTTTCTTTTGCTGGTAACCATACTTTTTGTCTTCTTACATTTGATTTCTAGTTTCACTTCTTGGTTTGTTTTGCTACATTCAGTCTGAGATTCAGTCTAAAATTCTGTAGTTGCCTTTATGTGTCTACTAACAATATTCTCTCATCTACATGACTTAAGTTATTATAATTGTGTCCACCAGAATTAATCCAGCTAGAATTTCTAATTCTCTCACGATTACTTCACAATAAAGTTTACATAAGTCCGGTGAGTGAACATGTTTTTCTTATTCTCCTCTTTCTGTTTGTGCGCATTTACTGAATTCATTTTCTTTTCTTTTCCGGTTTCCTTCCAGTCTAAGTTCTGCATTGTACCAATCTGCTTAAGTAATTAAATCAAAATTACATAGCAATTCAAGTAATTATTTTGATGTAATTTATCAAACGCTTTTACATAATCTATAGAACACGTAACGTCAATTTGCATTTGCATGTATATTTCTGACATCATTTAGAGCAGAAACATAGCAGTCTTTGTACCATTGTCTTTAATGACATTGTTCTTGTCTCTTTCCCGGACTAATACGGGAACTTTTCATCATAATTCCGATGATACACATTGTAATCTGGTTTATTTGGCTGACTGTCCGATAGAGTTTGAATTCTTTTACACCTGCCTTCCGAGGTACTGCTGGTAAAAGGCATCTAGTTAGGTATTCCAGTATGATACCATAGTCGTATAATTGCGCTATTATTTCTGTAATATTTTTATTACCGAAATCATATAAAGCTGACTGTATATCTATTATAATTCTATCTGTCCCTGACACTTTCTACTTGTTCAATATTTACGGAGATAATTTCATTTGAAACATTAATATTTCTTGTCTTTCCATTTTTGTATGTATTGATGGTTGTCATCTTCTATTCTGGGGGAATTCTCCGGTGTATTTGTTCCATTTCTGAAGAATTATCCTTTCTTTATTATCAGTGTTTAGTTCTTGGATTTTAGGCATTCTGTTGATGAACATGTGTTCAATCCTGTTATCTTATTCTGCCCTGCATGTTACATACTCATTCGATCTATTACGGCAAAAGTTTCTTTTTGGCATTACTCTTTCCTTACAAAGATTTGTTGGGAAATTTTTTCTGTCTATCCCATCAACGCAAATGAGCAGAACACAGAGGCCAACTGATAAGGGTAAAATGAAGACAAATAAAATAAATTGTCCGTGAGGGCAGTCATCATGGAGGTGAGCAAAACCCTGAACGAGAAACGTTTGATCCTCTCTTTCAGGCATTTCACAAAAAACCTTGACAGTTAGAGCTGGTTTGCTAATACTTGCTGTTTTACTGATCAGAACAAATGTACAAAATCTTGCTGAAATAAAAAAAACATTTATTTCTCTCACGAAAAATAAAAGCTTTCTTTCTATTTTGTATATCAGTTGGTTCTTACTTACCTGACTGAAACTGCATATATATATGCCTTTTGACCTTGTTTGTAATGTACATGTAGGTGTGTAATATATATATATATATATATATATATATATATATATATATATATATATGCACACACACACACACATATGTGTGTGTGTGTGCAAAATTTTGTTATTGCAGTTATATTTATTAGGTTGGTGCAAAGATAATGTCGCTTCCTAGGCGAACCTCTCCGTCCACTCTTCAGCGAGTATCATCAATATATATATATATATATATATATATATATATATATATATATATATATCCCACATGCTGGGTTGGAGTTAATAAAATAGTGCTCGATGCAACATAACAGAGCAATAAACACTCTTATCAGATTTTATGTTTATATTTTAATCATGGTTTACGTACGTTAGAATGACGTCTTCGCCAGGAAGTGAATTTTGGGATATAGTCACCTTAGCATTATCCCCACCTCCTTCACCCCGAGGGACTTAATTTCTGTACTACTAGCTAGACATTACCAGTGAAAAAAAATAGCCACTACTTCCCTAAAATTTTGTCTAAACAGCCACGTGAAAAAGAATATAATCTTGTATATATCTCTTTGAACATCATCTTTTAATCATTTTAGATACTTATTTCTGTCTGTCCGTCTCTCTCTCTCTCTCTCTCTCTCTCTCTCTCCGTCTCTCTCTCTCCCCGTATCCCTCTTTCTCTTTCCAAAATCAATGTATATGTTTTCTTCGGTATTATTTTTTTCTTTTATTGAATTGAATTTATTTTAACATCTTACCCCACTTTGAAAACGTCAATATTAAGTCATAGCTATTTCTTCTGGTTTATGCATGTATTGAAAGTTATTTTTAATGGTGGTTCCCGAATTTTTGAGTTTCCTCTTTCACAAGAAATGAATGTTTGACTTTAACTAACTTAAAACTTTATATTTCAGTTTCAGATTCCCTATCCATACACCCTCCGACAAATATGCTTCTCCAGTATTCATCTGTAATAAGCCATATATGTGAGTGTAGTGAATACACAAGCATTTCCAATTAACCTCTCCAGCCAATGAGTCGTTTAGCCTTCTAGATCAGGAGCGATCTATACATGCATCCCAGCTTGGATCTCCAGTTAAGTTTTGTAAGTGAAACCCGTTTTTCTAATAATAATTTCTCTAGATACCAAGCCCGTTGTTGATTTTTTTTTTATAGGAGTAGATAGGCTTTCCCTACGCCCGGTCAATACTCCCTAAATATCTTGAATACGAGTAGACGTTCATCAATTGTTTCCTGTTTAGGAAGGTGTCCTCGGATCCTTTGCACTTTGTAGTAGTACTGTCTGTAATCCCTTGTGAATTGTGTGGTTTATGTCAATGTCTCTTCATATAGATGCTACCGGCTTGTTAGATTTTTGGTCGTTGTTCCCGGCTGGTAGTCAGGAGACAGAACTCTTGCGTAGCGTCTTAGGAGGCTGCTCGGATAAACAGTTGCATTATATAAAGGTCCTTGCAGTGCCGTGTCGCGCTTGAAATGTTGGTCCTGAATGCACCTTCGGTGGTCAACCGCGTGGCCAGACTATGCTGCAGTCTGCGCCAGTTCCTTTCTGCCCATGTTACATTTGATGACCGAGTGCTACTATTAAATTAAGAATTTTCCTTAACAACATTACACAACATGACCATAAACAACAAAAATTATAAACCTAAACGAGCGCAAAAGAGGTCACATGCCCCCCTTTTTATTCTCTTCTTCAACATCGTGCATGTTGAGGTTCAGATTTGCTAAAATTCACGAGATCGTCTCACTGCTTCTAATTGCTTTCAGGTTTTCTACTGACCTGAAGTGGAACAAATACATTGAATTAAAAGCTGCCTGACCTGTAACGAATTTTATCTTCCTATGTCGCTCCTTAATGTTTTTTTCTCGTATGAGTCCATCCTTCGCATCTACAAATCTACCATTCGTCCATGGATTGAATACTGTTGCCACAGTTTATCTCAAGGTTCTCGACAAAATCCAAAGGCTGATATGCAATGTTATCTGTCCTAACTTGGTATCTCGACTCTAGTAACTTTCTCAAAGATGTGATGTGTCTTCCCTCTGCCTGTTCTCCAAATATATCCATGGCAACTACTCTGACGATCTATTTTCACTGGTACTCCGACAACATGAATTTAACCATGCATCTCAGTTCCACCCTTTTACTGTCGAAACAGTTAAATGTAACCGTATCTTCTACTCCAAAGGTTTCTTCTCTTGAACTTCCCGGTCGTGGAGATTCCTTCCTCTTATTTACTTCCCTGGTAACTATAATCTTCAAAAATGTAAATGTAATGTCAATCGATATCTTCTGATGTATTGATACCCGTTCGTCTTTATCCGTTCTCCAATCCCCCTATACACAGTCTTTTTTCTTTTAAATTCACATTCTGGAAACACTTGCAGACTATGTGTGTGTATGTGTGTGTGCGTATGTGTCCCTCTCTGCCAATGTTCGTGTCTGCATGTTAATAGAGAGTATGCCACTTGTCTTTCTCTTTAAGTATACACACGGACATACTGAAATCCTTGTGTAATTTATCAGTAACCATGTTTGTAAATAAAATGAAGGAGGTCGACAGACTACTAAACATACAAAACGAACGCTCTGTCTCTGTCTGCCTGTCTGTATGTCTCTCTCTCTCTCTATATATATATATATATATATATATATATGTGTGTGTGTGTGTGTATGTGTGTGATGCATTTATTTGTGTGTAATATATTTATGTGTGTCTGCGTGCAAATAAAAAGACATTAAGAAATTGTGTTGCGTCAGAATATTTTTCCCTAGAAAGTTTCTTATACGCCTTGCAGATATAAAAATAATGTAAACGCACTTATGCGGTTCTTTGTAAAACTTAGTTGTCAATAAAACTTACCACTCATCACTGTGTCTCTGTCGAGAGTATATTAAGTTTACCATTATTTATTCATTGTTTAGCTGGAAGATTTATTTATTTACAAAATATATTTACTTTTAACGTGTCAAATATAAACAAATGTGTCTACACGCTAGCAAATCTGAGTATATATGTACAGAATATTTATATACGTCTGTAAACATTTCATATACCGTCGTATACTTGTTATTAATAAATAATTCATAGCGCTCTCTCTCACACTTCGTGCTCGTTTTTTTAACACTAGCTCTCAATGTTTGATATCATGTATGTGTGAGTGAGAGAGAGAGCATGACAGAGTGTGTGTATATGTGTGTGTGTGTTTATATTAGTGAAATAGCATTTCTACGTATCCTATACCCCCATCCACGCACGTGTTCACACGCACACAAACACACACACACATATATGCATAAAACATTGAGAAATTTGTGTGAGTATGTAACGGTCAGCGGCTTGATAATAGAAATCGTCAAGCAGAGTTCGAATTCCAGTCGATTTAACATTGTTCAGCAAATACAAAGCCTAAGTACCACTCAACTTAGACGGTTAAGGAATAACAATGCTGTAAGGATGTATAGGGAGGGAACAAATGTTGCCTATTATGAGGGTATATAGGATAGTTAACGATTGACCCCTAACTTGAAGTGATTAAGTTTGTACTCTTCAACACTCTATTTGAAATAAATTCCATTTTGCAATAATACTGATGAAGAAGTAAAACTTACCAACTGTATATTAAGGGAATGAGTATGAGTTCATTTAGTGCATGGGTTAGGAAGTGGCCTATTCCAGTTTTGTAAATCCAAAGTCTAGTAAACCTGAGCATCTTCCATGAAATCTCTTGCATTTCTCTACAGATTACGAACGAAAAGAGCGGATATTTTTTTTACGCTTTTTAACCTTATGCAATCAGTTTAGATTAGTTTCATATCAAATACGTTATACTATATTTGTTAACAACATGCTTCCCCAGCAAGTGATGCAAAGTTAATTATTTGTTCTATTTACGGATATTAAGGGTCCAAACCTACCACCGTTTCTTTGGAGATTTTCCGTCAAAGTTTTCCCGAATATTCCACTCTAAATTTGTTCATAATTTCTTTCAATCTTGAGCTGCAGTTAATCGTAGCTGAGCAAAACCGATCAAACCGCACATTCAGTAATTCAGAAACTTGTCTAACCCTGTCCAATATGTCACGCATCATCGGAAGTATTGAGGTCTACTACTCAGTGAAGAACAGGTTTAATAGCGATTTTTTTATCGTCGGATCCCTGAAGAAATATGGGTTCTCTATTATTATATCCATTGAAATCTAAAAATTCTAGAAACCAATATAAAAGGAGATTTAATCCGAAATCAAGGTCTACACGTGCAAGAATTATGCACTACGTATAAGCTGGAAATGCAAGACATCGTCTGGCTTGTTATTAGTAAAAAAATGCCATTGTAATTATCCCTTAATGATGATTTCATTTTATACTATGATGCAAACCATATTGTTTTTAGTTGATTAATTCGTTTTCTACAGATTATCAACATTTATTATTTAAAATCATTTATACTGTAAGAATTGTTTCCTTATTTTGGAGATAATGGACAATGACACGAATCCATATGAGGTAGAAGAGGTGGGTTCATACTTATTTCAAATGGATTTGCACATACGTGACTATAACAAGAACAATTAGAATTAGATCTCTGTTCTCGGATTAAAATTTCTGGGATATTATCCATTACATAATCAGCACATTCAAGATAACAACACCTCGTATTTCCAAGTGGTCATCCGTTTAAGTACTGACCAGGTTTGACGTTGCTTAACTTCTGTGATCTTACAATATATATGCAAGTTTTGTCTTAACGTCCTCGAGCTGCAGAACTTACTTTATTTGAATAACAGGTTTTAAGTTATTTTCTCCATTTTATAGGAGTACATTTGTTTAGTTTTACTTAATAAATCTGTTACAACCGATTTTGAGTGCGTCTTTGCAATGGAACCTAAATGGTTTTACGTCCATTTGTTCAAGATTGTGTTTAATCTAAGTAATTATAATCTTGTAAGTTCAGAAGGACACTGTCATTCATTTTACATGAAATCTCTATTAGAGATGGATTGTTATATATATATATATATATATATATATATATATATATATATATATATATATATATATATATATATATATATATATATATAGTAAGAACTGGAAACGGAATTTGAAAATCAAGCAGTGTCTACTAAAAGATTTAACTAATTATACATCTCTGGCATGGACAGTAATTTTTCTAACAGACCGACCATTTTACAGCTACTTGCCACGGTTGACAACATTCACTCAGGCTTCACATCTTACTGAAGTTTCTTTTAATACATTGCTCTCAAGTTTATGTCTTTCTTTATTAATGTCTACTATATTGTATTTATTTCTAAACTAGGCCTAAAAACCATTCTCTGAAACATTCAGATGTCCGATACCCCAATTTTATTTTCTGTGGTTTTTACTTTATCCCATAACGATTGATAACTGCACTTTTTCCTCCTTTCATGATCAATCATTCGTGTTTCTCTCTCTTACCCCTAATTACGCCTATAAGATATACTTCCATTCTTACTTTTATGGGCTGTCTAGTTCAACCTTTATATTCTCTGCTACAACTTCAAGGAAAGATGTACACACAGAGACGCTGTTCATTTTCTCTTCGCACTCTTAGACTTGACTCGGCAGAGTTTTCTCAGTCGAGTGAAGCTACAACCACATATTGCCCTGATATTGCATGAACTAGAGATCTTTTCGGACAAGCCCCGTACGTTTTGAAGAGAGACAGTGGAAGATTTTCTGAGACTCTGCATGACCTTTCTGTCATATTTTCAAAGATGATGTTATTTTTACAGGTTATTTGTTATTCTGAATGCTACGTTCAATGCTTATCATTTCTTGATATATAACTTATGTTCTTTGTACCGCGTTGTAGATACAGGATGAATCCTTTTTTACTATATGGATGGTCTGATTTGAGTTATGATCCGGTGACGGTTGGCTTTTAATAGACGGATGCCTTGAACCCATTTACTGTGGAAATTATCAGTGTATCCAGGAAGTCTAGGTGATAATTTCTTTCTTCTTCAATAGTGAAGTGGGAAAAGTATTTTTCAGCCAATATTGTCTCAAATTATTTGTACAAACTCCTGGTAAAATCAGATTATGGAAACTTAAGTGGTGACCCATTTCCCAGCAGCATCAGCCAGCGGGAAGTTTAGAATTAAGGCTCCATGTTCTCCACTCACAATTGTTCCACGAGGTATTAGCATAATGGATTAAAGCGTTGATTCGTGAATTGAGTAAAATGATAATTGTTTGTTCACTACCAAAGTGTGTATTTTCAATAAGTGAAAAACAGGCGGGCAAAAACTGAACGGTACTAAAATAAGAACTAGTCGAGTTATCCAGGGATATGGGCAGCGTAACGAGAACAAGCTATTCCCGTAGATAAAATATAATCTTCAGCTCGAAATTCACTAAATTTTAACCGGATGGACAATTAGCTGATGAAGTCACAGTTACTAAATTTATATCAGGTTGAAACATGGTTTCTCATCCGAAGATCGAAATTTAGCAATGTTTAGGCATTGTCCATGAATACAAACGGACATATAATCTTACAACACCTGGTATTCTCAAATGATTACACATCTAGAAACAGACGCAGCTCAAAACTGCTTAACTTAGGTGATTGGGTGAGGGATTCTGCTTCAAGTCTGGTCTTTAAATTAAAAGGTGATTAACATTTTTATTTCATATTCCGTTTCTTTTTTTAACTTTTTTCTTTTTATATATTTTATTTTATATTAAATTCAGAGAAATGAAACATTTTCTTTTCATTTAAACATTTTTTTTTTGAATGTATCTTATTTCAGTTTTTCAATATTGAACTCCTCGACACTATTATACGACGAAATTATATAAAAAAATATGAGGGCAGGATTTTGCGTGTCCATCTCTGTCTCTTGTGTCTGTATCTCTGAGTGTGTGTGTGCGTGATCCCATATGAATCCAAATTTGCTTGTCAAACTTCTATAAAGCATAATATGAGTATTCATTTTTCTCCTTTAATTCCTTACCTATCTATAATTATTACTCTTCCTTCTCTATCTTTCTCACACGCTGGCCCTAGATATAATTGGGTAACCAAAATGATTAAATTTTCCGCATTTATCCCAAAGCTTGAGGACAATATAACACTAATGCTAATTGTAATCATGTCACATTAACTTAATAAATGAAATAAATATCTCAGAGTTATATGCACATTGTGTATGACGCAAAATTCTTTGAATTCCTGCAATAATTTTGGAAGAAAAACTGAAATAATTGTCACTGCTATTAATATTCTTTTGTAAACACATACTTGTGCGTACAAACACACGCGTGCCGAAGCATACATAGAAAAAAAGATTAAGAAGAGCGATAGGGAGAGAGAGAGAGAGAGAGAGTGTTGAGAATGTGTCTTAAGACACTTTCAGCTTGGAAACTTTTAAAAAGATAACATTTAACTCATGCAAATACTTGCAAGAGCGAATGTTTATTTTAACGTTACTTATATTTTATCTCGTCTATGTTAATGTACATTATACGTATACTATATACGTATATTTTATATTCACAATAAATAATATTGTATTCCAATTAAAATAAATCATAGCATGTAATGAGAACTTGGAAAAAATGAATGAGAAATTAGAATTGCTAGAGAAAAATTGTAATATCACTTTTAATTTTTTTCGATACTTTCAGACAGCAAGAACAATGAATGTTAATCCTATAGAATACTATATGGGGTATTGCGCTACAGGTTTAAAAGGCTATTATTGCAGGTGGGTGCCTCCGTAGAAAGGTTTTAAGAATCACAGATGCTAGTCTCTTGCTTCTAAGAGATAGTTATTAACTTCTATCCTAATATGCTGCTTGACTACCAATGTCACAGATTGCATCCTTAATATCAACACCACATGAATGAGTGAAGAAATAGATCCGCACCTTTCCAAAATTATTTGTGTGAAACCGCTTGGAACGGTTTAGGTTTTAACTTGAACTAGCCAATCAGATCCCACTTCCGGCGCCGACCATCATGCGCTACTGGCATATACATTAAGAAAAAATACTGTGGGTTAAATAGTAAGTTATCCTAGGGCTGTAGAGATTTGTTTTTGAATCAGTGACTGGCATTCAACTTGCGAATTTCTTCATGACGTCTCGGTTTGGTAGTCTTAATCTTCCCATTGAGAATTGTGTCAGTGATGTTTCTTATTGGGTCAAAGCCGACATCGATGTTTTTTACCTTCTCGTATATGCCAGTTGAAATCCAAATCTTCTCTATTGTTCACACCTGCCAGTTCAACCGCCATAACCCACAGGAACAATTATTGCAGCTACACTAACGTGACAGCGTGACAGACACCTATACAAGGCTATACGTAATATATGTAAAAACTATATTTGCTGATAAAATGTGGCACTATATAAACTCTAACGACTTTGGCTCTCGCAAATTCTTGAGGCTCTGTAATAGTGAATGAAAATAAATTTTATATTCCTCCTTTCTTCAGTCAACTTGATGTCTTAACATCTTCTATTGATAAGACTGATTGTTTTGTCCGTATGTTCTCTGCAAATCTACTCTTGATATATCTGGAGCACCCCCTTGATTTTCAACTTAGAACTGTGTCTGTTGAGGGATATGTATATAACTCCTTGTATGGGTTCCATCATCTCTATTTTGCATCCCCACCCCCAAAATGTGAACCTGATGGCATCCTTTGTTCTATCTAAAGTTTTTAATAAATGCATATCTGCAGCGAGCTTTTCTGAATGCTGAAAAACTTCCTATGTTTTTCGAAATCTTTTAAGAAATCAGGTGAAACCTTCTGAGCTCCCTATTAGCCATATTATCCTTCTGCTCCTTTGTCTTTTTGCGTATTACTCGAGTCCCTAATCAATTCCGATCAGGATAAACATCAAGTTTCCCAAGGTTCTCTTTTATACAATGGATATAGATTTCACATCGCTGGGTCAACTTTGATGTACTAAACATTATTTGTGAAAGGGTCTATCAACTTTTAGATAAGGCTATTTCAATCTTGGGTTATTGATTTGGGCAACTCAAAAACGACTATCATGGTTTGGCACACCAGTCATCTCCATATGTTGAGGATCCATTGTATATACAGACTGGTTTTGGATCTCATTAAGTCTTTTATAACTAATCGTGAAATGAATTTTATCCTTTACGAGCACTCTTCTAGAACATTCTTTACTAATGCAGGTGAAACCGGGCTCTATGCTTGGAGATACATTCTTTCTTAATTTTAATCAACGACATTCCAGATTACATCATGGTTGTACTTGGTATCTATGCTGATGACACAATCATTTACTCCTGTCTTGATAACAAGTCTGTTGAGTTCGAAAAGGTTAAATTAGCAGGTCATCTAAAAAAATAAACTACTGTTTATATTTAACTGGGTTAAGGAATAGCTTGTTAGTTTTAACACTTCCAAAAATAAATTTCCTTCTATTAATAACCTGAAAGATCCCTTCTTTCCTCCTATCACCATTACCGATATTAGCTTTCATGACAGTGTCTCGTTGCGCCATCTTGGTCTAACAGTCTTGACTGATACGAAGTGGAAAGACTATATTTAATCCATTAATATTTCTGCTGCTAAGAACGTCATTTCATTATGTTGTGACAGACAATTTTTCTTTATCTACTTTATATTGCATATTTATAAGTTTATCATTCATCCAGTCATCCAGTGTATCCCAAAAAATCATACCCGCTCGGCCCGGTGGCTAGGATCAAAGTGTAGTATCTGTGCTTTGTGAGCTGCCGGGTCGGGTGTCTGTTGAACTCTCTGCTTGCAGAGAGGAACCCTGAAGAAGCTCCGCCGTAGGGTAGGGTTTTGTTGGGGGAGGTTGACGGAACTGGCCCGCCTCGGGGGGTTGTGATGGTTATTTATTTTTGGCTGGGCCTACGGGCTCAGAGATACGCAAATTAAAAAGGCCTTGTGCCACATTCAATCCTCGTGGGTGGATTGATAAATATCATCCAGTCTTCGAATATAGTTGCCTAGTATAATCAGATCATCTCGCTATATTCTTGATAAAATCCAAAAAATCTGCAATATTGTTGGTATTGACCAAGTTTTTCAAGTTCAGTCACTTCATCACCGCCGTAATGTATCTTCCCCTTGACTTTACTATTAATGCTTTCATGGTAGTTGTTCGATAAAACTTTTACTTATTGCACCTAGACTTGAGGAATTTATGAGCAGTACTAGATTGGTGGAAATATCTCATCGATTTAAAGTTGAATTGGCAATATATAACCGTAAGTTCTATGCTAACAGTTTCTTTTTTGCCATTTCCCTTTTGAGGAAATCTCTTCCGGCTTCATGATTTCCACTCAATTTTGATTTTCGTAAAATTTAAATTCAGTATTTATCGTTAGCTACTGTCAGGATTACACTTCTATTCATTTCATGCCCTGTTGTTTATGTTTTCCCTTAATTTTCCAAACTCTGTACACGTTTGTCTCTTAGTGTCTTTAATACTTTTTCATGGGGTCATGTGATGGAAAAGTTTTAAAATATGTATGTCTGATGAATTTATTAACTTAATGATTTTCGATCAATAATTGAGATTAATCAGATCCCGTAACTCATCATTCCTCCTCTTCTTCTTCTTCTTCTTCTTCTATAGGACGGACCATTCGATACGTGGACAACCATAGATTTCAGTAAGTATTGTAGTTCTTAGCTGTAATTCATGTTTACTATCACCCCTCTCCCCTCATCGTCAATCTATTTAATCAGGCTCGTCTGTTATATTACTTGCACTTTCCTGCTGTCGTCTCCAGTATGTCTTATGATTGTCAAAATTTTAAAGTTTTCTTTAAGAATAACAGTTGTTTTCGCTTCCATATTCTTTAAATATTCCTCTTTACTCACTTGCCTCGTGCATGGAAATCTCAGGATCATTCTAAAGAAAAAAATAATTAGGTTGCCTCAAATCTTATCTTCATCTATGGGCAAGTTCTCCGGCATATATTTTCTTATAAGATCGATATTACCAAGCAGTATGGCACTGTTTTCTTTATTTCGAGGGAAAATTCCAGGTTTCTTTATAATTTGCTTAACAGAATAGAAAGAAAGCCTAAAGTGTCTATTACTAGAATCTAAAGAAATGTTACAGCCATTTTTCACACTTGTGCAAGCCTAAGCCCTGATCAATAAATATATCTTCAATGTTTAAATGTTTGAGAATCGGATGTAATATACAACCGAAAGAGAAAGGTTTGAAAGTAATAATCACTTATCAATAGGAATAGCTTGATCTGTGCATGAATATGGATATATTTCAGTTCCCAAATTAAAATATCCTTTCGACTATCGATAGCTGGCATTTCAACAGCTAATATTCTCGTGTTCATATTTACTAAACATGCGCGCAAAGCTAGTCCAAGAGGATTGCATGCCACAACCAACACATATATATTAAGTAATCAAAGTATATGAGTATAAATTATTACAGATTTTACAAAACATATAATACTACGAATATTGCGCAAAGACCATACATTCTCATTTATTTTTCATATGTATATATTTACGAAAAAAAATTGTACTCCTATATTTTACTACCAAACAGAGTAGTTCGAAAGTATATATCTTCTGGTAATTGCCCAGATAAATAGAAGGAAAATCTGTGGATTGCACAAATGGCTGTCGTTCCATAGAGATCAGCAGCAAAGATAGACATGTCATGCCACACACATTGCATTGTCTCTGTTGTATATATCGAAGTACTGACCACGGTAATCAAGATCTGAAAACGATGCCGTAACCGAAACACTTCTAACAGGGTTCCAGCAACTAACACTTGACACAAGAAAGATTAATCGAGAAATTGGGTAAATCGCTTGTAGACTGCGACAGGAACTGGCTGGTTAAATTTATTGCCTAGAAAACAAAGCTGCTCTCTATTGCCTACCACAGGGAAGCATCCCTGCCTCCCATTAGTATGTCTGATACTCAACTCTACGAGACCACCTCTTTGCAGCTGCTTGGTCTCACACTGTCCGCTGACCTGAGATGGAACAAATACATTGAATCAATAGCTTTCTCCACCGCAAGGAAAGTTGGTTCCCTGTGTCGCGCCAGAAAGTTTTTCTCGTCCGAGTCCATTCTTCAAATCTATTAATCAACCATTTGATGGGATACTGCTGTCATATATAGTCTGGGGCGTCCGCTGTTTGTCTGAAGATCCTAGACAAAATCCAGAGACGGATATGCAATGTTATTGGCCCTGATCTGGTATCTCGTCTACTGTCGCTCTCTCACAGAGGTGCCGTCGTCCCCTTCTGTATTTTCTACAAATACATTCACAATAACGGCTCCGACAATCTACGTTTGCTAGTTCGCAGACTTCATGAATTTAGATGTGCTATTAGGCTGGCATCTCCGTCCCTTTCTCTGTCGAAATGTATCCGCCTCTTCTACTCCAATAGCTTCATGTCTCGCACTTCCAGTCTGTGGAATTCCCCTAGTATTCCTTAATTCCCTGATAGCTACAATCTCCAACTATACAAATGTAATGTCTATCGATATCTCCAGATGCCTTGATCTATTCCTTGTCCTCCTCTTCATTATTTTCTCTATCACACCTCTTTACTCCCGCTCCAACTCTCTGTAACCCTTGCGTGCTAGTGGCATCCCGCCTTGCTTGTGGTGAAAAGCTTAAAAAAAATAAATCACAACCAATATGTGGCCTTGTAACTTCTGATTTGAGTTTTCTGAGATACTTGTTCATAAGAGGTAGTCATTTGAGACAAGCTGGCCAAAACGAGAATGTACTATGTCGTCGATGTTGCAGTATTTTTGGCATTATTGTATAATGACCAATAGCCATTCGAGTTAGTGGGTGACAGAATGGGAGGCACAATTTATGGGGTAGTTCGGAAAGACAAAGGCTAACCCTAGTCCTGATCAGGGAACAGCATCTTCAAAGCTGGTTCCAAAATGTAGCGAGTCGT
Source organism: Acanthosepion lycidas (assembly GCA_963932145.1). NCBI lineage: Eukaryota > Metazoa > Mollusca > Cephalopoda > Sepiida > Sepiidae > Acanthosepion > Acanthosepion lycidas. The sequence goes on from OZ010571.1 coordinate 22,379,417, forward strand.
GGGAAGAAGCTGGTCGAGTAGAACTTATATCTTCCCAATGGAATACGAAAGGAATTGAACTGGTTTGCTAAAATGTATGTGGCTTGGCGCATCTTAGTCGTAAATGTCAGAACAGTTGGAACTAAGGAATGTTGTTTACGGGAAATGTTGATAAAGCAGAGAGATATTTGTGACTTTTTGTTTGTGAGAAAGGGATTGTAGGCTGGAAAATAATTTGTCACTCACAAAGACGCAGAAAAGCTTTTTGACTTTATCGAGACTGGAGAGTGAGGACTAGGCAGCGCCATCCTATATATGGCAGCACTAGTCTATTTTCGAACTAATCTGGCTGGTAGATGTAGAAGATAGCAGTCATGTATTTACTGATGCGATTTGGCAGTATTATACGTTTTTGGGAATATAGATTTGAAATAATTTAAAATAAAATGAATGGCCTAATTTACACATAAATCTTCGAGGTTAACCTTAACATATGGTTAAAACAATAATTACATTCGTGAATACTGGATGCATATTATATTTTTTATGACAACAGGAATTTCATTTAAAATAATTTTTCGAGAAAATAAAAATACAGATTTTACAAGTAAATTCTATATAGATTTAACGCACATTTAACACTTTTATAATATGATACCAGCCGTTTTCTTCAAGACTATTGGTAAAGCGGTTATGTGTTTGCTATGTCGACAGTATGTGAAATAGCAAAAATAAATGATATTGAGAAAAGTTTTCTATCACAAGGGCGACGTCACAAAATACTTTTTATTTGAAAGCGAGGAAATTCAAAAACCCAAAGAAAGTTTTCTCAAGACATTTGTTGATCAGTATTTTTTCTTCATATAGTAATCGGTTTTTTCAGCTATCCCAGTGGAATGAAATTTATGAATGACTTCAAATTTTAGACTCTCTTTCAAATTCAGTAAAGAGTGGGCATCTGAATGTGCACAGCAAAAGAATTCACACAATAATTAACCCAAGAAATTAAGAGAGTTGCCACAATTCTTACACAGGAAGTCGACATATTAAATAAAAAATAGAAACTAAGAACGGCCCATGAATTTTTAGATTACATTTTTCGGAATAATTTACTTGACATTTACCCGAACTTGGGCATTGCATTGCGAATATTGCTGACTACACTATTCACTATTACAAGTGTCGAAAGAAGTTTCAGCAAGTTAAAACTAATAAAAATATTATCTACGATCTGCAATGAATGATGAAAGTTTATCTCGGTTACCAAGGGAAAGAAACGCTAAACCATATATCAGCAATATATATTGCGGATTATCTTATTCGTCAAACGCTTACGGAAAAGTTCTATACTTAGCCAATCATTAATTCTAAAACACCTTATCTGACCGAAATTTTTCCGTCAAGCTATCGGCAAAACCAGTAAATAAATTAAGTCATGCCAAGAATTAGCAACGTTGGCTTTTTTTGCTTTTTAAAGAAAATACACTTTGTTGGCGATGTTTTTCATTTGTTGTGTTGGAACCTTTGTAAATTTGATTTTAAAGTGGAGATGTGTTGGAGAACAATCTTCAGGGAAATATATAAAATTGTAACTTATATTCCTGTTAAACTTAGTCTAGAAAATTTGGTGTTTATTACAAAGAGAATAACTTTTCCTCCTTACTATTGAAATAAATAAAAACAAAATACAAAAACTATTCAATATAAAAGTAAATGATTAATGAATTTGTATCGAAAGTTTAATTGAAAAAAATTCAATTTTGAAAATTTAAAAAAAATCTACTATCGCCACCTATTTTACTTCGAGAGTTTGTGACACCCAGGTCGGGAAATTTTTAAATCTACATGTAGTAGAGAGGGGTACCCCATATCAAATGTTTCTGCCCCCTTCCCCGCCACCGAGAAACTAAAATCGTCAGTGCTTGAAACTCTATATGTAACGGTGAATAAAAAGTGATTAATGTTTCAATATGCCCTGATCAACATTCAACACATGGAAAGTTAAAAGTGTTTATAATAGCATCTGATCACTACAACTCTTCTTGAAGTGTTAGAATAAAATACTGGTTGTATACGGAATTATATACTAAAAATTAGGATTCATCACATACCCTGTCCGGGAAATATTTACCTATAATGCGTTCGCTAATTATTAATATCTGCTTTATTTTTTTCCCCAAATATTTCAATTCGTTTTAATTATTTTAACACAAGCAAAATGATAATGTTGCAAGGGTTTACTGTAGGTGAAAGAAAATGAAAAATCTTTAGAGACCAGAAAGGAAAATAAAAGAACCGCCGGTTTAAAACAGCAAAACACGTAATTTCTTTCACTCAAAAAATCGAGAGAATCAGTACCAAATAAAATTGGAAGTAAACGTCTCAACACCTGATTTTTAATTCAAAGGTAACTTCATAAAAATTACGATTTAATATATTTCAACTTCATCGAACTAGATATGATATTTAGTCCGGTAATGCCGAAAAGGATATATATATATATATATATATATATATATATATATATATATATATATATATATATATATATATATATATATATATATATATATATATAGTAGCGTCCAAAACTAAAGGACAAAATTTTGAAACCTAATATTTGTTAGAAATAACAACTTTGAAAATTTGACAACTGGTAGTCGTTATCATCCATAATAACATACTAAAATTTGAATCATTTGCAAAATATAGAAAAATAATTATAACAATTATTTATTTATTTTCAAATTTGGAACGTCCAAAAGTAAGGGACAAAATTGAGAAAAACAAAGTAAACGGCAAAAAAAAAAAACAATAAAAATACATGTACAATCAATATTTAGTAAATGAGCCCTTGCTCTCAATGACAGCTGCACATCTTCGACTACAAGAACGAATCAGTTCTTGACAATCCTCGATACTAATTTTAGACCATTCTTCTTGAAGCTTCACCCACAAATCCTCCTTGTTAGTGGGATTTATTTCCATAACTTTCAATCCTGAGGTCTTCCAAAGATTTCTATTGGATTTAAGTCAGGACTTTCCGGTGGCCAATCCATAATTTCCAAATCTTGCTCGCTAAGGTAACTCATTACCACCTTTGCCTTGTGACATTGGGCATTATCTTGCATAAAGGTAGCCCTATCGAAATCTGAATTCTGTATGATTGGCACAACATGATCGTGAACAATGTTTTTATAGATCTGCACGTTTACACGAGTTTGTAACCGGACAAGAGGCGTTGTACCTTGGCTAGAAAACATTCCAAATACCATGACGCTTCCGCCCCCAGACTTGACAGTTTTCTTAGTACACTTTGCACTTAATCTTTCACCAATACGTCTCTTTACATTGTTTTTTCCATCATTTCCAAATAAATTAAACTTGCTTTCATCACCGAAAAATACTTTTGCCCAATTTTCATATGTCCAAATTACATAACTGTTTGCAAACTCTAATCTCTTCTTCTTATTCTTCGAACTAACAAGTGGTTTCTTCCCTGGGGTTCCATTAAACAGACCTATTTCTTGCAGTCGTCTACAAACAGTCTGTCTTGACACATTAACACATGAGGTACTATTCATAACCCTTTTAATTTCTGTGCAAGACTTAAAACGGTCCTTTTGACATACGCTGCATTATTCGATCTTCTCTTGCCGAAGTTTTGAGGGGTCTGCTGGTTTTAAAAGCACTAACTATTTTGCCAGTATCATTGTAGGATTTAACAACCCTGCCTACAACACTCTTGGAACGTTTCACTTTCTCTGAAATCTCTCTAATGGTGTGCTTTTCCTTGTGTAGCTTCACAATAGCTTGTCCCACAGAGTAATCAAGTTTTTGGCGTTTCGCCATGGTGCCGGCTGATGCAACGTTTACAAATGACTTATTCTTTAGAGAAAATCAAAAAATTTGAATATAGCATACTGTTAACATTGTTTTTCTCAATTTTGTCCCTTACTTTTGGACGATCCTATTTTGAAAATAAATAAATAATTGTTATAATTCTTTTTCTATCCTTTGCAAATGAATCAAATTTTAGTATGTTATTATGGATGATAACGACTACCAGTTGTCAAAATTTCAGCTTTTCACATTTGTTATTTCTAACAAATATTAGGTTTTAAAATTTTGTCCCTTAGTTTTGGACGCTACTGTATATATATATATATATATATATATATATATATATATATATAGATAGATAGATAGATAGATAGATAGATAGATAGATAGTCTAGGCACGGGTGTATTTCTTTGTTTTGTGGTGCCTAGGTTTACTGGTACACTGACTTGCATTTGGATTTTAAATGGAAGTATGCTTAAGTTTATCTATTTAACTATCAGAATCAGTTTGACGGTCTATCTATGCATCTAACTATTTATATTTTCCTGCTCTCAGAAACGAAAATCAGTTCTTCTGATGTCATGTTTTGCATAACGAATGGAAATATGGAATGATGTATATATTAAATGAGCAAAATTACTGACATGTTGGGAAAAAATCCCAAATACATAAAATCGATCTTATCTTCCTTTCATTCCATCAAAGTCACATTGGCATCTTTAGGTACATTTACCCACACACTGATATTCGTATACATACATACATACATATATATATATATATATATATATATATATATATATATATATATATCAGAGATAGAGATGTGTATACACTTATGCACCAAACATTTTGGCCACCATAGGAATAAACTGCGTTATCGCACATTAATTCGTAGAAAACCAGATGTCTAATCCAAACGTCATTTAAATATATTCTTTGATATATTATGCCAAGATTTTATCACTGTATCATTCAACCGCTTTAACTGATGTCTTATAGATTTTGCCTATCTACCAATGTGTATCATAAGATTTCAATGTAATTTGGGTCTCATGTGTTTAGTATACATAGCAACACGATGTCGAATTCTTTATTCTTCAGAAGCCATTCATGTATATCACATGTTATTATTAGGATGCGTTTTCATCAAAATAGAAACAAATGCGATAGGGGATATATGTTTACCTAAGGGATTACACCAGATTTCCAATGCTGTTGTAATCGATTACAACCTATAAATGACATTCTGCTTGAAACAAAGCATAGGTAACTTTTATAATAATTTAACAAATCTACTACACTCTTTACACTAGGACATTGATTTTCAAGTGAGTTTCTTAGTATTAGCGATGGCCAAATAAACTATCGCTTATTAAACTTGTCTTTCAAACTATTCAGAATCAATGAACACTATCGATAATGTCACATAATTTTTATTGGTTAAACTTCAAATTCCAAATTTGAATTCATAATAATGAATATTACGAGGAAGAATGGTTTTCTTATATTACCGGCTGTGATTTGATTATAAATATCGTAATGTTATTTTATTGTCATTGTTTTCTTACCTTGTACATAGCGAGAAATCAGATGTTGTTCATATTATATTGGTAATTCTTCCAACCAAATACTTCTCTTTAGGTAAATAACAATAGATCTTCACTGCAACTGAAACTACGAAAACAAATATTTTGCGCTACTTAAGAAACGGTTAAAGCTCTTTTGCTGAACCAAATTATTTGGAATTTTTTTTTAAATTATTCAAATATTGTATTAAATAAAACGCAACAATTTCATGCAGAAAATACGCCACACTGGCCAACCTTTTCATATAAAACTGATTTTGATTTTTGTTGTTGCTTCAAACACTTTTATGGCGTGCTTATTTATAAAGAAATATAAATTTATATACCACTTAATAAGTGTATAAACACACATATATATTTATAAAATACGTGCATATGAACATAAAATAATACATACATATATATATATATATATATATATATATATACATATATGTGTGTGTGTGTGATTGTGTTTGTGCATTTGTGTGTGTATATGTGTCTGCATATGTATATGTGTACAAATGTGATTACTTATTCCTCGTAATAAGAGAGTGTGTATGTATGGAGAGGAAATATACATATATATACGCATGCTGACAAAAACTCGAGAAAATGAAAAGATATCTAAGAACACACAGGGGTCAAAAAGATAAAAATGCCGATAACTCCTTCACCATTTCACGGACCAATCTTAATTGTTTTATAACCCTTCACGCAGAAATGTTACTGTCAGTTCAAGAAAGAGATTTTTTCAATAACACAAAAAAGAGAATGTCTCATATCGAGATTATGACATAAAAAACATAAGAAAGATTTTAATTATTTTTAATAATATGTTGAAATCTGTACGCTTTGTCTGATGAAGGTCGCGAGACCGGAAGAACGTGTTGCAAAATTATGGAAAATAAAACATAACATTTTTAAAAAAAATCAACATTACAACCAAAAACTTTCGTGGTTTCTCTCTTCTGTTTAATATACACACTTTTCTTTCGTTGTAACTATTATAACCTCTTTATATATATATATATATATATATATATATATATATATATATATATATATATATATATATATATATATATATATATTCCAGAGTATAGTCTTGGTTTATAATGTATAAATTCCAATAACCAACAAATACTATTCTTAAAAGAGAGCTCAATACAGAGTAGAGCAAATATAATTATTTATTCGAAAATTATGACATAAATATGTTAGAAAATCACTAAAAAATAGCCATTTTGTTTCGAAAACTTCTGGAGTCTTATCAAGTGATGATATTGAATGTAGAATACAGGATTTTAAAAGGTTCAAATCAATCAAACACACCTCGCTAATGGAAACGCTGTTACATAAGCTGGAATGACCACTGAGAAACGTAAACTAGATTTAAAAAAACATGACAACGAACTAGTTTATAATAATTATTTAATACTTTAATGTTGGAGTTAGACTAAAATAGAATGTATTCTAACTAATAAATATTAATTTATAAGATAAAGTTTGAAATTACAAATTAAAATTTTAAAATTTAAATTATTCTATATTAATTTTAAAACTATAAAATTACTAAGGGAAAAAGAAAAATACATATATCATTCTGTTTATTTTGTTTTTATTCAAATTAAGTTGGAATAAACGTTAAGATCACATTTTGCTCTGAACTTCATGACAACATAGATACATTTAAATGGTAGGGGAGGATGATATCTTGCGAACGGCAATACATAAACAATCAGATTATAATAAATAAACACGCAGACTTATGTCGATATATACAAACACAATAAAAGCGAGGGCAGAGGAAATATCTTCATGGCACTTTAAAAAAAACCTACATACACAATGAAAGGTGCACACAAGTTACCATACACACAGATACCGATAAAGGCACATGCATGCACACACATATATTGACAAAAACACGCCGATACACCTACAAAGAAATATGCAAGTATGAAAGTGTTATTAAACGAATTCTAACCAGTTATTAAAATATAATTTGTGTGGACATAGACAAAAATGGTAGAATAGATAAAATTCAACTTGGGCATAACAGAAAAAACAAACAATAGGGAAAGAAAGGACATTAAAACAGATAGATATGGGCAGGAAAATAAATATATACTCATAAAAATAACAATATCTAATATATAAAAACGAAAACTCCAAACACACAAATATATATAACGATATATACCTATATACCCGCTAGTGCACATGCACAAGTACAAAAATATAACAGTAGGTGAAAGAAATAAAAAAATCATACAGAAATATCTGTACACACATTCTTCACCATATATATATATATATATATATATATATATATATATATATATATATATATATATATATTAATTACAGGTGAGGAACTTATTAAGGGAGCGGAATGAGAAGCTGCGGCTGAGGGTCAAGTTCGTTACTTTCTAAAATAATTATAAATGAATTTAAATCATGCCCTAGGCTGTTCGGTAACAGACTTTGTCCAACAGTTTCTGCATGCAGTTCATCGGAAAAGTCATATAGTTTCACGAGAATCCTTTACAACTAAAAGCTAAACGTATGTGCCTCGTAGAGTGGTTCTGCCTTTCTAATAGCTGGAATTTTTTTTACAGTAACGATCACCCAGTGCAAGACGCGATGGCCACTCGATTTATAGGCTCACTTTAGGAAGCAATTTGGCTGGATAGGAGGAGAAAGAAAATTTTAACTATAGACTTGAACAGTTTATGATTTTAGTGACCCGGATAACATAATTATAGCGAGTTGGTTCATCAGGTTAGTGGTTAGCGGGAAAAAGCTGTTCGAGTGGAATTTACTTATCACTGATGGAATAATGATGGAATGTGTGGGCTTTGCTACTATGTAAATGGTATGGCGTGTACTTGATATAAACTCTTTAAGAGACAATCAAGTGAATGTAGTTTGAGCCCTTTTCGTGGAAGTAGCGATAGAACACTGAGAGGCTTGTCAGATCTTGCTTGGAGGATGGAGGATGGAGGTTGGAGGTTGGAGAATAATTCGTCACCCACAAGGGTTCAGAGACGTTTTTGGACTGTATCAAGGCCTTCATTTTCAACCTGATCTGGCTCTTATGAAATCAGAGGTTTACATGAGGAGTCAGGTATTTAATGGAGTGGTAAGTTAGACGACTATATTACCAGCATTCTTAGCAATTATCCCTATGTAGAAGTTTCATTTGACGTCTGGTACGATTTTCAATGGGTATGCTTTCCGAAAAATGTTCGTCAATTAAATTTAGAAACTTATGACCTAACTTTGGACTAATTGGTTAAATGGAGGTGTGTACCGAATTATTTACCTGTTTCTATTTCTTTTCTTAGAAATAACATTATATACTCTGAACTGAATATCAGAGGACTTATAGACACTATCCCTAAGAACTTTAATAAACACAGTTCTGTTTCTCGAACGCCTCTTTGTTAGAAGTATGTTGGCTAATCGACGTTCTACAGAGGAAGTAATATGTCGGATTACAGACGGTAGTGATTGGAATTAGGATGGATATAGATTAAGCTATCATTGTTCTTCATATAATGGTGAAAATTTTTATAGAGTAAATTTACATCTTGAAAATCAACTTGTTTGATATTAGTATTTATTTTCTGGTTACGATCTAAACTCTTAAATTCACTATGAATCATTTTCCTAAGTTCATCAAATTTATTTCTCGTAGATTTTGTTAGAATCATGAGAACATCAAACATATACATCCCTATTCTATCTTGAATAATCTCTTCATAAGTAATAAGATTATACAAAAGAAATAATCCAAACAATTCAGAAGTTTCCACAAAATGCAACAATCCCATAGAAATTCTAAAGTTATTGTAAGGAACGTTTTACCCACGGATCGTTTTTGTGAATGAGGAAAGATTTCCTACAATTCATAATGATCCTTGTCTCTTCACTTGAAATGTTGGAATAAATTTTGGTAAATTTTAGTGCCATTGTAAAGAGGTCATTGATATTGAAGGGTAAATGTTCACTATATCAAACCGGATGAAGGTAGAGTTACTTTTGTTTTCAATGTTTTTAAACCAGTTAATAACTTCAGTGTCGCCTGTCATGACATGAGTTACCTTCCCTGGATTGCCAGTTACTTCCTTGAATAAAAGAGGTCGCTTTGTTTTCAGGACAGAGCGTTTCCTCCCTTGTAAGCTTAACATGTCTTGTCGTTCTCTCTTGTTCTTTGCTGTTATTTCTACTAACAAATACTATAACAGATCAAGGTGAATTTTAATTGCTTTATTTACGCGTTCTAGGATTATTTACGAAACATTCCTATATCTGATCTGTTTGGATTTATAATTCTTATAGGGAGTTTATTCTGGACAACCAGTTTATGATCTTAAAGTAATACATAGGATTTCTTTTTATAAAGTTTACCAACATTATTGCTGATTTTTAGATTTCAATAATATATTCAGGAGAAGTGTTGATAGGATCAAAATAATTATAATTATTAATATTTATATAATTGTTGGGTATTTATTTCTAAATAATTTCAAATAATCCTTAGCATGAAATTTACAAAAGATCGTGAATTTGTCAGAATTTACGAAAATCTGATCAGATTTATTTATATCGTTAACCAATCTATCCAAGTGTTTCGGAAATTGATTTTTGTGTTCATGAATAGTAATGTTGTTAATATTATCTAAATGATCAATCTCAAATCCGTGTAAATGATCAATGAGAGGTGTAGTTTTTAAATTCATAAATCCATGCGTATTCGTTGTATTCCCGGTGCTTAAGAAAGAAGTAGGTTTGCCTTCGTATTAAAACCTTGATATTAAGAACCAATTTCTCGAAATATTCCTGTTTCTTTGCGATGAGAATGCTTTTTAGCGAAATTCAAAAATCAATTCTATCTATGTTCGCGTATTAAATCATCTGAAAGAGTGCTCAACCTTATCAGGAGCAAATATCCGAATGAAATGAGAACGAATCAAATATAAATTCAAACATTCAAATCATTAATTTAAAAATAGGGTTCAATACAATAGTAGGAAGAGAGGCAGAGAGCGATAGAGATAGTTATTTTTTTTCAACACTCATGTTTTGTAATATATTCTACGCTCATATGAGCAGATATTTAATAAATATATAGAAGTGCGTCGAGTCAAGTAATTTTTGCGCATCTCTTCGCACAGACTGCCGCCTATACAGAACAACATATACAGACAGAGACAGACACATACACACAGTGGCAGAAACACAGATACAAACTCAAACATATTGTTGTGGATTCCGGGATGAAATCCGGTCTCAAAATGAATGACAAACGCAGGTATGAAATATAGCAAATAAATGTATTGACGTAATAATACAATTGATAATATATTTAGTAGATCCAAAAATGCGGTTATATATATATATATATATATATATATATATATATATATATATATATATATATATATATATATATATATATATATATATATATATATATATATATATATATATATATAGTCTGGGAAATTCAGTATCGCAGTAGGACTTCCTTCTGAGTTTACGTGTTTGTAACTGTGACTCCTACAAAACGGTTACCTCAGACTCTCACTCTATCAGTGTATCACTCGGGTATTTACCGGCAGCAGTACAAGTACACACTGGAAGCGTCCACTTGTATACAAAGGGGTGGACCCCTTAACACATATGTACATGCAACTTGAAACCATAAAATATTTCATATATTAATATTTAAAATAATTTCATATTTAATTATTCTTTGTAAGAAAAACATAAATCGTTGGTATATTAATTTCGTTTTTGTCTTTCCTCAATGTATTTTCAATTAATTTATTAGTAAATTTTTGTTTATATTTAATTCATTTTGTTCCAACAATATCTTTGGTTTAATATTTACTAAATTCAAAATGTTATGGATCTCTTTAAATACTTTAATAAAAATATTTCCACGTAATATTACGTATTTCATTCTTTTTTTCAGTTACATGTAGAATTTCAGGAGAATCACCGTGTAAACAACATGCAAAGATTATAAAATTATTCTATTTCCATTTTGATTGTATATACCTTGTAAATAAAAAAAAAATGTTTTGTTTATCAGATTAGCAATCACGATAATGCCTAGTTTTCAAAGTTTGGAGCTTTATTAGATTAAGCCATGGTAATTATTTTAAAGGAAGAGTGTTTGAAATTCGAACGCTGTAGGGTTCGGCACAACAAAGAAACAAATCTTTCAACTGAAGACGAAGTCATGAACTCCATTAGACGCTCTCTTTCTGCTCCGGGTCAAATCATGCTTTCTATTCTTAAATTTTCACTTCACACTCCCAACATTCACTCAGCTGCACATCTGTCTTGGATTTTCTTATGCACGTTTTTTTCGCCTGTCTACATGTAACGTTTTCTTATATATCGAAGTAACCACATTTCCAAGCCTGATTCTAATTGATCAATATTTTCACACATGCTCTCACCCACATATACATGCACATATATATATATATATATATATATATATATATATATATATATATATATATATATATATATATATACAGATATATAATGAGAAAGACATAGTAAGAAATAAAATAATGAATATAAAGTTTTTCGTTGTTTACAGCACAGGAAGATTAAGACAGCAATATATAACATTAGATTTTTTTGCAAAAAGTTGCCAGCATGTTGAAAACCTCACAATATTTAGTATTGTTGAAATTATTGCTAACTTCTTTGTCGAGATTTAAAAATTCTACGTTTCGTTCAAATATGGTAAATCAATTGATGAAATTTGTATAAGCTGATTTGTTTGGAAAAAAAAATCTTTGTCAAAAGCTCAAACTCGTGGTTTAATACATTCTTTAATTTAATTAAATTTTATTGGAATTCATGGTAATGATTAATTTTCAAGACATCACCCCTTTTTAACAGCGAAAAATACTTATTCTTTTTCATGCAAAATTCAACTGGTCATGCTGAAGTATTAGGTTGATGAAAAAATAATGTCGTTTTCTCACATAGTAACATATGTGAGAAAACGACAGTATTTTTGCACCAACCTAATATTTCAATCTGGATCCAAATTCCAAATATTTGAAGGATTTGGCATTGTGATTTTTTCATAGTTCTTACAAAAGCAGGGCGAACTGGAAATCAGCTTATTGTATATAAAAACTTAAAGAAAAGATATGAAAAACATATTACATTTGTTATTTTAATCATTATTTTTTTTAATGTAGTGGTAACATTTTGTATATTAAATAATAAAAATCTAATTTTTCCAGAAAAATTAATGAAAATGTATTTTACTAAGTTATGCACCCTAATAAATCCAAATGTAATTTTAACCTCCTTACTGTTAGCACTTCTCCCCAAAATTATGTTTCGATCGCTTATTTTAGAGGGGGTGAGTTACGGACGGATGAACTGATTAATGGAAGATACAGAATTTTATATATCGACGGTTATCATAAATTTATTAAACGTCTATGCATTAAACCTATGTTATTTAACAAAGAATTATACAGTGTGTGTGTGTGTGTATGTGTGTGTGTGTTTGTGTGTGTGTGTGTGTGTTTGTGTGTGTGTTCGGGTGAGATAGATTTAGATATATCAGGTTGGTGCAAAAATAATGTCGTTTTCTCACATAGTAACATATGTGAGAAAACGACATTATTTTTGCACCAACCTAATATAAATAAATACAGTAAGAGAGAGAGAATATTTGTGTTACTTTTATACTCACAAAGTCAATCTTTGTTTCATACTACGCTGATTGAACATTACTTAGAATTTCGGTGAGTGAAAATTGGTGGGTGCAGTACTTGAAAAAAATAATTCGCTCAAATCTTCGATAACATGTTTCGGTCTAGCACAAACATGGACGGTTTTCAATTACTTTCGTCTTACCGATATTATTCACTAATTATATGGTCTAATGTACTAAAGAAAAGGTATCCATTTCCGAAATGTGATGTACAATGGAATCATCTCCTTGTGAGGTTATTATGAAGTTGTCACCTCATTAAAAAATGTTGCTCCGGCTTTGAATATAAAGAGAAAAAATGAGCCAATTCATCAGATGCATGCAGGTAGCCACAAGATTATAGCAAAAACATTATGACAATATCTTATAAAAAACATATAATTATCCAGGCATTATACAATGTATGTTCAAATTTCTTCGCTAACCAGTTATATTGAGCCAAAATATAAAGTGATTTCCTTTAATTTTATATCAAATTCATAAAGAGATTTTAATTACCGAAGTACCAAAATTCACATTGGGCTTATAGTAAGGTTCATAATAGATTTCAATTGAGATTAAACCGTACTTCACCAAGAGAATCCTCTTGTTTTATATCAACATTCATAAAGAGGTTTTTATGCCCAAATTCATACAAACATTTCATTGGTCTTAAACCACACCTCATAAGCAATGGCCCTTTGGTTTTATCCCGAAATTCATAAAAGTGTTCATTAGTCGTAAATTCGTTGATATTTCGTTTAACCTTAAATCAAATTTCTTGAAAATTTTATCATTAGTCTTATACCAAAATTCAGAAAGATTTTCCAATGGCGTTAATCTTAAGCTAAATAAAAATAAAATGCTGGCCATATAAGCATTTATATTCAATGTTATTGTATTTCCAATATATTAAATTTTGTAAAGGAATTTCCACGTCGCCATGTTAAATGGCGCAAAACTATTAGTAAACTCTCCTAAATTTATTATTGTATTTTATTCTAGAACCTTCATACATTGACTATCATTATCTATATTTCTCAACTTATCAGTTATCAATTAAGAAAAGAATCCGAATTAATGACATCACTAGCAAACAATAGTATATTTTGCGTCAAAAATACGACTAATTCATGAGGGATTCTACTGCCGTTGTTTGATATGCTAAGTCAGGTTCTTCATTCTTTTATAGCAACAGTAATCCCGAAAATATCAGGGCTCTCCTTTATGGATTTTCGGATTAAACATAATTCAAGTGATTAAATTACCATAAAATTTTTAACAGAGGAGATTCTCCTATTACAAAGTTAAATATTTATCTACGATAAGAATATTGCAATAACTGAAGCAAAACATCTTGCAGTTATTTAAAGAAGAGATTACAAATGAAAATATTAAAAGCTAGTTTAAAAGACGCAGTCCATGCAGTCTTTAAAGCTAGATACTGTGTGGGGTTAATTGGGCCAACTGCCCATACATTAAGGAAAATCTAATCCAGCTTAGAAAAAAGCAATGATAATTTGAAGAAATAACATTGAATTGCTCAATTCAATCCGTGGAACTTTAAATACACTCTTTAATTTTGATTCGTGCTATAAGTCCAATTCAGATCAAAAGACCGATTTAGATAGAAAATCCGATTTGGACTAAAAGTGCGATTTCAACCGAAAGTGCCATTTGGGCTGAAATTTCAATTCAGGCCGATATTTGAGTTCTTCAAATCACAAACTCTGAGGAAATTCGACTGAATTTAGTTCTTCAAATGACAAACTTTATGAAGCTTCAATACCTCTCGCTACGAAACCTCTCATTTTAACACTGATTCATTGGCATTTTGAAAAAAATAAAATTGATTTCCTCAATTCACAGTTTTGAAGATATTCGAAACTAAATGTAAATCATTTTATTTAAATTCAATTTGTGTTACTTTAAAATCAATATAAATTAAAAACTTTTAAAATAACTAATTTTTTTTTTTCGGTTATTTGAAAATTTGAATTTTTAGCTGTTCCCTCCTTATCCGGACAGAAATCCCAAGTGTCGCTCGAGTTTGAGGGGTTTCAGTCATATGAACAGACAGACATAAAATGCCGTTTAGTTTTTTTTTTTTAATTAAACTAGGTCTTCCATTTCAACCTAATCTTTCAGTTTGTTTGTGTTACCTATCTTTTCATTGCTCTTTAAAAAGATTTTTCATTAGACATTATTAAAACGTCAAATAGCATGTCTCACAAAGGTAGTTGGCAATTGACTTCCCATTGAGTTTGTTTATTGTTAGTAGTATTAATTTACTCGGAAATGAATGTCCAGTCTAATAAAACTATATATTTTGCAAGTATGGGCAGTTGGACACTATCAAATACTCAATACAACACGCTTTAGATGAGACACCTCATCTAAAACGTGTTGGGAGAAAATATGAACCTACCAGAGAGTCACCTCGAATTCCAGCTCACACATTCATATTAAACTGATGCTGATGCCAAGCCTGTTTTGCACCATTGTGATTCCGATCCGCCCACAGACTTTGCTTGTGTAAATTTGTTATTCCATCTTTTCCAAATGTTGCCACATCCGTAAACACGACTGGAGAGACAAATAATAAAACGGTACTTTATACAATACACGCGTGAAGATTGATCAGAGAGCGAATGAAACTGCACACACTGCAAATCCGGTACTATGAGATGAACAGCCTGCCAGATTCAATTGATGTATGCTGATAACTGAATCATCCACGTCAGCGTGTCGAATGTGTTCTTTTTCAAGGGAACAAGTGGATCTCGGAATTCCTCGATCCATAGTTTGTGGTGCCACAGATACTGTCTCAGCATTGCGACGATAAACAGCAGCAAAGGCCGGATGACTCCGTTCTATTCGGTCTCGAAACGCACTCAGATACAGCTGTGTAGCCTCGCGTCCATTACCCTTCGCGCGGCCGTATATGAAAATTGTATTTGCTTCTCAAGATATGAATATCCTACCAACGTTAAACGGAATAGTTTTCAGTTAGTTCTTCATTAAATCTGTGAAACGTTTAACTAAGACGAGCCATAAATGTACGAGAATGACAAATTCAAACTAATGTTCATGACAACACGGCGCACTTTACAGAAGACTTTCTTTAAAATAATAAAAAAAAAAACGAAAGGATTTGCGGGCGTATATTTATATGGACATTTGTACTCGTTTTGGTGTGTAGAAGATACCCCCTATTTTGTCAAAGTATCTTCGATAAACCCTGAATGTGTGAATATATATATATATATATATATATATATATATATATATATATATATATATATATATATATATGAGAATTCGAGAGAAGCTCTAGTTGGATAACCAATCAGAAGCCTTTTGGGACTTAAAATTTCATCCATAATGTCTGAAGCACTGATTTCTACAAGCATTAAACCGGAGTAAAAAAATCAAGACGCATATCTTCCCCTCTCATCAGATTCTCTCCAGCCAGCAGAAGCGGCTCATTGAAGAAAAACGTAGACTTTGAACCAACTCAAATTATGATAATGACATGCTGATTAACATAAGTCCGTATTCCCGACAAAAAATCTCTCCATGTCTTTTCTTTCTCTCCTCCTTGGCAACATTAACGCCTATTTAAAAGAACTGTTTTCTTTTAATAACCAACTGGCAGAAATAAAAAAAAATTCTATTCTTTATGTATTGTTTTACAATCGTGTTACAATAAAAAAAAATGTTATTGGTAAACGGGGAGTTGCTTGATTCTTTAAGTTACTGACCCTTGTAGCAACTCGTACCGAATATACTGGCCGGCCTTGTGCCAAATCTAAGCTACGCTTAGAAAATGAATAATCTGTCCGTCAGAAGTTCCGCCGGAATTGCGTTATCTACACTCCGTATATCTAAGAATCCCAGCGTGTTTGCAGAAAGTATTGACAGAAGAAGTAGTCTGAAACGCATGTGGTAGTCACTGAACCAAAGCCTAGTGTCCTTATAAGAAAAAAATATATATAAATAGATAGATAGATAGATAGATATATAGATATATTATAAAAATAATAATAAAGCTGTGTGTGCAATCAGTTAACATCCCGAGGGAGAGTAAAAGAGAATTAAATAGATTTTAGGAGACAGAAACCCAATCGTAAACAAGTAGTGATTTTGCAAGCGTAGGTTAGATGTGGCTAATGCGGAAAGTAAGGTGCACTCAGTGAGGATCGAACTTGCTACTCAGTCCTAATTGTTCTAGCGAGACAAAATTGCTTGCAATTACACCGTCCCGAGGTGCTCAAATCCTAAACAGGAAGCAATGAATAAAATTCTACAACAGTTCAAATGACATTGGAAGTGTGTGAACCCAAGGATAGCCGCAACTATCTACTAATATGGAGGAATAAATAAACACTCATTACATTTTTAGAGTTCAAGCGGATACATTAAAGTGTAGAGTTGAAGTAGACTTTTAGACTTTTGAAGAACCAGTATTGAGAGCCGTTATTTTCTCTTCGATTATATGCGATATCAATTTTTGCTTTTTTTTTTGTTTTGGAAAGGTATCAGAATTTGTGTTTCCTTGTTGATTGGTACAATTTTTTGAGATTCTGAAGAGCTAGTACATGATGTTCGACAAAGTACTGTCTTCAGTGAGGCGTTTAATTCATTCACTGGAAACCATTTTAAATGATTCCTCTGAGAAAACGGTTGTATATAACACTTTAGACATTTCTGAATACGTTTCGCGCCATGTATCATATCCTTACAAAATGCAAGATGAGGATGTTTCAGAACACACACATATGCGCACACGCGTACATGCGCGCATGCGTACAAACACGCACAAACACACAAGTCTAAAAACACACACATTATTTTCCTGTTTAAAAAGTTTATTATTGTTCATATATTTGCTGTTTTTATTACATTTCGCAAGTTGTGCCTTCCGACATTCAACGGCTATGCGTATATATCTGATATTAAATTGATCCGGTTTACTAGTACGTTTATAATTAATGTGTAAATTTGTTTAGAAAGATATTTGCATTCTTATTTTAGTTTAGAAAATTAAACCTGCGTCTTGATCATTTATTGACTATAGCTAATCCTTAATAAATAAAATACGATTTAAGGAATAAAATGGCAGATAGTTTATTAATCAAATATATGTTGATATATTCCAAGTATTTATTGGGAGGGAGCAATATAAATGATAAATTTTAATCAGCTTTTCTTCTTTTAAAGACAAAATCCTAGCAATTTTTTGCATGGAGTTAGTATTATTGCATTGTTCGTAAACGTTAAAAAAAGACATATATTTCGATCTTGACATATTCGAAATAACATGAATCATTAAAATGAAACAGATGATTACAAATGCCCAACAATGCAGACATATGCAAAATCCATTATTTGCTGAATCTAATCAAAGCCTCTATAATTAAATCTTCAAGACGGAATTTCTACATGGCGACATATAATTACGTCGCTAATTACATTTTCTTCGCTGGCCTTTCTCCTGCCGATTAAATAATTTGAAAGAACATTGTAGAGAAACCTATCATTTTCAAAATTGTATATCTTGTTCAGCATTACTATAATTATGTCTGTGTTTGTTTACTTGACTTCTGTGTTTACAAAAACAATAACAAGTGTTTGTACATTAATCCCCTTTATAAACGATAAAATAAAATAAATTCTATTTTTGATTTTAGATTCTGTTATAATGAGTGGCATTATTTCTTTTTTTCTTAAGTAGTTACAAAAATAAAATCGATTTTAACGTACCAAACTAGGTCATAGACAATTACTATAAATTAATATGGTTGTTCTTGGTATTGTTTGAAGAAAAAATATGCGAAGCCATTCGAGCCACATTTCAACTGCTTCCGTGTAAGAGAATAAAAACAAATCGTTTAAGATCTGTTGAATTTGAATATGAGTTCGGTTATTTTCGTGTCATGGACATAACCTAATTTAAGATGGAATATAATACCAGCATAATCTTTACCAAAATGATGATTGTTGTGCCGAGTCTTGTGTTCTATGTCTTGCTATAACTGGGAGTAATATAGTCGCATCTCGTCACTCCAACACTAGCTAGTCTATTAGAAGTGTTGCTCAAATTCACATAGAAATAAGTGAAAAAAACGCTTCACTCTCCTTACGAAATAACACATGTTAATTCGTGACATGTCTATATTTCTGAGATGATTTATTATGTACACTATATACATTATTCGACCTATAGTCCTCACCTATTAAGTAGGAGATAACTGATAACTGACATCCATTAGATATGGCGCGTGGAAGTAAAACTGTCTATCCCAGAGAGCGAAATAAAAGGTTCAGTTCGACATTCCATCCACCTGAAGAAGGTCGCAGAGTACAACGGCCGAAACGTTGTAATAAATATGGCGACAAAGATGAGAACAATAATCCGAATTATATAAATAATGTTAATTCGTAATAAATATAAGGAAGTTTTGAAGAACCATGACAATTTATCTACTAATGGGACGGTACAATGGAAATATATCTGTATTAATATAACACAGTCATTACAGTTTTTACAATTAGTCAAATATAACTTATATGATGGAATTCGATTCACAAGAAACCGTTAATTTGAAGAACTAAGAAATACTTAAATGTAGAACAATGCCGAAAGTATGGAACACCCGCTAAAAATCAAACTCACTACACTGTTGTAACTGACCTAATCACAATTTGGAAACCATAAGACTATATGTACGCTTTATAATCTTTGCTGTGTTTTATGGTCAAATATATATAAATGTTGCTTAGCCAAGATCAACAAATGTCATTCTTTCTAATATATCATGTGACCGTCGGGAGATAATATTTGCACCAATCCTGTAATATTTTCCCTTTCTTCCTTGGTGGGTGTACATGAAATAAGAACTCCCGTCGGAGATAGGAATGTATCGACAGGTTGAAGGCTTAGCAATTGGCTCGCCATTATCTTCAACAAACGTATACATGGAATACTTCGAAGAAAAGGCCTTAGAATACACATCTCTAAAGCCGATACTATAGCTGATATTCTTACTCTGGCCACACCAGGAAGGGTTCCAGCTATTACTGGAACATGTGAATTTAATAAGATCATCGATATAGTTCACAATGGGGACAGAAACCAACAAGAAAAACTAGCATTCCTGGATGTACTATTATCCCGAACAGAGCATGAGCTCAAGACATCCGTATACTGCAAGCCAACATTCTCCAGGTAATACCTCAACCTCAATTTTCACCACTCATACATTGTAAAAAAAAGGAATAGTCCTCTGCTTGCAACATGAACAAGAAATTATGTGTATAAGCAGTACCCTACATCGTAACAACTACAAAGTAGCATAGAGAAGTATAGAGAACTATGTTTGTAAAGTGTTGAACCTCTTTCGAAGAGGTTCAACACTTTACAAACACTTATTCAAAGTAAGTTCACCCATAGAGGAAAATATGATTAAGGACTGTGTGTACGCAATCCCATACATATGTGGTTAGAATTATAAAGAAGATTCTGGCCTGGCTTTCGTGATCGTTTCTCTTCTTCTTCTTCTTCTTCTTCTTCTTCTTCTTCTTCTTCTTCTTCTACTGCTACTACTACTACTACTAATAATAATAAAAATAATAATACTTATTCTATGCGTAATTTGTCTTCAGAACTTTGGCAATCATGTTTTTATCAGTTTTGTCCTGTGTTTTATTTGTCTTGTCTCTCCTAAATATTGTCCTGCCATTCATTCATTCATGCAAGCTTTAGTATATCCTGTGAGATTACCCAATTTTGAAATCCCTTTCCTCATTATGTCCCTTAAACTTTTCAACTGCATCTATCTATCGTTAAGTATAAAAGCCGTTTATGTTTCCATTTTCAATGAAACTGTCTTTTAGTCCATGGTAATTTTAACATCCTTCTTTAGAACCAGATTTCCATCTCATTGAAGCTTCTTCATAATCATACACTTCCATATAAGAAGACTGATATTAAATAACAGTTCAGTATTTTCTTCATTTCTAACGAATTCTTTCCTATTTCATAATACTCCTCTCATCTTTTGAAAGGTACATTTACCTATTCCATTACACTTTTAGATTTCTGTATAAAAACTTTACTTGTAATTTGAAAGAAAAGCCGTTCCTTTTACTAACAAACACACTTTCTGTGATCTTGGATTTGAGGAGTGATCGTTTCTTCTCGTTTAGCTTCTCTATATTCTGTAGGAATTTGTGTATATTCCATTCTGTTCCTGTTATCAAAACTCTGTCGTCTGCATAACTTATATTGGTATGATTGTAGCCGCCAATACCAAATACTGGTAGAGCCTTGAATTCTCACAGAATCGCCTCACTGTATAGGTTGTATAATTCCGGTGAGCTAACATATCCATGTCATACATGCCTTTCTTCATTTGCTTATTTTAAAGAAATAATTTTCTATCCATATGCAGGCGGATTCCTCTCGTTATTGATTTTGGATTATATTAATACAACTTCCAAAATATCCCAAGGTTACCGACATTATAGATAACTTTTAGAAGTCTATACCACTAGATTCAATAATTATCCCTAATTTTTTAGGGAAGATAGTATCATGAATTAGCGATACTTTCTGCATGCTTCCGATTTTCTACCACACTGTTACTTATTAGATTGCTATGAAGGAAATACGTCTACTTGTTTTTCCTGAAGTCCCTATTGCGAATTAAATTGTAGGAGTGTAGCAAGGATAGAACTCGCCTCGCCAAATCCACTATTTCTTATCCGATAAAGTGTTCAAACCATCCAAAGCCTAGTTTACGACAACCAGATTTAGAGTAAGCGAAATAAATGAAAAACATACCCACACAAGAAACGTTCACAACAACAAGACACATTAAGTTTGATGACAGCCATTGCCTGAATCCTCAACTGTTAAGACCTTTTGGCTTGCGACTGGAATATATTTCCACCTGCCAAGAGTTGTTTTCGCAAGTCTCTTTGACATTTTGGCAAGAAACCGTTAAGCTTTGTGCACAGGATCAATATTGACTTGGGAGAGACACCGCTGCTTTCCGTCAGTTTCGTTCGATGATAGATGAAGGCTTTGAATTTTCTCTTTTCCTTCTCACTAACTTATCTTATTTGTCATGGCATTTTTTGATATTTAGCAAGTGCAGATGTGCCTTCTCTATGCGATAGATCACCGTAAAAGATCGAATAAACATAGATATTTTTAATCAAAGAAATAAAACAAAGCACTGAGATATATAACGCATATAAAATGCTATTAATGCGAATCCTCCGTTTGAATAAGTATATCATACTCATTTGTTTAACATGAAATTTTAATAACACTTAACTCATTTCATTATTATCATGAAATAACTCTCTATACATGAAAATATATTTTCTAAATTTAAAAAAAATACCCCAAAATATTATATATATATATATATATATATATATATATATATATATATATATATATATATATATATAATATTTTGGGGTATTTTTGGCAAATTTGCTAACAAATGTGGAGTTGCTGACAGAATGGGCAAATTTAATATGAAAGAAACATACATTCTCTTCAAAGATCATAAGCCGAACTTTATCAATAGCTTGCAGTCCCGTCTAATTAATCCCTCCAAATCTGAGTTGGGATTAATTTCCAACAGTATTATCAAGAAAATGACATCATGTGTCCTGAATAAATACCCTGCTAACATTTGGAAAGACTCAGCCGAGACGATTAAATGGTTCCAAAAGATCCCAAACAAAAGAAGAGCCACTTTCATCCAATTTGAAATCTTGGATTTTTACCTTCTATTTCGAAGGAACTATTAAGTAGCAGCCTTAATTACGCCAAAGGATTTACCGAAATAACGGATAATGATCTGGACATTTTAGTGTCAAGAAGATCAATACTTACATACAGTGACGCTACTTGGGTGTAGAAGAATAATGGTAATTTCGATGTACCTATGGGAGTCTTTGATTCTGCCCTTATTGCAGATCTGGTGGGCATATATATTCTTGACACCTTGAGTAGAGTAGTTAACCTTAGCCAAGTCGGAATTTATAGAGACGACGGGCTAATCATTGTCCCAAATAGCAATGGTCCCTTGACTTCTAGCTTACATAAGAAGATAATTAGGGCCTTCAAATACTTAGGCCTTAAAATTGAAATATCTTCCAACCTGAAAATAGTCAACGTTTTGGATATTACATTCAATCTATCGAATGATACTTTTAAACCCTTCTATAAAGTTGATCAAACACCCCTATACATCAAAGTCCACTCTAAGCACCCTAAACATGTGATAGACCACATCCCTAAAACTGTGAATACGAGAATAAATAAACTATCTTCTAGGCAAAAAAAAACTTTAATGATAAGAAATTTATATACAATCAGGCCCTCAAAAAGAGTGGTTTTAGGCAAGAATTAAACTTTAACGGAGAACTTGTAAATCAGAATAATAACAGAACTAAAAATAGAAAGAAGAAGGTAATATGGTTCAGCCCACCATATTGCAAGCTCTCTAACATTGATATAGGAAGTTTCTTTCTGAAATTAATTGATAAACATTTTCACAGTAAACATACACTACGTAAAATTTTCAATAGGAAAACTCTGAAAATCAGTTACTCATGCGTTAGAAATACGGAGAAAATCATATCTTCCCATAATTGGAGAATACTTAAAAACTACCATAGTAATGAAACTCAATCGAGTAACCCTACCTGCAATTGTAGGAATAAAGAACATTGTCCAATCGGGGGTAAATGTAAGTATGAAAATGTAATATACAAGGCAACAATCTTTCCCGAGGAAAATATAAACGAGAAAAAAAGATATGTAAGTATATCCGCCGGTGATTGGAAGCAACGTCTATACAACCATAGACGCTCTTTTAGATATAGATGCCTCAGAAGTCAAACTTCCTTATCCAAACACTACTGGGATCTGTTGGATAAGGGAGTAACCCCACTTTTGAAATGGAGATACATATCAAGAGATAGAACACCTAATGACTTCCGCGATCGGTATGATCTGTGCATGGCGGAAAAAAAAATATTATCAAAGATATGAATCAAGATGAACTGCTGAATCTTCGTAATGAGATATTTTCTAAATGTAGACATAAGAAACGATTCAAAACATAAACACCGTTTTGTAACATGTTGTCACTTATGTCAGTTCCATCTTGGTTCAAAACATCGGGCATTACATTTTAATGTAATGACTATTATGTTTATGTTTATCTCTATATAGATAATTGTGTATGTTTATGTGATGCGCTATGTATTTAATTGTTTTATAACCCCACGTTTTTGAAATTTTACTTAATGAGATTTTAAATTTTAATTTATATGTATATATATGTATGGATATGTATGTATGTATGTATATGTGTATGTGTGCGTGTATGCATCTATATGTGTGTATATGTGTATATATGTATGTATAGCTGCGTGTGTATGTGGGTATATATGTAGGTGTGTGTGTATGGGTATATGTATGTATATATATGGATGTATATGTATATGCATGCGTATGTGTGTATATGTATATTTGTGTATACGTATATGGATGTAGGTATATGTAGATGGATGTATATGTAGATGTGTGTATATATATGTGTGTATGTTTTGGTATGTATGTACCCATATATATCTGTATATGGGTGTATATGTACGTATATATGTATTTATGTATAGCTATACGGATAGATACAGGGATACATTGTTTTTTTTGTTTAATTGGGAGTATGTAATTGTATAGAAATGTAAGGTTTTAGCTATATATGTTTATGTGCACGTATGCGTATATTCGTATGTATATATGTGGGTAAATGTGTAAGGACTGGATACGTATGGATGTATGTGTGTATATGCATGTATGTGTGTGTGTGTATTTTTGTATGTATATATATATATATATATATATATATATATATATATGTGTGTGTATATATGTGTGCATGTGTATGTATTTATGTATATGTATGTGGAAAATGTGTGTATATGGATATAGGTGGATATATTTATGCATGTATATATATATATATATGTATATATATATATATATATATATATATATATATATATATATGTGTGTGTGTATATATGTGTGTATATGTGTATGTGTGTATGTGTATGTGTGTATATGTAGGTGTAATTTTTTGTATATTATACGCGCTACTTATTAGAAAGCGCATAGTATCAGAGACAGAGCTAACATATTGAATCAGATATATGTATATGTGTATATGTGTGTGTATGTATGTGCATGTGTGTATTTGTGTAGATATATGTGTATGTGTGTACATGGGTATATGTATGTGTGTATGTGGGTACACGCCTATGTGTATTTGTATATTTTATTGTGTATGTGTGTATTCGCATGTGTTTTGAACATAAAAATATAGGTCCTTGCTAGATTAGATAATCGTTATATTTATTCTTTATATGTTTATATTTGATTTGTAGCCTGTAGTCGATATTAATTTTGTCAAATTTTCTTAATTACACAGCGGCCCTTTCAGTAAATCTCCTACAATTTTAGTTTCCCCCGCCCCATCTTTCTCCCCATCACTTCATTCCTTTTCTCTCCCTCCCTCTTATTCTGATCTTTAACATTAGATCGTCTATGGTGTCTGTATGTCACCACGAAATGTATCTTTAATGTATTAGATATCCGACAACATTCATATTTCCCCCTTCCACTCACCTCTAGTTAAAATACCCTCCTTGTTAAGTTTTAATCTCGCACCTTCCCTCGTATGTTACCCCTCTCTTTAGCACTATCATTCGTCCCACACTCTCATACTTACACTCTCTCTAAATTCTATTTTTATTTCCGGAGTTGTTCTTTTCCGTTTTCTTTTCGAATTTGTAGGTCTGATGAATTGTATCGTATTTGCGATTCCAATGGAATAAATTATGACCATGGAATATTAGTGTTTAAGCCTTTTATATTATATATATATATATATATATATATATATATATATATATATATATATATATACCGTGATGAGGCGAAGCCCTTCGCCTTGATCTCCACGTAGGATAGAGTGGAGCACTTAGCTTTCATCTTGACACATCTATTTCCTTCCCAGCTTACAACGTCTCACTGATCAAAATTTGAGTTAAATTTGGGAAGTTTCCAAACTTATCAAAATTTTTACCATAAGGTCACCGATCCTGTTATACACGATCATAGTATAATTACTTTACTGCTGCTTGAAAGGAAATACTCTTTTACAAGTGTATGGAAGTATATTTTCAAGAGTATGCTCAGTTTTCAGAATGTGGGTGAGAGCTCATTAGATAACGGAAGGTAACGTATAATGGGTTACTCTATATCTCACTAGCTATTGAATAACTGGAAGAGTATTCTCAGTTATAAAGTCCCTCGTAACATGTAGTCCTCTGAAGGTAGTAGTTAACGACCTATTCTCACACTGACAAGAGATCAGCGCAGGCTACCAACAATGTTCGCTTCTCGGTCGAACATTCTTTCTACTCTGCATAAATTATTTGTATAAGATTATTTATTATTATCTATGCTGCTGATACAACAATGTGTGTCATTCCAAGACCATCGATGGTCTACTTTGACATAGCTCTCACAGTAGATGATAAATTGGCTGGTCACATTGAATGCCTAAAAAAAAAAGAAACTAGTAACTTTTTACCATCGGCGATCGGACCCAGAACATGCACCAGTTGCGATGAACGAAAAGAAGAGTTTTTAAGATTGGGTGCAGAGGGCGTACATATAGACTAGGCACAAAACTTTCTTGCAGTAACCGCAACTGTCGTTTGCGCTGGCCTCGGTGCGATCACCGATCCCTCTCTCTGGTAATACGAGAGGGCGTGTCCACGGACAGCTGTTCTCCAGGGATGAGCATCCCAGATGTCACTCTGTCTTTTGACGGAGTCGCCACTGGATGCACTCTACCCAAATACAGAGACGCAACTGACAGATGATAAATAATGTGTTTCAAACCATTCGAGAGAGATAGTTTTGCACACTAGTTGTAGTCCGAATTGTTTAACAAATAGAAATATGGTGTCCGTTTTCGAATGCAGAGTATCTGCTATACTAACATCTGAAGAAATAAAAATGCTGGTTTAAATCCATTCTTTTGAAATTACTTGTTTAGGTTACGTATACGTAAGTGGACATATATGAAGCTCTCAAGAAAATTATATTGGTGAAGAGAATGGGTTTCGTTCATAAGTAAAATTATTAATATGCTTGCTTCGTCGTTCTCCGTGTCCGAGCGTTAAAGCACGCTGGATCAAATAGTGGTTTCGTCTATAAAGCGGGACGCAGCTTCGATCACTGCAGGCGAACGCATTTCTCGAAAGCGCAAGCCGATAATAAATAATACTCATCCTGTAATAAATAAAAATGTAACAAATAATGAGAATCCACTATAATAATAGTTGAAGTAATAATGCATATATATATATATATATATATATATATATATATATATATATATATATATATA
Organism: Acanthosepion lycidas; assembly: GCA_963932145.1. NCBI lineage: Eukaryota > Metazoa > Mollusca > Cephalopoda > Sepiida > Sepiidae > Acanthosepion > Acanthosepion lycidas. The sequence goes on from OZ010571.1 coordinate 22,407,080, forward strand.
TATATATTAGGTTGGTGCAAAAATAATTTCGTTTTCTAACATATGTTACTATGTGAGAAAACGAAATTATTTTTTCACCAACCTAATATATACTGAAATCTACTACTAATATCTGAAACAGTTACTAATAAATGTTTATTTTATTATGTCTTTAATATGCTAAATATTTACGGGATTCTTGGTTCATTTTCAGAAAGAGTAGTCAATTACATGATCTGCATTTTAGTACATATTACAATGAAACATACAAAGAGTAAAAGGTCGTTTGTAGGTATTAAATGTCAAACAATCAAATCCTAATGAAAGACCAAAAATATTAGGAATAATTGCTCTGTATATATGTTTTAAACATACAAAATGTTGTACTTGTCTGGGATTTTATAGTGAATGATAGTTTGTTTCTCTAAAATCTTTCCATTTAACAGACAGCGTGAAGAATGATGCTTTCCTAAGTATAAACAAAAAAAACAAACAAACGTTAATATAATCTAGGTTTAAAATTAAGTATAATCATTTCGTGGGCTGTACTTAAAGACTATCGAACAAACTTCCTCATATATGTTATTACTTCAAATGCAATGGGTAAAAGAAATTATTATCATTAAATATGTATTATTAGATTAATTTCGGCGGGAAAGAATATTTCTTGGACAGTTTTAAAACATTTCCTACTGATTCGACCGATTTTCATTTGAACTTCATATCTGAAGGCAAAATTGTTCCACTGTGTAATATAAATCAGTCGATCATTTAATTACAACATCAATGGCAAATTAATCTGTCCTTATAATATATCATTTTCGTATCTAAACTGAAAGCCTAAACGTCAAAAAAATAACCAGTTGAAATATGAAAATTTGATTTATAATTCTTTCCGATGTCGGTTAATGTCGCTATTAAAATGTCATTTAATTCTAATTCTTATGTAAAGTCATTCGTCAATGGTTTTAGCCGTAGAAAATATTACTTTTCTTTAAATTAATACTAGTCACTCTGGGAGATTTCTTTTGAGATTTATCAAATTAAAAAGAAAGTGCCCTTAAATAAAAACTGGAATGAGGGATGGGACAATAAATCCTTCTACTACATAGTACTAAACAAATGCTAGAAAAAATGTTGATTTTTAATGATAATAGTAAGGATAATAACGTTAGTATAAATAATAACATTAATCAGTATAATACTACTCGTACTAATGATGATTATGCTAGTGTAGCGGACTGTAGGCTTACGTGGTGTTAAATTAGGAACACTTGCATGTATTCCTGCTAGAAGGACACTACAAGAACATTGCGGACTCAGAGATTTAATCTACCACAAAGAAGTGTAAAGAAAACAATCAATCCGAGATATATATATATATATATATATATATATATATATATATATATATATATATATATATACATACATACAAACAAGTATATGTATTAAACAACACAATTTACAATGGACATAGGCATTAACAGTTGTGTTTGTGTGTGAGCGTAAAGAGTTTGTGTTTTGCTGAATGTTCGTAGAACCGTGTATGTGTGTTTGTTTCATGGCGTTTTCCTACAACTTGGCAAAACGCAGAACTCTGCGTGTGATCACATTTTGTAAATGTGTCCGCTGAAATGGAAAGTAAAAAGCGAACGAGGCAATGAATCGCCCAGTATTTATAGTATAGGGAGATCATCACCTAGTGAAAAATTAGGAAATTATGGAGGAGTTAACTAACTAGTCAAACTAGTATTGCGGTACCTACTACTATCATTACAAATGACATAATTTATCTTTTTATCACATACTATTATTTTATTGAAAAACCTAGCGTGTCAGCCCCACAAAATCACATTCTATCATTTTGTTAAGACGTCTGACAGGGCATTCAGAAATTTAGCTTGTTTTTATATTTACTCCTCTAGGAGGTCCTGGAAAAACTCATGGATATTCTATAATTTTTCGTCTTTTTCATGTGACCCACTTAAATTGGGGACACTCACTACATTCCTCGCATGTGCTAATACACTGAATTACTGTTCTGGTACATTTCTCCTGCGAATGACATAATTTTTTAACAGGATTTCAACATCAGAAAACGTGTTTCGTCCTCTGATAAATTTTATCAAGGCAACTGATAAAGACCATAGGAAATCGATACTATTTGAAAAAATAATTTTCTCTTAACTTCGATTGTATATTTACATTTATAATTTTATTAATATAATCTAAAAACATCACAAATTGACACGTTACAAAAGTTTCCAGTTAAAATTAACCACCGGCTGTGTAATTCACATAACTGGTTGGTATACGAATAGTTTGAAGGCAATTTATTTACATTTGCTTAGATTTATACGTATGGGTTGCAACTTACAGCTCCTAAGTTTCATTTACTCACGTCCATTTAAAAAAATAACAAGGACGGATTTGCTGGGAAACACACGAGTTCTCTAAATTGAATTGGCATCGGAATAAAAAGCACAATTTGATTACATATTTCTTGTTCTGAAAGAAACTGATAGTGTAACGAATAGAAGTAAAGTTTAATGAATGTTGGCGGCGACAGAAACATTTGTGACCATGACAACCTATACATCTAAACAAACAATGTTACTAAACAGTCTAAACAGACTCATATAGATACCTATATATAAATATTAATTAATGAATATAGGTAATAAAAAGCTATCGTGAAAGCATTTACAATGGAGCGCATATACGTAAAAGAGGAATATTTAAATAATATATATATATATATATATATATATATATATATATATATATATATATATATATATATATATGATAACCATTATATATATATAATACCCTAATGAGCCAAAGGATTACACATACCGACAGCAATACACACGCTTACACATATCATACTCACTCACTCCCTAAGAACCAAATAACACACACACAAACACTAAACAGAGACACATTCCCTCACCAGGTCCAATAAAACTTTCAAACTGACCAGAGAATTCAGAGCAGCATGTATCTATCCAGCTCTTATCTCAAATAACAACTTAAAAGAGACTGTTTGACCAACACAAGGAATGTTAAAATATTCATGTTAAAAAGATAAAAAAAATAAAAAAAAACAAATGCAAACTACAGACAAAAGTTCATTTTCTCCAGTAAAAGACACATTTCTGTTATTTAATGCTACCAGCAAGCATAAATATTTCTCCCCCCGATGATGGCCATTTTGGTCGAAACTAGTCGATGAATCTAAATGGAATAATAATAAAAATAAACGAAAGTATATTAATCTACAACCCAGTGTGTCTAAAGATTTTAATTTTTTTTATTTTTTCATTGTCCAATATATATATATATATATATATATATATATATATATATAACAAGTAGATAATACCACTAGGACGCAAGGGTTTAGAGGTAGTGGAAGAGAATTGTAAAACATTAATCAGGAGAAAGGTCGATAAAAGAAAAGAGTTTCGGAAGAGAGACGTCGACGATTGGCGTTGCTTTTAAACTTTGAATATTGTAGGTGGATGGGAAGCAAAATATTATAAGCGATTTCATATTGCGAGAAAACAAAATTCTACCTCATAACATACGATAGCATCTATTTCAGCAGTAGAATAGTGTGATCTAGTTGTCAGTCGCTTAAATTCATGCCGTCTTACCACATAGGACATAATTTAATCTGAGAAATTTTCAGGAAAATATTTGCAAAGAAAACAGAGCGGAGCCACGCCACATTAGGTTAATCATTTTTTCCCAGTATAAGTGAAGCAACATTTTATTTTTCCTTAAACGTACATCGTTTTTTTCATAAACATGTCAGGAAATTTTTTTGCTATTCTCGTAGTTGGCTTTATTTATTTTCAATATAAATAACTGTTCGGAATCATTAGAAATTCAATGAATTTATTCAAAATCGATATGCAATCGACAAAATGTATTGATTTTAACAAGTTTCATGTGTTTTGACAAAGTTGTATTACAAATTTCATGTTTTACAAAGGTTTGTAATACATAATGATTTACATGCAAAATCAAGCTGTTTTGACTAATTTTTCAACTTTAAACACGCTAGTTTCAAAATATAAATAACTGTTCGGAATCATTAGAAAGTCAATGAATTTATTGAAAATTCATATGCAATCGATCAAAATATTGATTTTAACAAGTTTCATGTGTTTTGACAAAGTTGTATTACAAATTTCATGTTTTACATAGGTTTGTAATACATAGTGATTTACATGCAAAATCAAGTTCAGCTTTAGCTCTCTTATATAAAATGCTTCAAATATGTTTATTTTTTGCCTGTTATTATTTTAATGTAATATTGATGTATTTTCAAATAATATCCATCTGAAATGATTTAATTCAGAGAAACACATATACATTCTTACAAACAACTTAATCGTTTGAAGATGGTCCCAGAAGAAATTGAAAGTACTTTGGAAAATATAAACTATTTGAAAGAAAATTTTGTGATTTGTCAGACGCAATTTTCTAAGTCTAGCAAAAAAAAAAAAAATGAATCCGCTAACTTGAAACCATCCCAACTAAAATTAATCGTCATGATATATCTAAAGTATTTAACCAAAAATGTTTGAATGAAAATATGCTGCCTGAATATATACAACATACCAAATATAGACTTAACGACATTTTAAGGTATATAACCATATTTTAAATAGAATCGTGTTGTTTCTAAAGCAAAATGTTTTGACCATCATGTTTGCCTCTACAAATCTAACTTTCTCTGTGGGTGGTGATATATTTATCATTGTGCCATAATCTGAAAGGCCATCATAGATTTGCTGCCAATCTCCAGCTGTTTATAGCTTCACACAAGGAAACCATGCTGTCAATATGCATTTGGGTTTAATGTTGTTTATGTGAAAGGCCAGTTTTCACTTTATCTTTTATATGCTACTACCGGACGCAATTATCTGTCACTGTCTGCGTATGTATATATTTATTTCAATTTTCCATTTCTTGGTAGTCACAGTCAAATATTGACCTAGTGCCCGCGACGCCAACTTGTCAAAATTTTCAGCTTATTATTATCTATGTATTTAATGGAGTCTATGTCGAGATCAAAACGTTGTGTATTTTTGATTAAATGTCTTATATCGATCTTTGATTTCAATTCTCGTGAAGAGGTTATTGAACCTCTGCAAGATATTATATTTGTCTTTTTGATTTGGAACATCTGAATTTTCTTTAATTGACAACAAGATTTATTTAACCGCGGTTATTTATATCGATACAAATATTAGTAACTTTGCTTTAGAAGGCACAAGAGAATGCAACTTTGTCTTAAAAAATAATGAAATATGCTTAACTCAATATTCAAATTGATAAAAGAATAGCTACTCTAAAATTTTCTTTTTTTATAACGATATTATATACAAAGTCCGTCTAAATTTATTATGCAAATCATTTGAACTTGAATAACTCGAATTTGGTTTGAACAATTTCCGCCAAATTGTATACGATTAATTTAGGCGTCAAAACGAAACTTGCGCTATTATTAAGTTGTTTCAACTGTTTTATTAAATTTATTTGATTTTTTTAAGAACTACTGTGGGAAGCTATTATGTAAAATTAGAAACTCAAATTTTACTTCAATAAAATGTATTAACATCCTAAAAAATTTATCAATACCTATAAAAGAACAAATATATTTGATAGGTTTTCAAGGTTTTACATTTTAACATAATTTCCTTCTTCTCAATAAAAGCCACTAATCTATTTTCTATTGATTTCATTAATTCTTTCGTTTTACTTCAGCCGGACCCAACATAGAAGTTTTATTTATTTTCCTTATGTCGGATTTGCTGTTATACTATATGCCACTTGTATATAATGTCATCAACTGACCCTAAATTTTAGATCAGATTCATTTCGTGATACGTTCGTAGCCATTATATTATGGTATCTCCTGTAAAACTTTTTCCATTCAAAAAGTTCACAGACTAGACACATGAGAAGGAGCACGGCCATCCATAAATTCACACTTCAATTTGAAACTACCAAGCTGGGACTTGTATCACTCAAAGAAAATCTTGTTCATGAAATAGAAATAGTAAATATTAGTTTAACTTCTTCATAAAATCTGAATGGTTCAACAATAGTTTCTTCAATTTTTCCATCCCATATTATCACATTGCATGTCTATGCTGCATTCTTTTATCCATACTCACATATGCATCGGATTAAATCTATACTTTAATCCATCCATCAATTCTTTTGAGTGTCATCTGATTTTCTATCTGCAAAATTACTTTAGAAAAGTCAGTTTGTTATGTATTTATTGTCCCAATTTTGGTACATTGAAATATTTTCTTTACTGAAGGGAGATTGCCAATATTTCCTGACAAATCTCAATTTGTGACGTATTCTACATATTATGCCCTTTCTGAATCCTTCAGTTCCTGTTTGTGTCAAGGTCTGATCAATGGTCCAAAGTATTTGTTTAGCTATAATTCCTGTTAGTTAACATTTCCGCGAGGAATGAAGTATTTAAAGTTTTTGTCTTTGCATCTAGTTTTCAACAGATATTATTTCAAGAGTGCTTTTTTATCTTTCGATGATATCTGGGATGTTCCAATATGGATATTCGTCTAAATTAATCGTTTAAAATTTTGACAAGGATTTTTCAAAGCAAATTAGAGTTAACAACGTTGACAATTTGTGCTTTAAACTCAGACGGACTGTCGTATTGGAAAGGATATATATATATATATATATATATATATATATATATATATATATATATATATATAAGTTTATCATATAGACAAAAACAGTTTACTCAGTACAAAGATACAACTTCGTTTTGGTGCATTTCAATTGCCCCTCGACGGATGAGACCAAAATGGTTCTGAACAACTCTGCTTGTGGGTAAGCCGTAGGTGAAACATCACTTCCTTTTTTCCATTTGTTTGAGAAAAAAGATACATGAAGCAAAAAAATTGACGCAGTGAAACAGCAGCGCTTGTTGATAGCTGTTTGGTAAAGGATGGGTGGGGTGTTTAATGTTGGCTAATCTGGGGAGTGTCCTTGCCGACAAACGACGGTCAAAAGTTTCCATCGTATTACTATATTTTATTCCCACCTTTTCTCCCACACCCCTCACTCTTAGGACGCTTGTGAGATACCGTGCCTAAACTTTTGACCGTCGTTTATCAGCAAGGAATCTTCCCAGATTAACCAATTATTTTTCACCTGTATAAGAAAACACTACTTGGAGTACATGATAAGTTCTTTACGAAAAACTATCAATGAAAAATTTTAAGTCAAGAGCTATACGTGATATAAGCTTGTGCGACCGTGTATGTTTCGAATAATACCTGACTAGCTAGAACTTTTACTCGAAGCAGATTGCCGTTTCATTCTCCGGTAGACTGTTTGCCAAGTTTGTCCTGTTATTCAATCCATACGTGGATGGGGAAAATATATGGATTTGTAGATTTTCCGATGTTATTTATTTCTAAGTTAATGTAACGAACGCAACTCAAATTCAAGATCTGCTCTCCAACATCGCATTCCGAGCATTTATCTATTATATCACAACACACATCCGTGATGACTGTTAATCTGCGATGAGGAAGCAGTCTTTTAATATATTTCGAAATACACAAATACACACACATACCCAATGATTTCAGGAATGTTCAAAATATATCTAGAAAATGTACGTCTGCGTGAAAAATGATCACCACACACTCTAATGTGTGTTCAAAGTAAAATACTAAAATGTCAAATTAATAATCGAATTTGGTATAGTTTTCCGTATCTTAAAATATTGACTTGGGATATTGATTATTTCTATCAGTGATCTTCGAATATGACATATCAATCAATATTTCGACTGTATTTCTGGCATCCAAGAAAATCACAGAAAGTTTTGCGAAAAATATTTTGTTTGCATCAAAAGTGAGATTACGAGGGAGAGGATATATCGATACGTATACGCCTACGCATACACGCCAGCATGTGCCTAGATTTTAATTAAATACAATCATCAGGGATTTCATAAATATGTGTACTCGTACTCGCACGTGCGCGCAGACACACACATATACATGAAAAATGTAGTTATGCTACATTTTTGGGATAAAGTGCTCAATATCAGAGATAGAGCGTATGAGAATATAAAAGTGAACATTGACTTCAAACGTATATATATATATATATATATATATATATATATATATATATAGTGTGAGAGTTAAATTGTCGCCACATTTTATTTTTAATCTCGTGCATGCGCGTTGTTTTGGTTTTTGTCGACTGCATATTATACCGTCTGGGACAAAGAAAAGTGTACCGTGGTGCAATTTACACCGACAGATATTTGGAAACGGCATGCTGTGCTGCTTGGTATTCGGGCCGCAGTCACGAAGATGAACTTTTCAGTGAGTCTGAAGGTCTGGATAAAGTCGTTTGGTTTTGGAGTCCTAATGCTGAAGTAGTATCTGTGATTATATAAGCGTTGCTTCCAGTTTACCCCAGCTATTCCAATGTAGTTCTTAATCAGGTCTAAATTTCCTTCAGGAAAAATCGTTGCTTCATATACCACGTTTTTAGTCATCACTAGGATCCTATTGACAGACCGCAACTGGAGTGGAAATTCATATCCAGAGCTCAAAATTCTAAGAATTTCAGGGACGGTTGTAACCATTGTCTGCTGGAGAAAATACTTATAAATAAATATAATAAAAGGAGAATATATTTCATCTGCGTAGTGACCTCATATCAAAATGCAGACATAAAGACACCATTAAAGTACCCTTTGTCCTGTATTATATAAATTCTTACCTGTGTCTATATTACGCTAGTGTTATAGCATATGTTCACAAAGAAATATTTATTGCAATCGAACATTTTTGGTTGTGATATATATATATATATATATATATATATATATATATATATATATATATATATATATATATATATATTTTACGTACTATGGGTGAAGACAAAATGCATATATTTATGTATATATGCATTTTTTGACCAAGGTGGATGCTACGCAGTAATCGGCTTAAACGGGTCTCATTTAAATTAATGGCGAATACGTCCTTAACTAAACTCATGAACTTAATAACTGTGGACTAGGGGATTAACCCCGATCTAACTTGCCTTAGGTTAAAGTACATTCATATCCTGCTAAATATTAATAAATACATCGCGGGCATAAAATTTCAGGACTATAGATATATAAACTTTATAAATATATTTCTCTAAATATAATTAATATTCATTTAATTCAAATCTCTTTGGATTTTAATTCAAATTTCTTAGTGAATTATACGAAAGTTTATATTAATATACACTTATTTTAAAAAAATCGATTTTTTTTTAAAGTTCTAAACCAGACACTTTTTAAACATATTATTTACAGAGAAATTGTTGGATGAAATATAGGGTATTTACCCTGATATCACTTTTCCTTAGTTTAAAGTACATTCATATCCTGCTAAAAGTTATCAGATACATCTAGTATATAAAAGTTGAGGACATTTGGTATATAACATTTGCAAGTATGTTTCTCTGAATATAATTAATAATCATTCAAATCTCTTAGATATTTTAATTTAGATTTCTTGTTTAATTCTATATAAAGCTTATATAATCGTTTCGCTAATTTCCAACTCTTTATAAATGTTCTTTTTAATATTATTTACAAATAATTTGTTGAATGAAATATATCAGCATTGGAATTTTGGCCGTTGACAGAATCAGACGGGAATGTTTCCTATTCGCACTGAACTAACTACATTTATGCCCCCCTTCCTCAAATGACCTACTAATGTTAAGTCTGAGGTCGGTATATCAAAATGGATCAACACTCGCTATTTTTTCTCACTCTCTAAATAAGATGACAATATCACTTGATTATAAGGCGGAGTATTTTTTCCATTTTATTTGTGATTTTTTTGTAGGTCTTAAACATTGAGAGCTGCTTTTTAGAGCTCTCATGAAATAAAAATTACTATCTTTAGAATTTTAAGTGTTTGATATTCTTTAATATATATATATATATATATATATATATATATATATATATATATATATGTATGATGTAATTTATTTTTTCACAACAGAAATCCCAATAATTTTGATGAGACATTGTATATAATTGAAAACATTTTTCATGCAGACTAACATTGATTTCAACATTAATTTCTGTATTAAACTGCGAAATTACCAACAAACAGAATTTGATTATATATGTGTGTGTGTGTTTGTGTGTGTGTGTGTCTATATATCTGAGATGATGTCTTGTATCTACTTAATTGTTCGGACTGTTGTGCTAATCTTTGTTTTCATATTCACGGCGTTTCTGTCGTAACACAGGGAGAAATAGAAAAGTAAGACATGGCTGAGCATATATGGATGCCAACGCCATTTAGGTAGTGAAGTTGAAATAATAGACAGAAAACATCAGTGAAATTTACCAAAACTTATTGAATCAGTGCCTATTCAATTACACAAAAATGTCCTAAGCCGTCCAAGCATAGACATAAATACAATATAGTTACCAGCAATATAGATAGCTAGAAAAAACAACAATAATAGCAAATGTTTAAGATGAGCTATAACATAGGTAACAAAAAATATGTTACTGACACATTAGTCCCCAAAATTCATATACTGATATTACCAAATATAAAAGCATTTGTTATCTTGTGACTTGACAAAAAGATTTTTTAGTTCAATACCTGGCCACTAAAGATGGGAACAATACTTGGGGAGTTGAGTTACTAGAAGCAATTAACTGAAACGGAGATAACCAGCAAAAGCATCTACACAGTGGAATAAATAAAGGGTTCGATGGAAATTCTAACCTATATCACTTGAAGAGGGCTGGAGGGTACGACGGTCGAAACATCTTGAATATAAGATGAGCACAACAGTCCGAACAAAGTAAATATTATATATATATATATATATATATATATATATATATATATATATATATATATATATATATTAGGTTGGTGCATAATTAATGGCGTAATAATGTCGTTTTTTACGTTTTTTTAACGTCAAAATCGACATTATTACGTCATTATTTTTGCACCAACCTAATATATATATATATATATATATATATATATATGTATATATATATATATATATATATATATATATATATATATATATATATATATATATATATATATATATGCGCTTGTGTGTGTTTGTGTGTTTCTAATCAACCTTTATCATGCATGTGAAAATATATAATTGACATGACTTACCTGATGGCATTTCCTCATCGTATTACAATAACAGTTTTGGAAGTTTTATCTTTGCATTCAACTGTTGTTGAAATTACATAATAGCAAAAACATGGGTAAACGGAGCTAGACTTGTAAATATCATAAATATAGAAAAATGAAATATCCGAATACTTGAAAATCATATAAAGAAATATCATTTTCAAAATCAAAAATCACGCACAAATACGCACAAAAATCTCTAAAATCTTATACGCTTTTATCCACACATGTTCATACATCAATGTATTCTCGTATCTGTTATAAAGATTTATTCATAATTTCTTATAAATCAAGAACAAATTTTGGGAAAACTATTACAAAGTAGAACATGTTTTCGTGTGACACCTTCCGTTTTTCAAGATTTCATCAAACAAAAGTGGAATTTACGTTGATGCGTAGACACATCCGCCAGAAAGAGAGGGAGACATTGATAATATGATCTTTTTAAAAATATATCTTTTAGAAAAATGTTAGGGAAAACATATATTTAGAAATTAAATTAAATTATCACCATCCCTTCTGGGACTTTCGCATGTGTAAATGCATCAAAGTAATCTTCATTTCAATCCGATAAACCACACATGCACATCATTATTATTATTATTATTATTATTATTATTATTATTATTATTATTATTACTATTATTATTATTATTATTATATCTTAGAGAGTGCACTCTTTGGAGAGTTTAAGTTTTTATGCAGTATTTTCCTGAACATTGGAATTGTTTCGCCAGACAATAAATTGATTGGTAATTGGATAAGAAACTCGCACTGAATTCAATACACTCCAGTTTTCCGTCAAGCGATCTTGATCATGGAAGAAATTATAGAGAATTCTATGGCAAATAATGTTTTCCGTTTAATTGCGGGAGACACTCGTCGGTTGTATAAATGTTTGAAGCCATTATCTCATGTTAATGATGGTTCTAATTAAAATTTCTCATCAGCTATAAAAGAAATCTATTCAATGTTTGTGATTAAAAGTATATTTCTCATGAGTATGAATAAGTTATCATATACATTTGTTCCTAGTTATTCACACACACACTCAAACATATAAACACACAGAAAGGTCTGTGTCATTATAAGTTGTGAGAGAAAAAAAATAGAGAAATATTACATCTCCATACAAAAATTCTGGATTAAATTTTAGAAGTTTATTTGTTTTTCTATTTTTCTCCGAGTAATACGGACGTTTTTGGTAAAGCTATTTTGAGCGTTGCAATTCAGATTTTAATATATGTGTATTATAATTGATAGTGCATTTAGAACGGCTCCCAGGATTCTGTGGCACGAGGAACTGATCATATTTTATACGCATTATCATTCCTATATACAGATTTATACAGTTTTATGCACCTTTTAAAATGCTGCAACGTGTAAGGAGATAGTAATGCTGGGTGCGTTTCTTTAAGAATAATAGCTTCGTTCGTTTATTATTTGTTTCTCTTTGGTGTTTACTCTGTAGTATCTGATATTATCTACTAATATTTACTTTATGTTTTTAGCGCTAATTTGAATGTTTTGGATGTGCTGAACAATATATGACAAGTGAACTTATGAGAGAATGTGATATTTCTGTAACCAATGTAAATTTTTAGGTTTATATTTGATTAGTAATGGAGATTCAACCACAGAAAAGTCACGGGGATTCAATGATACTCAAAAGAGTTTCTTCAATTTCTTCTTTTTTAATCCATGTGAGCAGAAGCCATTTCGAAAATTGGCAGAATACAATAAAAGATAAACAAATGTTTCAATTGAATTGAAGAATACGTGCTTCAATTATTTTTTGTTGCCGAAATATAACACGTTTCTATTTGAAGTGTTTGCACTTGTATAACGTATTATAATTTGCAGACAGATATGCATATAACAACACATAATACTCACCCGCATGCATTAATCTATAGAACAATATATATTCAATGTAAGATATGTTTCATATATTATAAAAGAATAATAAAATAAATATGTTGGTTAATCAGAAGAAAATCTCAATTTATCATGTAATATTCTAAATTCTTTCTATGATATTGCACGTCATGTTCAATTTCATTAAGTTTCTACGTATTTATTCAAACCTACTTAATCTTTAGAAACAACATATGTAATTGCTTTTCATTGCAACAATATTTCTCTAAAATAACCGTTTACAAAATCACAGATGTAGATATAATTTACATCATGTTAGTAATCAATGAAAGATATTTGTGTAAGCGATACTTAGAAACATTTTTGGTATTTTTGAAACGTTTTGAAATACTCTGTATTGAATTACATATTTTATAAAAACAACAGACTGGAATTCGTTACCTTTTTAATTTGGTTATGCCATTTGCCATGGCTTTTCGCTCTGCAAGTGTATAAGCACAAAGAAGAAAAATGTTATTAAAGTTTCACTGATTTTCTTTCCTCGTAACGAGTTTAAATATAATACAAGATTCAATCTGGGATCCAAGAATGCGTACCGGTAGAAACCAATCCTTTATCTTCTACCCAGTTTCTTAAAGTCGCCAAGGCTCCATATGGGTTTCTCATTCAGCGCACATTCAAAGTTTTGACACGTAGTTGTAATCTTCAGTAACTAGGCATATCTTCCTAAATGTGTTGCAGTATTCTCATCCAAATCTGGTTTAGTATAAGCAAGTGCTTTAAAACATCGCGTCGCTCTAGAACAGGAGAGATACCACCACTCAAGAAACATCATTATTTTATATTATGGAATTGCAATGGAATATTGGAATAGATAACTGAACAATTTCTTGTTTATTTCACTACAATTTTTAATAATTGTAGCCCACATGTAATCAAGGCTATACATTTATATCTACCATATTATTTAACGTTCAGCTGTTAAGGGAGAGTGTCTTTAATCATTAAATTAGTATAAAAGAGAAAGCAACATTATGTTTGTTGGTGGGGGATGAATTCGCTTAGCATTTCTTCTTCTTCGCCGATAGCAATTAAGCTACCGGCACGTCAATGTCAAATGAGGTCATAAATATTTATGTGATAGCACAGCGTAGGCTGGAATCAGTTATGCGAAAGTCGATGTCTGATTTATTCGTGCGCGTATACTCGACTCCATCAACTAACGTAACATAGCAATGACCAACGTTTCACAGAATCTTAGGCGATGCAGAAAAACTCAAAGTGAATAAGATTCATGTCATTCGTCAAATGTATGACTGGTTAATGCATGTTAACTTAATTCATCAGCGTTTTTAGTGAAAATTAGCAAAGTCCAGTGAACATGTAAATCAATTCCACCTGGTAAAATATAATATAATATAAAAAAATATAGTTAAAATAAATTTTATTCACTTCATTAGTATGAATTTAGTCAATAAATATATTTTCTATCTCACTAGTCTTTTTTGATTCTTGAAAGATGGCAAATATGCTTTTTTCAATAATGTATAATCATTTTTTTGTCAATTTTAATTCATCAAACTCAGCTGATACCGAATCAAGTTTATTCTTTATATTTTCATGAATTAAAAGATACGTTTGCTAATCAAGCAGCATAACAATGCTTAATGAATGCAATTGGAAGATAACTCATCTGAAAGTCATTATATATCAATACTATATATATATATATATATATATATATATATATATATATATATATATATATATATTATTATACATACATATATATATATATATCAATACTATATATATATATATTTATACATATATATATATATATATATATATATATATATATATATATATATATAATATATACATTCATATATATACATTCATATATATATATATATATATATATATATATATATATATGTGTGTGTGTGTGTGTGTGAATGCATTTTCAGGATATAAGAAGGGTCAAATGCGATCAATTGCAATTTGAGTTTACAGTCCCTGATTTTGTATTAGTGACTATCGAAATGATCTCAGCTTCGAAACTTTGAAGATAAAGTTGAAATTACAGATTTTTTATTTGGACAATTACATGAAAACCCTGTGCAAATTAAGTGAACCTTTAAGATAATATTTATTTATTTTTTTTTCAGATAAACAGCAAATCTTCATTACATTATATATTCATTAAAAAAATATGTATTAGCTTTACTACAACCACGGCCGAATATTTTTATCCATTTGTTATAAAAGAATTGTTTAAAAATTAATATGTCAAATAGTAAGTGAACTTATATGGTTACCAATGTAAATAATTTTTGAGAAATATAAAAATCAAAATGACGCATGTTCATTTTCTAGATGAGCTCTGTATACTGCATTCAAAGTATTTAACTCATTGTCTCTGCAGTTAGAGACTAAATTAAAGAAAAAATAAATAAATATTCGAAAATCAAAAGAAATTCCTAGAGCTTTAAGAATTTTAAAATAGTTGAAACCTATAATAATGGAGAAGGCTACAAAAATCTATCAAAACGATTTGGAGTGTACTTCTCTACTGTGCAACAAAATATTTTTACATGGAAGCCTTTGATATGATGGTGCCAGAATCAAGAAGTGGCCGTCTGCGAAAAGAGCAGCAGAAGCAAGTCGGCATCTATTTAGGCAAAGCTAGGTAAATCCTATTATTGAACTTTGTTGTTCGCCAAAGCTCACTAGCCAATGTCAGAATCAATGTGCATACATCTACATTGTGAGGAAATCTGAATATTGCCGATCTTTATGACACAATGTCTAGAAAATCCACTGATTACGAAATAACACAACGACGCTAGCCTCAATTGCGCCAATATTAATAAGCTAGAAAATTCTGTCAAAAGGTTTCATGTTTGGATGAGACAAAACTACAGATTTTAGGAGGGGACAATTGATGATATATCTGCGAAGCTCTTAATACCGCTTTTGAAGGTATGAAATGCATACTAACCATCAAATAGTCGGTGAGAGCATTAGTATTTTGGCGTCATTTGCAGCAGCTGGTACAGGTAAAAATAGTAATCATTGATGGAACAATAGCTTTGCAAGGTACGAAACAATTTTGAACGAAACTGTGTAGTCCTCAATTCAAAAGTTTGGATTAGGTCCCGCTGAAACTTACAGGACAATGATCTGAAGCTAATGCACTGAAGAATGCGTCGTTAAAGGAAACTTCAAATCTTAGAAAGCTTAGGTAATGTCCTGTTCAAAAATATAATTGAAAATCTGTGATTAAAATGATAGAAGTGAGTACATGGAAGAAACATTTAAAATCGAGCAAATGTGGGGTTTTTGCCAAAAAGAATAGTCAAACGTCGGCACTAAATACAGCACAAAACTTCATAAAAATGACAGAAAATACTGGTTGGCATAGTAACCTCAAAAGGAGCAGTGACCAATTATTAAATTTAAGGGTTCACTTACTTTTGCACAGCATTGTGTGTCGAAGTATTTATATATATATATATATATATATATGCGTGTGTGTGCGTGTGCTGCTGTGTTTCTGAATAAAGACAAGACGAAAATATTTTTCAATGAGTATTCTACTTTGGTGTGTCTTTTTAAAGGCAAATGTATGTAGTCTATCAAAACACGTTGTTGAATAATCGTTTTACACATATGTTGACTTTTATTGATATATTTGTAATCATATCTGTATTAATAATGACACGCATACAAACACACTCGCCTCCAGGCATAGATTTACCTTAACGGATTCCAATTATATCTGAAAAACCGTGTATATTGCTATGTGTAAGTAAGTGTATACAAATTCTAGTTTTTTTCATGTGGGCGTCAGATGATAATGTATAACTCTATGAGTATACATGTCTAGTAGACATCATGTTTTTTGGATTTCGTCATGTCCTGCGATAAAAGCTATACCACCATATAAATTTGAAACATCATTTCTCATACCATCACCAAAGTTAATGAATATCGCGCTTGATCATCATCTAGATGGTTAATGGCCTTGGAATAACCTAGTAAGCTATGGTGATCGGTTAGTGTAATGGATAAGTGCATGCATTTGGAGGTCGGAAAGTCCAGTTACAATAAAATCGGTTTTGTTATATTCACATTCCAGTGAAATAACATGGTATCCACCCGCAACTTCTTCCCCAGCTATGAGTTATTTAGTAGGATTTGTATCTGAATAACATTATTCAAAAATAATTATTACCTGCAAATTATGGATAAGCCATAAAATGCAAATCAATATCCTGCGATAGCGACAAATATTTAGTAGGCATTTCTGCCATATCTAATATTTTAACATTTTTGGATTCTTGAAAACGCTTAAGCATACTGATTATTTATGAGAGAGAAAAATACACGCCGAATAATTTAATCAATCTTTCATATTACCAAGATATGTAGTGATAGGTCTAACCGCAGACATTTTGATTAATACTTTTCATCAGAGAATTTTTCTTCTTTTTATCATTCCCTCATTGCCATCTAGAACTTCCTATCTTTTATCGATTTACGTATTCTTTTTTTATTAGCATTTGCTATCCCATTTAAAACTTTGTTCGGCCATGCATAGAGAAGAAATTAAGTACTTCACAGTCGATTCCGTTTTCTTCTTGTCTCCCTTACTTCCTGTGTGCGTTAAATTGTCCAAGCTCTTTTTTTTTCCGAGATATATATTCTCTCTTGAAATACAGATTTTTTTTTATTGTTATTGCTTTTCTTTATACTTCATCTTTGTTTTCATGTTCTATCTAGTATATTCTTAGTGTCCTTCGGTAGAACCACAAATAAAGCGCTTCAAATCCCCTCTCTGTCTGTAAAGAGATTTTATAGCATTTACAAAAATATGAGATCACATATAGTATAAATGTTAACGCACATTACTTTCTCCAGATTTTTCCTTAGTTTTAATAATTTGCTCAATTTCAAGGAGGTATGTTTTCTATTCCGACGTGTATTCAGATTTCTATGTTATATTTAATATTGGCTGTTATCATACCATACAAACATTTTAATATCCGTATCTGCTTGATTTTAAAATAAGAGAAAATTAGATGCAATCTACTGTTTTCCTCTTTTGCAGACGACTAATATTCTCTCTTCTAGGAAAGAAATTACCTCTACATAAACGCAAATAATTACATTAGAAATTCAAACACGTTATTCTTATAAGGGATATACAGAGAATAGGTATGCTAATTCACGTCGTTCCTTCAGAATAAACTCATCTTTAAGAAATTGTCGAAGATCTGAAAAATGCATATAAGTCTCAGGAAGCCATACTCCGACAAAATATACCACATAGTTTTAGCCTTTTTTGATACTTAGAAAACATACCTTAGCCAGTACCGCCAAAAATAAAGTACGTTAATATTTATTAAAGATCTGTGACACCAAATAAATACCACAGAAATGAAGGTAATCTTACGTTTTATTATAGAAATGTGTAATATTGTGATGAATATTAATAAAGTGCAAAATTTTAATATATTTTATATGAATTAAAATGAATTAGAATTGCATCTTATTCTCTGCTTCATACGTTGGGTTATACTTTTTACAAATTCTTATAATAATTGCATCGCGTAGATGTTAAGCAATTTCTCTATAATTCTAATGGTACTAATGAAGACACCAATTATTATAGAGAATACCTGTATTAAATAAGATAATCCTGTAGCCACGCTTTCCTGTTGAAGATGAACTTTTTTGAAAGTGCAATCGATCATCCAAATTCAATAAATTGTCATTTTCAAATGCTGATTTTAATCTTTTATTAAAGTTTCAGTCTCGAATCATCTGTAAGTGAATGCTGAAAATCAAGAAATAATTACTAAATTAATATGATATTAAAGGATATGGAAATCGAAATAAGATATGCCTGGAAATGGAAATTATATAACATGGCATTCTCATTGCATTATAGTTTATTCACAATATCTTTCTAATTGATATGAGGGTTTCTGAAACTCTTTGCCCTATCAGGGATTCCAACAAGCTTTCTTATGGTTAATCCTTTATTAAGAGTATATGAAGATCGTTGTAGTATATTGATTATTCAGCTATTTGGAAAGAAGGATTATGAATTTTTATGTCGTCTCATGTATAGGTCTAATGAAAGTTTAAAAGAAAAATTTCAATAAACATAACATAAAGTAATTTATTTGTTGAAAATTACAGGGTAGTTTTACTTTACATTTCCAAACAAAATTTCATGAAACATAATTCATGAAGAAGTTCAGAGCTCATTAAAGAATATTGATTTCGCTACTGATTTAGGATTTTACGTTTGACGCTCTAGTCATTCAACCGAGTACACTCAGCAAAATCGAATATGTTTAGTATTTCAAATTTCAAAATGTTGATTTTGAAAGAATGAATAACAGAATTTTTTCAGATATTAGAAAAATTGGCTATTTCTTCAATACTTAGTACAAGTCATTCTAAGTACAATGCCACAGAGACAGACAGATAGATAGATAGATAGATAGACTTACGGGTGGTCGGTCACATATTGTCTGATAATCGGAGAGAGACAGAGAGTTTGTCTAATAAAATAGATGTGCCAGAAGCTCAAATATATGGAGGATCCGGTGAGGATGGAAGTAACTAAGGAGTCGTAATTAATCGACTGCGACAAACTTGCTAACGATTAAACTACGGAAATATGTGTTAAATAAAATGAGATATAGACAACAATAACTCTATATCTCATTCTTTGATCAAGATTAAGTAAATGTGACATATGTTTGATTTAAGAAGTTGCATAATTTTTCTTTATCATATATATATATATATATATATATATATATGTGTGTGTGTGTGTGTGTGTGTGTGTATGTGTGTGTGTAAAAATATATAGAAAATAGGAAAGAAGTCGTTAGGTAAATAATCCAAAGATCTTTAGTATTTTAATTATAATTATATTGAAATTTTCGGCTCTTGTTTTGAAACATGAGAACTCTTATGTAGCGATAGAATCATATATATATATATATATATATATATATATATATATATATATATGTTATGTGCGTGTGAGTGTCAGGATTTGTGTGTTTGATTAAATATATATGATTTATAGTTTTAAGTGTATGTTATATTGATGGGTTAAAGAGCTCAGTACTATGATAGAATGTATGACAATATAATATTTTCTGTCGATTGCATCTAAGCTTGAAACAGACTGTAGCCACTGGGTAATTGCATAAATGTCCAGTATATATATATATATATATATATATATATATATATATATATATATATATATATATATATATGTTTGTATGTTATTGCTATGGATACGAAATTTTGGATTTGCTAAGCGGAAGGTTCTCTGAAGCTGAATAATACTGTTTAATTAAAACAGTGTATTACTCTCAAATAAGACGTATCAATAAATGTATATGTACGCGCGTAGTTTTATATATTTTCACATATTGATTTTCCATTTTTGTGCAATTTTGACGGGTAGTGCGTTGTCTCTATAGTTATGTTGGAAGATTGAATCATAATGAATCTGTTTGGCATACGTATATTTCCGTGCTCCTGTATTCAATCACATGTTGTTTTTTTTTCTTCTATTATGACGTGAAATCTGCATGTCTAGTTAGAAATAAACCTTTCTGCCTTGTTCACTAAAACTTTTATCACGACCCTGTTAATATAATTGACTCTGCAGTCATATATTGTACATTTTAATACTACTCAGATGCGGACAAAAAATGAACTAATTTCTAAGTACAATGCACGAAAGTTTAAATATATTTTATCGGTTTTTTCTTTGAATAAATTTGTTTGTGTCTAAACATAATCCATGTTTTCATTTAGAGTTTAATATGGGTAACATTTATTTTTTTAATTACAAAATATTCGAGATTATTTGTTTATCGTATTTAACTATGAAATGTAATACTAATTTTAAAGCAATTGTATATAGTGTCAGTTACAGTCTTGTAATTGATTTGCCATTATAACGGAAAAATATTTCCCCAGTTGGAATATTGGTTGTTTTTTGAACTCTTCAAAACCACTTTATTTTACTGGAAAAACCAACACTTGACAAGACACTTGAAGTGCTGAAACACTATTTTGTAGTGATGCTATAACATACATGTGTTATAACTTATATATATATATATATATATATATATATATATATATATATATATATATATATATATATATATATATATATAAATTCGCAATGTGAGATAGGCAAGAAATAAGGCATGTAGATTATATATATATATATATATATATATATATATATATATATATATATATATATGTATGTATTGGATAAATTAGACCACCAAATATAAGCAGCTGGACTACTCCACTAAAAACCTCACAGTACATAAAAGGAAACAATAAGAACATAGCTTGCTGCATAAAATTGAGAGTGTCGGTAGTAAAATGCGATGGAAACTTTCTTTCGCCAAGAGAGAACAGCCAGACGAACGTGAACCCAAAGACGCTTTCGATAAAATTAAATACGTTAGCAAATGCAACAGGCACCAACAGAAAATTTAAAAAAGACATCGCTAAGAAAAAATAATCTTTTACTGCGATAAAACTGGCAAGCATTTCCACTATGTCGTGGCCTACAACCACAAAGCCATCCGTAAGGAAGGCCACAGAGTCTAGAAGAAAACACTAAAGAATGGGAAAATGATATCAACAGCGAGGCACGCACAGCAGCAAAGAAACTTAAAATCGATGAGAGTTCACAAAATCAACAAACAACAGACTTTTATCACCGTTCATGACCATAAGAGTAATTTACCCAACAACCCGCAGTTCTGTTTGCTTAACCCCTCCAAGAACAACTTAGGTTGAATAAGCAAAACGATACTAGAATGAGCATGTAACCACACGAGAAATGCATTATGGTTCAAACAGTGGAGAAATACCAAAGATGCTATAAGTTGGTTCACTAATATTAAAAATAAAAACGTGTGCACCGTTATGCCATTCGACATAACCAATTTATATACGTCGATTACCGAAAACATGATAATGTTCGCCTTTGAGCTAGCCAAAATCTACTGCAGCATCACAGACGAGGACACCAGAAAAAAATCCTCTAAGCCCAAAAGACTATCTTACACCATGATGTGTCGTTGTGGTCTAGTAATGAATAGCCCAACTTCTCTATAGTGATGTGTGTGTTCGACTCCGCAGAAGCCTGCGAACTAGTCGGCATATTGCACCTATGGAGGATCAGATGTATTTTAGATCATGAGAACACCGGGATGTACCGGGACGACGGCGTGTTCCTACTACACAAATCCTACCCACAAAAAAACTGACAGACTTAAGAAACAACTAACAACATTTTTTAAGGGTCACAGACTCAACATCACCACCGTCACCAACTCCACAATCATATAAATATTAATAAGGAATCCAACTACCCACTCCCCGTGCAAACTCAACAATCTCCACAAATTTTTACAATACAGACTCTCCAGCACCTCCAGCAATAAACACAGATTCGACACATACAAAACAAAACACATCGATGCATTTCAAAAATCAAACACAAAATCGACCTTAAGTACATCTCCAACACCACTAACAACAATTATAGCAAACCTAAGAATAGAAAGAGCAGCAATACTTGATTCAAACCAACTTTCACCTGTAACGTTAGGACCAACATATGTAGAAATTTCCCCAGGTTAATATGCAAGCTCTTCAGACATATCCCCTAATTGAGAAAATCTTCAATATGTACATCAAAGTTAGCTACAGCCTCAATAAAAACCTTGAGCAATATTTAGCCCTGCATAAGAACATAATCCTTAACACATACATAAACAACACTAGTAGAAACGGTAGACCCGATAAACACACGTGCAACTGCCGCAATCGTGACTTCTGCCACATGAACAGCAAATGCATGCGTAAAGAAATTTTATATAAGGCCAACAATGATCAGACAAAATTTTATTTCGGATCCACCGCTATTAATGGAAAACATATTTTTACCAACACAAGATGATACTCAACAACAAAAAATATGCAAACGCCACAGCACTCTCTAAGATCTACTGGAATATTAAAATAAATGTCTACAAACCTAATGCTAAACAAGAATTCATGGCACTTTTCTGGTAAATGAGGGGGACGATGCAACCTTTGTTTATTAGAGGAAAGATTTATCCACAAAAACATTAACAACCCAGGCCTACTGAATAAAGGGACTGAACTAATGATAACCTATATACATAAGAAATCTTATATCTTAGAATTATTGGAAATCTGACAAATTCCAGTTTTTCCCCACACCATTACCTTATTACCATAACGCCCCTTACAACGGCCACCCTTTTCCTACACACGTTTTTTTCCTATTTTTTCCTTCAGCCATATCTTACCTCCCTGCTACACGTAACGGTTTACTAACTACCCGAACCGAAAGCCTTCAACTTTAAAGTTAAAATTTTTAATTATTTTTTTCTCCCTCTACACATTTTTACGCACTTCCTATTCCGCTAATTTTTTCTGAGAAATGTAAATCACCAGCATCGCACCTAACACTCTCAGTGCAACATTATTTCTTAAGCTACGTAGCATTGAAACTCCTCCGAGCCTTTTGATTACGCCCCCACCCAACCACGGCCACCGCCATTTCCACAAGTTTTTTTCTTTTTTTATCCTCAGTCATTTTTTATCCCCTTTAACTCGTAACAGTTTACTGACCACGCGAACCCAACATTTTTAATTTTAAATTTGTAAGTAAATTTTTCTTTGCCTTACACTTTTTTACCCACCTCATATTCCGCTAATTTTCTCTAAGAAAATAAACCACCAGGATCGCATGTAGCACGCGACTGTGCAACTATATTTTTATACATTACCTAGCAGTGAAACTCCCATGAATCATGAGTTAAATTCCGGCAACAAAGACCCTGTTCCAGATGAGCTGGGAACAACACCGAGTGAAACTATATTTGCACATCAAAATTGGTAATGGGGGGTTGTGTGGGAAGTCATCGTTTACCTTATGACAGATGATGGTACAATTTATCGACTCTCTCGTCGACATTTACTTAGTTGGCTGACTTTTTGGCTTGACTGTTTATGAAATATTCTGTGTCACGGTGCTCTTTTATAAATCTTATTGATTTTCTTATTAATGGCTTTATGGTATATGCCGACGTCGATCTGGTAATGTTTGCTCGTTTTTTTTTTCTCCAGAATTGATGAAAATCTTATCCAATTACATGATAGTGTTTGTCTTTATACATTTTTCTGAAGGTGTTGGTGAAATTGGTATTGTTAATAGTGGTGTTGTTGAATTACATCTTGTTAAAAACGGAGAATAATTCCTTCTCAAAGCCCAGGAGTTGCTCATTACAGTGTAGTGTTTATTTTTTTTGTTTTTTTGTTTTTCTTTTGTGACTTGAATCCAAAAGATTCGTTTTCATTCCGATTTAGATGTTCATGTTTGCGTTTGGCGAAGAATAGCTTACACATCATCCTCTTAATGACACAGACTATTTTCTGTAGAAGATTATTTAAACAATCATCAGAATGTTCTTAGTAGAGTAGGAAAGGCTCCATATCCCGGTGACAAAGTGTATATCGTGTGGTGGTTTAATTACATCTATAAAAGTGCGGCACTGGAAGGAAAGGAGCAAGTTATGAGTATTATCAAATATATATATATATATATATATATATATATATATATATATATATATATATATATAGAGAGAGAGAGAGAGAGAGAGAGAGAGAGATAGATAGATATTGTAAAAAACTGTGCTCAATATTAAATAACTATTATTTGATATATTGAAAAAACTACGTTTAATTCGTTTTAAAATTCAAATTTATAATTCATATTTTCAAAACTAAATATTTATCTGGGCCTAAATTCAAATCCAAAATTAAACTACAAACCATTTAAATAATTAACGACAATCACATCATCCAAATATTAAGCCACAATAAAGATCACAGCTTTGTCCCTAGGATATGTGGGCAGATGACGCTTAAATAGATGTTTACTTATGAAATGATAACATTTTATATTAAAGAAACAATATACAGATTTTCAAAAGAATCGAAATCCTTCCACTTCTGAAAGATGGGGCGCAAATTCTATAAGATGCTTTTCAGAATGCGACATGCCATCTTAACCAAAGCAGATACATTCACGAATAAGGTAAAATCTTTCAAGTTTAGTGATGGAACTATCATACATTCAGCAATTTTCGCGGGAGAATATTCAAAATAATACAGACCACTGGATTGTTCCATGTAGAACATTTATTAATAATCTGAAAGACTCCTCTCTGCATTGCATCAGCATAGCTGGTGATATCCTCCAAGAAATGTACTCATTGCGACTTATGGGTGATGTGTTTGAACTCACAACTCTTGAGACAATCACTGGATCCAACCATCGCTTTTATCCACTAGGTCATGTGTCCTTTAATACCTGGCTACTGCCGTGATGAACAAAAAATGTAGTTTTGTTAAAGGGAGATAACTGAGTCATCCGAAAGAACCAAGGCATCGGGAACGAGAACAATCTACTGCGCCTGATGGAATAAAGGATTCTCTCTAAAATTCCACTCAACTGAGGATGGCTGTCGCGTACAACGGTCAAAAAGTCGTGAATATGTCAATGAAGATGAGGACAGCAGTTTGAATAATGTAAATAATTACAATGCACCATGTCAGAAATATAGACGTATATTAAAAATTTCTAAGTTTATACAACCTCTTCACTATTTTCTAATATTTTAGCATTTTTTGTTGCACCACCAGTTCTTTAATGAAAATAGTACAATTATAATTAATAATTCAATACAGAAATATATTTTACTTCACTTCCGCTAAGAAATAAAACAATTGATTATTAAAAATTATTGCAATTTGTACTTATTTAAATTTGATTATAATATCGTTCTATAAATAGGACGTTCAAGTGACAAAACTATCAATTCGCACAATCTCCCTCCACACATGCACACACACACACGTACGCACGCACACGCTCGTGTGTGTAAATGTGATTCTTTATTATGCATTAATCTTAAAACATTTGTAAAGTTTCTATATGTCATGACCCTTCAATAAATGGCCAGTCTTTCCACCCCACCACATTTTATTCCTTGTGGCTCCTTGCAACGATTGTCACTCTTCCCATAACCCATTCAGACAGACATACCCATAAATCTTTCAGGTAAATGCACCGCTATCTTCTTCTGTCCATTTTCCTTAGCAATGCCCTGTGAACGTCAACATTTCCAAGATTTATTTCCTAATTGGTCCAAGAAATTTAATAGCATTACTAATTCTGAGTATAGGTCTACATTTGCTCACGTGATCCGTAGCTATAATTTTCAGTATCCATCTTTTGAACCCTATTTCTGTTATCTCCTATTTTCTCCTCATTTTAATAATTATCTATTATTCACTGCAGTTATAAGAGGATTGACATTACTTAACATTTCAGCACTATAATTTGTTTTGAGTATATTGATCAGCTATAATAATTATTGTAACCTAGTAAAGATTACTAAATAGAATAACCAAATGAATCTCGGTAATGAACGATAATACTAAGGACAAGAACAACACATATAAGATTTTCCTGCGGCGCGAAGAAGTAGTCAACTGCTAGAAGTGAATCAAGTGAATCCCACAATGAAACTAAAACTGGAGGATAGCTATCAATGAAACTTCAACTGTAGGATAGCTATAGCTGTAAGATGTAGCACAAGATCGAATTTAATTTAGCACGAGAACCGTAGGCTCGGCTAAAAGTTCCCCGCGGACCCCATATGAAACGGAGTTGGTTAGCTGTTTCCCGAGACTAGAATCAGTCTATCGACAGAGCCTTGTCTGATGATACTCTCTGTCCAGAGTCAGAGAGTTTAACCAGCACGGCTGGAAACGAATCTCCAATTGCAGACCAACATACAGTATTTAATACCGTATTTATGTGAATGGGAACATACTCATTATCGTCCGTAGGTATTTTTTTTTAAAGCAATACACCTCAAACAAGGCCGGATGCCACTAACACACAAGGTGTTACAGAGAATAGGGGTGAGACTAATGAGGTATGATAGAGGAAAGGGTGAAGTGAAGGATAAGGAATAGGCTAAGGCATCTGGAGATGTCGATTGACATTACATATGAATAGTTGGAGATTATCGCTATCAGGGAAACAAGTAAAAGGAAATTTCACAGACGGGATGTGCGAGATATGAAGCCATTAGAGTAGAAGAGACGGCTACATTTAACAGTTTTGACCGTGAAAGGGTGGGATAGATATGCCAACCTAGTAGAACGTTTAAATTCATGCAGTCTGGAAACTAGCGAACGTAACTCGTCGGAGCAGTTACCATGAAAGTATTTGTAGAAAAGACAGAGGAAGGCGACGGAACGTCTGTGAGAAAGCGACCGTAGACGAGATGCCAGATCAGGGCCAATCATATTACATATCCGTCTCTAAATTTAGAGGAGGTGAAAGGGAACTGGGTTACAACAGACATTACATGGAAGCAGTATTTCATGCAAGGGCGAAGGCAACAATAATATATCTTTCACATTTTCTATCCTCAGTTAAAACACTTCCTAGATATTTAATCTCTTGTACTTTTTATGTTGACATTTACAATTAATATATATATATACATATATATATATATATATATATATATATATATATATATATATATATATGATTATATTTTACTGTTAACTAGTTAGTCCTTTCTTCTCGCTTTCTTTTACTATCTTGTCTCGGAGGCCCTGTATTTTTCTTTCTGCGCATGCGATCAAGATTTTATCATATGCATAGCATATATTGATAAATTTGCCCCATTAATAATAGCTCCTGCTAGTATCTCCAGCATTCTTAGGATAGTAACCCTATAGAGGTTAAATAAATTCTCTGATAAGAAACATTTTTGTCACAACCCCTTTCTATCTTTGTATACATGCACAATTTATTTCCTATAAACATGCAGGTGGGTTGGTCCCAAAATACGATCTGAATTCTTTTAAAATCCTTCACTAATAGATATAGTTCAAAGAGATATTAGTGCTGTATATTATAAAATTCTTTTGCGTAATCTATAAAATATATGCATGCGTATTGATCTCTTCAATATAATTCTAATCAGAAATATAGCATTTCTTGTTCGACTGTCTTTTACAAAGCTACACTGTTCTTGTAAGATTTCGAGCTTAAATCTGATTCGCAGTTTATCCATGACAGGTTGGATTAACAGCTTGGTTATGAAGACCATTAACCTAATTATCCTATGGAGTTCGCATTCATTTGCACTTACTTTTATAGGACGTGTTACGAAGATGTATTAAGTAAGGTATTCCGGTATGTTACAACAGTCGTATAAAAAATTACTGATATCATAACTAAAATGTCTTATTTTATATTGGATTTTTAAGCAGGAGATCTGTTTTCTCTAGACAATTCAATATATCACTGTATTTATGTCCTCCAATTTACTTAAAAGTCTGTTTTTTTTTCTATTTTATAATCTCCTGAATGTTGATATCTTGTGAGTTTGTTACCGTATTTAATTTTGTTAGGTGTGTAAATGAATTTAAATTAAAAAAATTTCCGTATGAAATCTAATTGAAAGTTATTTTTCTCAAATACAGAACCATACTGTTTTAAATATTTTTTGAATACTTGTTTTGATATTTTTGCATCGTACTTGAGAACAATGAGACAAATTTAAATCTGAGATTAAAAACTATTTAATTGGCCACAAAACGCCTTCTGATATTTTTTAGAATATTTTTTTATATTTCTTGTTATTTTTTTATATTGGCCAAGTCAATAATTTGCCTCAGCAACAGACATTCAGAATCCGTATCGCCCAGTAATTACCAGAACTTCTCAACAGTGTCGTTTTTTTTATTGACTATTCTTTTGTTATTTGTTAGGGTCTTGACCGCCCTGAGCGTTAAAATAACAGCACGTGACGTCTTGAAAGAAGGGCTCTTCAAATTTGATCTCTCATTACCACTAATTGGATATGCGAGTTTGTAATTTGTTTTGTCAAGAAGATTTCACGATAATTAATAGAGAGCTCCCCCGAAAGACATTTATATCTTTCCTTAGATGTCGGCACCGTATTAAAAAATGTTTAAGATTTCATTAAGTTGTAATGTTTATTATCACTTATGACACAAGATCGTTTGTTGATTATGAAATTATAATCATCTAGTTTTTCATAAAACTGCTTGCGTACCGGAGAAGAATATTGTTGCGATAATAAGTGTCCAGACATCTTGTCTAAATGTGGTTTCAGGGTTTGTAAATGTTTTATTATTGTTACCAGTGCGTGTACAAAGGATGCCTATATTGCTTTTATCTCTGTCTTTCTATCTCTCTTTCTCTATAAGTAAGAGAGAGAGAGAGAGCTTCGATATCTCAATTCCCCTCCTTTATCGTGTCGGCACACTTTTGTAGCAGAAAACAAAATCTGTTCTATACCTCTCTGCCAAAGAGATCGTCACAGTCCAACAAGGTTCCATTTACCGCTTTTTATTCAACCCGCCTTCCTTTAATACGCATTCCTTAAATGTATGTAGAAGCTACATTTGGTTGCGACGTTCTATGCAGCAGAGCGGTTTAAGTTACTCACAAAAAAGAATGAAGCAGGTTCAAACACAGACTCGAGTGCGTAAAACTGTGGAAATAAAATAGAAAGCTCTGTGTAAATAAATGGAGTATCTTTTTCAAGCATGGATGGTAACAATAAGTAACGTTTGAAGTAATAAAAATATTGAATTATACCCACGCACACGCGCGCGCTCGCACACACACACAAATATATATATATATAATTATTTATTTAAAAATATTATTTCAACACGCTACATAAGTGGTATCATGTTTCAAAACAAGAGCCGAAAACATCAATATAATTATTTGAATTATATTGAGTTAAAGTAAGCTCTGTTCCATCTTCAAGCGAAATTCTTTTTTTTTGGGGGGGTTATTTACCTAACCAGTTCTTTCCTTCTTTCTATATATTTTCTCACACACACACACACACACACATATATATATATATATATATATATATATATATATATGTATGTGTGTGTGTGTGTGTGTGTGTGTTAGATTGGTGCAAAAACAATGTCGTTTTCTTACATATTAACATATGGGAGAAACCGACATTATTTTGCACCAACCTAATATATATATATATATATATATATATATATATATATATATATATATATATATATATATATATAAGCAATTCACCCCAAGTGTCACTAGTGCGCAAGGGGCTACGGATAGTGTGTGTAAGGGAAAACACTTGGTATATGTGGTGTTGAAGAATGGATAAAAAGAACGGAAGAGGATAAAAGTAAGAACAAGGATCAAGGCAATAGAAGATGTCGACTGACATAACATTTCAATTTTTGAAGATCATAGCAATCAGGCAAGCATATAAGCCGAAAGTAGTTCTACTGTCGGGAGGTGCGAGAGAAGAAACTGTTAGTATAGAAGAGGCGGTTACATTTAAGTATTTCAATAGGAAAACTGTGTGGCCCAGATGCAACCTACTAGCACGCTTAAATTCATGCTGCGTGTGCACCGGTGAAAATAGATTGTCTTAGCAAAGGCCATGGAAATATTTATAGAAAATACAGAGGGAAGCTACAATAAGTCGGTGAGAAAATGACTGGAATCGAGATCCCAAGTCAGGACCGATCATATTATATATCTGTCTTTGAATTTTATGTTAAACCTCAAGATAAACAGTGGGGATACCATACCATATATGGAAAACGTATTCCATGTATAGACAAATGGTAGATTTATAGATATGAAGGATGGACGAAGACGAGAAAAACCTTCCGGCGCAAATCAGGGAACCAAATTTCCAGGTGGTAGATGCAGCAGTTGATTAAAATATTTTGCATTCTTGAAATTTTAAGGAATAAATATTGCATAAAAACTATTGATTCCAATATTTTGTATCCTTGGAATTTTAAGGAATCAATATTACAAAAAGGCAATTGATTCAAATATTTTGCATTCTTGAAATTTTAATTAATAAGTATTACAAAAGAAATGTCTGTTTAACTTTTACAAGAAGTTTATACTAACTGTAATAAATTTCTTTTCTGTAACGTAGACATTAATCTTAACTTATAACGTTAAATTGAGTTTTCTCTTGTCGACATCTTTAGTCATTGATATGGTATAGCTTTAAGGTTCTGTATCATAATGAAATTAGAATAAAGAGCGAATATCTGTTTGAGTTATTAAAATAAACACTTCCATACAGATCTGTTTTCTCATTATCAAACAATCTTCTCTTATATAATATTCAATTCCATTAGATTATAATAGAAATCAAGTTGAAATCAACTAGATGGTTAAACATTTCCCATAATTAATATAGACTAGCAAAGTAGTGACAATCAAATAACTACTTTAATCAGTGTTAATATTGATAGGCGTAGACAAGTGAAAGAATGAGTTTTATTCGACACCCGTAACAAATAAACACAGCTTGAGGCTTTCTTATTGTTTTTTGTCTTTTTCATTTCCAGTTTCAGATTTGCATCACATTTTCAATTATTTTGATATGCCTTAGGCCTCGATATTATTTCTATGCGTACCCACAAAAACGTGTTACTGATTCAACAGTATAATAACTTGAAAATATTGTTCATTTTCAGAACCAAAATTGCAGCTCTATCTAATTTAGTGTACGTCAGCTAGGTGGGATTTATGTGATCAACACATTACTTAGAAGTGTTCACGCTTTTAAGGACAAACTCTAAATTTAATGGTATGCTAAAAATAATTGTAAATTACGATAGATATTACGGAAATTTTGGAAATATTTAAATATTCCTTAGTAATATTTCTGTATGCATTTTTTGTTATTTTCATTTATCAATAATTTATTTATTGGATTTAAGATCCTGCTTTGCTCTTTATTTAAACATTTTTACCTAGAATTTAAGAAAATGCTATATGTGAAAATGTAATTATTATATTAATCAAAGGGATTACAATTAATTTATCCTTATAACAGGATTATAAGTTTTGCTCCAATAAGGATATTTCAGATTTAACTGATACGTTATGTAATTAAGATATATCAGTTTTATGTAAAAAGAATATTTTTAAATATGTTTTCGGTTTGCTATAAATAGTCTAAGAATTTACATACGAGAATCAGACAGTTGTTGTACTCTGGTAAAATTACATGCCATTTTTCTCAACCATCATGTCTGTTCACGTACATTTATAATTTGGTCAGACTATGGACTTTTCAGCTAAGCCACTTAGACATAACAAATGGACTAATAGTTTTTACGCAAATGTGTTAAATTATATTTTATTCTGTTAAAAGAACACCGACCGTTTTGCTTCATGAATCAATAATGTAGAATCTCAAAACACTTGAGAATTTAATTCTCTTTTACACAATATAATCTGACAGAATGCGATACACATGAACAATTAAAACTGAAGAAAAATATTTGACAATTCCACAAGACGTTCGGGTAAATATTTTCAAAAAATAAAAATATTTTCCCATATAAGTATTTGTGTATAAATGTTATTATCAAGAATGAAATTCACTCTGAGTATATACGTTTGTTGTAAGAATATTTTAGGGGAATAAAACCATCCGCGTGCGCACATTCACACAAACACACGTACGTTCTTGCGCATACACACATATACATAAGAAATAAATGTAGTTTTAACGTATGATAATTTCTATGGATTAAAGTACCCAATATCAATGGCCAAGCGGATGTAACTAAAACCGTGGGCATTGATGTCAAAATCCATACTGTCTGTTTCCTATTGAAACACAATCTTCAGGCCGGAAGATTCGTTTTTAAGGATGAAACCGACTGCCGCCGCTGACTACTTTCTCTTTCATGCAAAGACAAATATACACACAAACAGACAAACGTGTGTGCGTGATATTTAAAGAAATAATAGGGAACATTTATGAATCTGACACGTTTATTTTTCTTTTTAGCTTCATCCGGGAAATAAATACGAAGAAAAAATATTGATATTTTTATATCTTTAAAATTTGATTTTCATTGTTTAAGAAGGCTTCATGTGCATTTGACTTGTTAACCAGCGTTAGTATTATCTGTTGCACTCTGAAATCAAGGAAAGATAATACATACTTTGAAATCTCCCCACAACGTAACGGAAACTAAAAGAATTGTAAACAATGCATTTTTATATAATTATGATACACTTACACATACTAAATGACTATAATCAAAATTAATAACACTGTAAAATATATAATAAACTGTGCATGCATATATACCTATAGGTCTTTCTTTTTCTATAAAACAGTGTATACATCGTGATATTCTGTTCAACTGTAAGTGCATAATATTCAGGCTGATTCAGGTTATATTAATTTTTGTTGATGTTGCTCAATTTTTTTCAAGTCATAGATATCGGAAGGCGCATTTAGAAGGTAAAGCAGTAAAGCTTTGATTCATCCAGATTTCTCTTAAATTCGTTCGAAGTGAGAACGAAACAGATTTTTTGTCTCTGTCCACGCCTACGTCATTTTCTTTCACTTTGCGCCCCGCTCGATTTTCTCCTCCTCTTTCTCCATTTAGGCTGACTCTGCTCTCGCAAATATCAAGATATTCATAAAATGAATTCCTGTAACTGTATTCAATCTTCTTTTATAATCCACACACTTATCCTAATTCTCTCATTACCATCCGGACGTAGTCACTCCGGCCAGTTATTTAGCCCTTTGACCCTACATATTCTTATATTCTTTTCCAATTTATCTCACCACTCGATTCCACTGTAGTTTTTCAAGACTATTTGTCTTCTATTTATTATCCAGCCGATCTTTCTGTAGAAATCTGGAAATTAGTTTATCTTTATGGATAAAGCTCCTAGATTTTTTGTTGTTTCATATTACTACATAGAATTTTATTGTTTCAAAATCATTGTTTTTCATTATTAAATTTTTCCAAATATCATATCTTCAGAACATGATAAAAAAATTCTTTCATGTTTTGTTTTCGCGATATTGTTTTTCAGAAACGATTTATAATTTACTCGAATAAAAGTTATTCTCTTTAGGATTCAAAAGTTAAAGTTTTACCTCACGTTATTCTTCTTAGCCTGTGACGATCCATTTTTGAACGTAGACCTTCCATCTGATTCATGGCAATGAATGGGCGATTATCCTACCAAGTGGATCTGATGCATGTTAGTAGAATCAGATGGAACACGCTTGGATGATTATGAATCTTTTCAATTCATGATTGCACAAAAGCATTTGCGAAAGATAATGTAAAGAAACCAACTGTAATTTGAACTCGGCTCTTCGATTTCTTACGTCGAGACGTTAACAATCACCCTATCCTTACATCCATGTTTACAGTAGTATCCACAAAAGGTTACCCATGTTGATTAATTTTGATGTTCGGACTAGAGCCGGTGATTTAACGGGATATACTTGTAAGCCTTTTCAGTCATCCCACCTAGTAATTTCTACCAGAATTATATAGGTTTCTCGGTCGATCCGTTTGCAAATGCTAAACGATGCCTAACTGACAAATCATTATGAATGTTGTTCGCCGGAAATGAGCATTCTCGTTGGGATTTATTCACCCCGAGGCGGTGTAACTGTTATTATTCGCAGGGCTCTATTAGCAGTAATTCAAGGAGTCAATTTCACTCCAGAAATTTCCAAATTATTTCTGATATCTTTAGTTCTACTATTTCTGTTATTTCTAGTAGTTCTAAAAATGTTACATTATTCTCTGACTATGAGTTTCAACAGAATGTTCTCTCGTGTAATTTAGAAAAAGATATTTCGAAGAGTTGATTTGAGGATAGTAAATATTTCAGCAATGATATCCTCACTAATTCTTAATTTGTTGGTTCGTTTTGACTTGGATTCTAATTTCTAAAATTGGTACCACTGTCTTCACCATATTCAGATATAATCAAGCGTAGTGTAATTTTAAAAATCTAAAAGAAAATTGATCATAACATTCAGAATCAGCGATTTGCCTGCAGGCTAAATCTGAACTGCCTGCACTTCCCTAGGAAACAGAATTTATGGCAAGTGCTTCTGCTTATTGCGCGACTGGCATTGGCTGATTGAAATTTATTTAAAAAATAAATACAATTCAAATAAAGTTTCAACCAACTTCATTAGGGTCTGTTGATTTGTCATGTAGCATTTTCAATCCGAACACACAGACACCCTGCATAAATAATCTATTTTTTAAATCAGGAATTTGAAATCTTAGCACCAATGAAATCACGTATCTCCTTTGAAAGAATGAAATAGATATAGTGCTTTATAAGTCTTAATTAATACTAATCTTTTATGCAGTAATGGTATAATTTCCCTATATTTTTTAAGCATTCACCCCAAGCAAGGCGGGGTGTAACAGAAACGTAAGTGATTACGGGGAGAGAAAGTAAGTAGAAAGAAGTGTGTTTCAGGAAAGCATATTGAGAAGTGAGGGATCAAGATCAAGGTATCAGAAGATGTCTATTGATATTACATTTAATTTTTTGAAGATACTAATTATCAGGGAAGCAAGTAACAGGAAGAGAGATCCACTGTCATGATGTGCGAGTGAAGAAGCTGTTGGAGTAGAAGAAGCAGTTGCATTTCACTGATTCGACAGTAAAAGTGTGGACCGAGATGACAACCTAGTAGCACAATTAGGTTTATGCAGTTGGGGCCCCGGTGAAAATAGCTCATCAGTGCAGTTTCACTGAAAATATATGTAGAAAAGACAGAGGGAAGCCACATCGCATCTATGAGAAAGCGACTGGTACCGAGATGCCAGGTCAGGACATATCACAATGCATATCCGTCTTTGGGTTTTGTCAACAAGCTCGAGATGAACTGCGGGTGCACCAGACCATATATGGCAACAGTATTTCCATCTGTTTCTTTGCTTCTACATTTTTTCTTTTTATTATTTAAAATGCAGACGCCCCCCCCCCTTTTCATATACAGGGTGGGGAAGCAAAATTTAAAAAAAAAAAGAAAGTTATTGTAAATTTGTGACGTTATTGTAAATGTTTCTTTCCAAACTGTAGGCTGGTTGATAATAAATGATATTTATTTCTGAATTCACAGAAAATATGGCAAAAGGCCAAAAAGGGGGATGAAGAAAGGCAGGTCTTCATCTGTCTTATATTGAAACTTAGTTAGCCACGATCGCTGACTCAAATATACTACATTATTCCTGACACCAAAATAACAGATTCTTACTCATCATTCTTACTACTAACCATTGCAAATGAGGATTGACCAAGGCACAGTTATCGTTCCACTGTGTTGTAAGTGGAGCTACGTTTATCATCATTTAAGATGGGAGATATTTGCTCAGGACCGGCGATTCCTCATGACACTAAAGAGGTTGGGTCTGTATTATACCAATAACCGCATGGCAATATTTACAGGAGCTTGGTAAAAACAATTTTTATCACTGGCCCAATGCATAAGTATGTGTATGGCGCTCCCAACTTTAAATCGCCCTTTTGTCACATCCAGCCTTGATGGGGAAGCCTAGTTAACATACTTATTACAATCACCATAATACACCGAAATCTCAATGAAGTCTTAACTAGTCTAGCTACATTGTTAATAAGGTCACTGTTTTAGATGTATGTATTCATTAAGTTGGTCATTAATATTCTATCGTTTATCCTGGAAAGGCATGATTCGTTTCCAAGATAGGTTTATCTGATGACAAAAGGGAATACAGATAAGATCTCTGTTGCAGCCATTTTTTTTTATTTAATATATCACCCTGATCTAGGTTTCTTGACATTAATATCAATGTTTAAGAAAATAAAGAAAATGGAGATATCAACTCAAACTCATGTAACCAAAACAAAAAAACTTCTTTCATAATAGTAAGAAATTTAAGCAAAATTGTAACGTAGGAAAAGAGAATGTATTGAATAAAATATCAATAAGAAATTTCGTTCTAAATATCCTTGGTCCTGACTAGTAATATCTCTATTTCTCTGATGTCAGATTACGATGTCACATCCTACATTTAACAGGTGTGGTTAACTACAGATGAGTCGAGTGTTGAATTGGTGAGAATTTCCGAGTAAAGTATTCAGCTGTGCAAATTAGGACTTCGAATTGATTGAATAGAGGAGGTATTGTAGATTTGCTATAGTTCAGCACACTCTTGCAGAGCCACCGATAATCTTCAGAACCAAACTTGTAAAAATCAATGCGTTGTTTCATTCTATCAGCAAACAGTAAACTTCGTTGAGGACATGCTTGCACTCATTTAGAGCAGAGACAAACTGATGTCTGTTGCAAACAGACATGTCGCTCCATTACGGATGGAATAAGTGATTCTTATGGGCTATATCATCAGTGCAAGGTGAGAACTAAGATGAGCGTGATTTAAGTTTGTATTTTCTTTCTGGGATAAAATCCTCAATGCCAGTTTTTAGCCAGAAGGAAACCTCAGACGCATATTTTCGAGCGGGATGACACCAAAAAGTATATTACTAAGTTGCACATTTCACATTTAGGGTTTACCCGTTAACCTCACCCACATATCCGCATAAATTGTGATTCTACTTTGTAACCCTCTACCTCGAGGGGCCTCCGGTTCTTGTAAAGATGAACCTCAATGAAAAAGAACTGTCTATAAACAAACACATAAATCTGTGTTGTTAAGAATAACTGTTTGTTAGCAAATTGTCCGTTAGGACAGAGTGACCATAAGTGTTCATGCTGATACAACTACGTATTTACCTGTTTTAATTTCAATGTAGCTGATTTATATTCAAGCATATATTAAGAGCATTAACAGAAAATATAATACAAAATAAGAATTTCTTATGTAAAATAAGTGCTTTTCATCATTTTAAAAATATTTAAGCTTTTTCTATTCAATTGAATTTTTAAAGAAACACCTTCTAATATTGGACACGGTTTCATCTTTATAGAATAGCTCCGATTAAGAGGATTATTTTTATGCAAGTTTCGATGGAAATCGTAAATTGATTCTCATGAGCCAAACATTCATATATATGCTGAATATACAAGCTGATGTATATCATTTTTCTGATTATAAAATTCTTCGAATAAAAACTGGGGGCTATATATTTTTTGAAATGAGCGTGAATATAGCAAGAGATTTTAACTGTCAAATATGTAAAATGTAATTAACTAAAAACTAAATAAATCATGCATATCAACTAGAATTAGCAAATATCAGTAATAGAGAGTTATTCATAGCTTTGTTTATTTACTAAAACATCTGTCTTTTTTTATTCTAGTGGAGTGTTTAACATTCGTTGTATTGTGGATTGATGTTTTCGTATTACAGATGTGATTTCCTATCAACTATTAAAATAGAAATCATGTAAATTAAGGCTTTCGATATTAGTAATTTAATCAGCAGGGATTTAAAATGGTGAATGCTGATGGCTCATATTGTGTCCGGGGTGCGTTTGTAAATAAAGATGAAGAAAGTAAACGGAATCATTTATAAAATGGTTTTGAAATTGATGAAGCTAAGTACATTTTGTATTTGGTATATAAAGTTATGCTGGTTACATTTACAACTTAGTCAGTATTCGTAATTTGTTCTTACATTTATAAATGGAATGTATGGGTGTATGTTGTAGGCTGACATGATTTTTTTTAGTTTATTTTTATTTTTTTTTATCCGGATTTAAAATTTTTATTTACATTATTTACATTATTAGGACATTTATCCTCAACTTTATTCACATATTCACAATGTTTCGGACTTAGAACATTCCTGCTTTCTTCATGTGATTGGAATTTCGAACCGAACAGTTTATTTTGTACAGTTTATTTTATTAAAACAATAATAACTTTCTTGAACGTGTCGTATAACAAGATGCTTGGGGCCGATTTCTGTTATGTTCTATTATTTCAATTGTTAGTTTGCAATTGGTCTCAGTTTACCTACTGCCACTTTATTTTTGCCTTAAAACTTTTATTTACCTTCCTTTCGTTTCTGCTTTCTAAACTTTGTTTATAATTTTCTCCATTGCATTTATTTTGCTTGTATCTTTTATCGTATGTGTTTTTCTTTTAAGAATAATTTAAATTCCAGTTTCTGTTTTTTTATTTAATTTCGACTTTGATTCTCATTAGAATTTATGTTAATTTTATTTTTAACCTTAATTATTGATTTCTTCTTCTGTCAGGATTTTATATTTTTAACTCATACTCTTTTCACTCTTGGCTTTGTCCAATTTTCGTATACTTTTTTCCTTTACTTTGACTTCAACATTTGTTCACCTTTCTTTCTGATTTAATGCAAATTTCTCTTTTATTTTGTGTCCCTTATTCTCTCAATTTCTCCTTTTCGTTCGATTACCATTTTTCTGTGTCGAATTTTATTTTGTATCATTTCCTATTTTTCTTATTGTTCGTCCACTTCAATTTTTGTGTAATTTTTCTATTTTTTTTTTTTAGATTTTCCTCCCGATTTTGTGTCATAGTCTCTTTGATTCTCTTTCCTTTATTTTCTTTCATTCTCATCTTCCTTTCAATTACATTTTGTGTTTCTTCATCTTTTTTATAATTATTTTACATTTTCTATTTCGTATTTTTTTTCTGTTTTATAATATTTATTGTTTGATTTATTATGTTATTTGCTATAATGTTGTTGCTGCCGCAATAATTGTTGTTTTTTACAACTTATTTTTTCAGCTTTTAATTTCCCCTTCCTTCAAAAATTCGTACAACGTGCTACGTCTATTCTCCTCATCTTCCCCAGAAATCCCGCCTAGAAATCCCGAAAGCAATATAATTACGTCAAGCGTAATTCAGTGATTAATTCTTCATTTTGCCAGGAATACAAATTAAAAATTTTGCCAAACGCCACATCTCGGAAGCAAGATAGAGACAGATTAGCGCCAGGACCAAAGTGGATCAAGCGAACGTAATGCCATGTGTCAGAACAAATCAAGTCGACAAAATGGCGCATGAAAAAGACAAAGCAATCTGTTCGGTTTTAACTACGTTAAAGATTACAATTATGTTTTTGTTTGAAAATATGATTTATTATTTATCAGATTTTTAAAGTCACTTGCACACTGCAGTGTATCACGCAGTTTTCACACTAATTTTAATTAATTTTGCTTTTCTAATTATCAGTCAACAAATAATTTATAAAAAAAGCAGGATACGTTGTCTAGAATTTATTTGTTTATCACTTATAGACATATGAATTGGTCAATGTTAACAAAATGAAACTCAAATATACGTCTGTTCTATTATTAAGTTTCACAATATGAATGCATTTAATAATATTGACAAAACTAAATATCAGGATGTATAAACTTGACGAACTGTTCTCAATATATATATATATATATATATATATATATATATATATATATATATATATATATATATATATATATATATATATATATATATATATATATAAGGCTCAAACTCTATCATTCCATGGTTAAAATATATTATATTAGAATCGTAATCACGCTTCCAATGTAATAAATTATAACCATGGAATATTAGTGTTTGAGCCTTTTATATTATATTCTTTCTCTGTCCTGGACATTGAGTTCTACATGGATTCTATCCTCTAGGAATATATATATATATATATATATATATATATATATATATATATATGTATATATATATATATATATATATGTGTGTGTGTGTCTGTGTGTGTGTGTATGTGTGTGTGTGTAATTATTTAATCGAAAATTATTACATAAATATGTTATAAAATCACTACATATATAGCTATTTTGTGTCAAGATCTATGGTGTCTTATCAAGTGATGTTGAATGTAGAATAAAGGTTTTTAAAAACTTAAAGCAATTAACCACCCCTTGGAAGGGGAAACGTTGTTACATATGATGGAATGACCAATCAAAATGCAATTACGAACAATAGGGATAATTTCGTCCAATTCTCGTATACTTGTATTTTGATTTGTCATTCTAGCTTATATAACAGCGTGCCCCCTTACGTGTGCGGTTAATTGATTTAAGCCTTTTAAAACCCTCTATTCTATATTCAACATCATCACTTTATAGGACATCAGAGGTGTTGAAACAAAATGGCTTTTCGTAGTGATTTTATAACATATTTATGATATAATTTTTGAATGAATAATTATATACACTCTACTCTGTATTGAGCACTATGTTTTAATAATAGTAATTGTTGTTTATTGGAATTTATTCGCTATAAACCAATCCTATACTTGGTTATGTATATATATATATATATATATATATATATATATATATATATATATATATATATATATATATATATATATACACATATATATATATATATATATATATATATATATATATATATATATATATGTATGTATGTATGTATGTATGTATGATTGTATGTATGTAAGTTTAATGACCACTAATATTATCACTATCTATATCTCTATATATTCATCTATCTATCTATCTATCTATCTATCTATCTATCTATGTGTGTGTGCGTATGTGTGTCTGTGTGTTTGTGCGTATGTGTCTGTCTTCGGGTATCTGTGTCTTTACCGACTTGATTTTCTAATCATTTCATTAAGAGCAAGTCTAAAATACCACTAAGTTACAAGGATTTACTGCGATTTAAAGTAAACGAAAAAACGTTAGTTAGTAGAAAAGATAATAAAAGATCAAGAATCAGGAAGAAAAAGGTCGCGATTGACGATGCATTTTAGTTATTAAAAAGAGTTTCTGGAAGAGAAAAACGAAACAGGAAGGGAAAGTACTAGAATAAAAGTTACAAAAATATCTAAACCTTTTAATATTAAATCGATAAGGCGTAGTTGGCAAATAATCATTTCTTGTCCTAAAAATCTATATTCGGTCTGAGACATTAACGTCAGC
Source organism: Acanthosepion lycidas (assembly GCA_963932145.1). Lineage (NCBI taxonomy): Eukaryota > Metazoa > Mollusca > Cephalopoda > Sepiida > Sepiidae > Acanthosepion > Acanthosepion lycidas. Next base: position 22,449,206 of record OZ010571.1, read on the forward strand.
ACAAGCTCACATGTTCAGTCCGTTTTCTTGACAGACTCCTTCTATAGAACCACATTTCTCTTCCTTCAAGTCTACTCTTCATCTGAGAGGATATTTTCCATTATTTACTGCCATATAGGACTGATATGATCTAAGTCTTTCTTCGTTTCTTAAAACCCTGGTTAGCTGTTTCAATTATATATATGTAGTTTGGCTAGACATGCAATTGATAAAAGCTGGAATCAAAAAATACATGACCTCTTTGATGTGAAACAGACTGTCAACTTTATGCCATCAGGACCCGTTAAGATGAAAGGCTATATATTAACGCACTATATAAGAGATATAAGGATTACGGACTACCAATGAAGAGCTTTTAGTATTAATCTGAAGTAGCCAACAAATTCCCTTTCGTCCAATGTGCTCAACTTATGAAAAAGAACGAATACTACTCCTTGATTTCTCTTCACAAACCGATGTCCATTACCTACAACTCGCCCGAACGCACAGATACGCGCGTGCACACACACACACACACACACACACACACACGTACGCATGCACACACACACTTGGGAAAGTATGAATCCAGCTATTCTCCCTCCAGCTTCCGGATGAATAGCAGAAGGGACTGGATTCTATAGTCTTACTTGGAAATCAGTCTACCGCAGAAAGAATTGGCAAGCTACTGCGTGTTGATCTTGAAAAGCCTTGAGCTATCAGGGTAGAGTAAGCTAATGAAATTAACATGAGCCAGTAACAGGCGAAGTAAACTATCATATATATATATATATATATATATATATATATATATATATATATATATATACATATATATACACGCAGACACACATACACGCGCACATATATATTATCCACTTCATTGTGTTCTCATAATCTCTGAAGAGATTTTTCACCATTTATTGGCATATAAGAAGACAGATATTACACAGTTGTTTTCACTCGTTTTTGTTTCTCTCTATATTTCTGAGATGAGTTATTATGTATACTATTTACATTTTTTGGACTATTGTCCTCATCTTTGTCGCCATATTTATTACAACGTTTCGGCCGTCGCACAATCCGGCCTTCTTCAGGTGGTTGGAATGCCGAACTGAACATTTCATTTCGCTCACTGGTGTAGACTGTTCTAGTTCCACGTGCCACTTTTAATAGATGTCAGTTATCAGTTCTCCTGTTAATTCCCCTCTCCAAGTTCATTACTGCCCTAACCGGGTATTGAACTCACACTCTTTGCGTCCTGTCACTGGATCTATCAATATATTCGGCTTTATTATTTACTTTAGCTTATACTTGACATTATATAATCCTTCAGCACATATATTTTTGAATCTATAGACGTCTCCTCTTTTGATTTGTTTTTAATATGACGATTATGATAATTGACATCATCTTTGTCATTGTTATCACAATGTTATAGCTGTTGTACCCTCTAGCCTCCATCAAGTCTATGTCAATGCGGTTAAACTACATGGAATTACACACTAAAGACTTTATTTAATATACAAATATAGACTCTCATCATTCCACTGCCCTAGTGTGAATATATATATATATATATATATACATATATATATATATATATATATATATATATATATACTCGTCTAGTTCTTATATATATTACTGCTTAGTTATTGCTCGCTATTTTACCATTGAGTTCAAGTACAAATTGCTTTGCCCAGGTGTTGAACTCACGATTATTATGTGAGAAAATTTCCCGAACTAACGCTATACAACACGAGACTCTTTGCCGGGTCAATTTTACGTCTATACTCGTATCGTCAAGATATTATTTTGTTGTTTTTCTGTGACATTCATTTTACTGAACGTTTCCTCATAATAGTGTGACTAGTCATCAAAGGAAAATTCGATTCATTATGGGAAGACTATAAGAAGACCGAATGCATGGTGATCAATAGAAGGATAAGCCCGAAATGCGATTTGCAGGAAGGGAACACTGATATAAAGCGGGTGCAGAAGTTTAAATATCTGGGAAGTATATTGACAGAGGACGGTAAGTGCGACACTGGGATCCGTAGACGCATTGGGAAGGCCAAGTACGCATTCCAAAAGCAAAAGGCAGAGTATTGAGAGACAAGGAGGATCACTTTGGTAATAATAAAAAAAAACGTATTGAGCTGTTACATGAAATATGCCCTCCTTTACGTCAGTGAATGTTGGACGGTCTCCTCAAAGATGAAGATGAGACTCGAGGCGACGGGGATGTGGTTATACAGAAGGATGTTGAGGATATCACGGACTGAGCATGTGAGTAAGGATGAGGTTTTGGAGAGGATGCAAACAAGGAGGAGGCTTATATTTAGCATCAGGAAGAGACAGCTGTAGTTTCTGGGACACGTAATGGAGAAATAAGGGCTTGGAGAATCTGATACATACAGGACAAATAGAGGGAAACAGAGACTAGTGAAAGTAATACTTGACATATCTGGCGGTCTTGAGCAAGTGGATGTTAGAACGTGGTTTGGGGATGTGGCAGATGGATGAAACTTATTGAGAGCTACAAGGGATAGAGGTAGTAGAGAGCCATGATCGCCTACGTCCTGAAAGGACACAGCATATAAGAAGAATGTCGCTGACATAAGAAGATTCGCTTATATTAGGAGGATTGGCGTTAAATTCTCAATTTCAATTACTATTGGATCCATATTAGTCAGTTAAGTGTTTTGTATACTATGATCAGTCACCTGTCATTCTTTGAGGATCTTTGCAGCGAGATATTCTGGATGGTGTTTTTTTTATAGATTTTATTAATCGTTTCTTTATTTCGGTACGATACAGGACACACTAATTATATTTGGTTCTATAAAGTTTGGCTAAATTGATACGCTTACCTTTTGATATTAGACAAAGTCAGCTCCACCCAACTTTATAGAATTGGCATTTTTTTTTCTCTATCAATCTACATAAAATTGTCTTTTATAATTTTTTTTCTCACGAGAGTTAAAATGCAATGTTATTCCCTTAACTGTAACTCATGATGTCTATTGCTGTCATCTATGGAACTGTGCTTCATGAAGTTCTCCATGAATAAATAACAACCATTTTTTTCAGTATGTAATAACGGGAATCTTTAGGGCTGCAAAAATTTGCTAACATACAAATCCTCATTTTGTGGAGTTAGTAGAATTATTATTTCGATTATCAAAGTCTCTAAATGTGATTCTTCATCAAGATAATGCGATAAAGGAAGGGGAAAACAGCGATTTATATGAACAGATCTTGACCGTTGAAAAACATTCTTATCGCTATATAATCTACAGTAGTATTAAATGCCAATCACTTCAAAATCAAGCAAGTGCAGTAATCTATGTGAGAAATGTTTTAAGAAGAGGCGCGAAATCCCAGACATAAAACTAGAGCTACACTTGAATAACAAGAGAAGCAATGTTTAAGATACAGTTAGATATCTTTAGAAACAACGACAGGATTACTTATCAACGACATAATATTTGTTCTTCTATATGGTAGCGAATACAGTGCACTCTCATGTCATTTAGAAAACTCTCGAGACAAGTCAAGTTTCGGCTTCGACTCTTTATTCCTATAAAAAAACCATTATTCTCCACAACTACATGCACCTTATTTCTTTGACTTATGTCATGATTCGACCTTTGCATTCCACCAGATAAGCAGAGTGTTAAGAGGTAGAAAACTTTTGTTAGAAACAGAGCACTGAACAGGTACGCTAGCGAGGAAACAAAAGTGTGGTTGTACAGAAGAACTCTAGGAATACCATGGACTAAACATGAGTTTTAGAGAAATATTCCTCAGAGATGAATAACATGACGTAGCATATGTGGTTTTATAGAAAGATGCCATGATCGAAACGTAACCAAATGAAAATCTTAAGAAAAACGGTAAAATGCACACGTAGTTGGAATATTTGCTACCCACATTTGATACACAGAACACATTGAAGGCTAGAATGTTACAGTGAAACATTGAGTCATCTACCTTAAGGACTTGTGTAAATGAGTTTCAGAATTTCATATAGACAGAGAATAATATGAAAGGGACAGTTATTGCTTACAGGTACAAATGAATGACATGGACAGACCTGATTGCCCACCTCCTGAAGATAAAAGCACCCCACCAAAAAAGAAAAAAAACCTTTGATGAACTTGAAACACTCCTGTATGTTGTAGAATATACTGTGCTTCCAAAAGTTATTGATAGCGCAGTGGATAACGACTCCGTATGGAAGCTTGCAGTGTTAGGTTCGTTTCATTCGCTTACGTGTAAATATATTCATAAAAATATAAATCTATGTCCTCCATCCAGTTATTAATTAAAAAGTAGAATATGGATGTGTAAAAATCATTATTATTCTCAACAAAATTGTTGATACAATATTCCGTAAGAAAAAGAACAATAATTATTCTTACAATCCACAATAATTTTCTTTTTAAATTGTTCACAAATGATTGATAAGCCGAGAAAAAATCCCTAATAAATCAATCATTTCCTACATGCAGTGTCAAAATAACACAGCCCATCAAATAACACTAAATTAATACTGAAATCTATATCCCGTTGAAATGGCACAATATTCTATCTTTTATGGACAGTATAAGCAATATATCCAGCTTCGGTTATCGTTACAAAGAATAAACGATAACTTTCTTTGATTTCCGAATTTAGCTAAATCTAGTCCCACCCACCGTTTGTTAATCTTGAAACACATGGCTGAATGAAAATGAGTCTTTGAATTGTTTTTCACCGTTCGCGGTTTTTCGGTAACACAGTCAATTTCTGATCACGCCATTTTTCGGCAAGTAACCTCATTTCTGCATCTAGCCACTACAATCAATTGAAAAGTGACATTAAAAACTCTAAGTCAAAACGCTACAGCAGACAGGAATTCGTGGGAATTGTTTGAATTATGTTAACTGTTAAGTCCTAATTAGAACTGATGCCCAATACCCTCAACCCAAGAGAATATGTAAAGATATATATATATATATATATATATATATATATATATATATATATATATTATATATATATAAGGAGTGCGCACTATATACCCGTAAATTTCATGAAGAGTTTAAAATTCCTGCATTTTTATGCTTCAAGGGAAACAAATGTATGGTGTCTAAATCTAATTATCTGATATTTTAGGGTAAGCGATTTTCTTAAGATTTGGGGTAGCTTTGTCAAAAAAAGAATGAAATCATTTACTTGTTATAAAATATGTCCAGAATGATGTTCAGTACTGACCATATTTGACTATGTTAAACCCACTAGTATCGTTCAAAAGCAGGGGTGGCATTATACACGATTCATCTATTGTCCTGTGATCCCCTTAAATCAATAATGGGATCGTCTGTGTGTGCTCACTTGTGAATTATGTTCAAAGTTAAGTTTCGGCAGCGACACTTTATTTCTATATAACACCATTACTCTCCACAACTATATGCACCTTCTTTCTTTGATTTATGTCATCATTCGACCTTTGCATTCTAACAGATAAGCAGAGTGTTAAGAGCTAGAAAACTTTCGTTAGAAACAAAGAAAAGAGTACTGAACAGTTATGTAATATCTGCCATCCTGTACGCTAGCGAATGATGGACAATCTTCTCAAAGATGAAGAAGGCATTGAAGCAACATATATATGGTGAGACAGAATGATTGTGTGGATACCACAGACCGAAAGCATGAAGAACGTGGCGATTTTGGAGAGAACGGTAACAAAAAGGAAACTTATTATTTCCGGAATAGGCAATTAAAATATATATATATGTGTGTGTGTGTGTGTGTGTGTGTGTGTATGTGTGTGTGTGTGGATACATACGCTATTAAAGTTGAAGGTAGTCTATACTGTAGGTATTTAACTATATTAAAATATAAATCAAGATTAAAGGCAAAAATGAATGTTCGAAATTGTTCATAGAGGAATTGCGTAATCCGCACTAGCGAATATTGATTAAAAAGTGAAGTTTAAATCTTTTGTTTTTGCTCTTATTATATTTTCATTCATTTAACTTTGTCTGTGAAATCATAATTTGGGAATCAAGGAAATAAATTAATTAGGTTTCATATCACTTATAAATTTAGAAATAAAATGTCTAGTGTATGTTATGGATGAGCGTCCCTATAACCTTATTTTCGCTAACAATGATCTGTTAACTTGTCAAATTCGTGACAGGAAGAAATATGAAATTAATTTTTATCAAGAAATTAAATTCAAACCAGTAAAAAAAAATCATCCATATTGAAGAATTAATATTTTAGGTGGGGGTATTAAAGTCATTAAATTTTTTACCGGCATACGGATTATAGTCAGAGATTAATTGAAGTATTTTCAAATAAACGAGAGGTCGTTAGAGAAGCAAAATACAGGGCATATGAAATAACGAAGTCATTTTCATTCGGGAAGCTTCAGAAAATAATCAGTCCAATTTAGAATCTTAAGTAGATAAAGTCTTAAAACAGTAACCTTAGCCGCAGCGTTAATGAAACTTAAACCAGCTCCGCCCTAAAGTATAGTTTTCTATTTTCTCACTTTCCTCACACTCTCAACTCTCACCTGAATGTTTTGAATGAGTTCTTTTTTAAGACAAAAATCGAAGACTGTGATTTATTTTTACCGTTCCAAGTAAAAATAATGATCTACTTAAGTGAATTCCGATCGCCTATACAGATTAAAAGATGGCATTAGATGCACTGGGCCCTTCTGAACAGACCTTATATTTCAATAATTAAGGCTGTCGATTGTGTGACCTAGTTGAATTTTTAGGGGTTATCAACCCTTTCTGTGTTATTTGTAACCGAAACATTTTGGAGGATGTGAATAGTACATTTTCCCCCTAGTGAATATATTAACAGTTGGTTATATATTATAAATTTCTTGGGGGTAACAATATTTCCAGATATTTGCTACTCTTTAAGACATTGCTGGGGAGAACGGATGCATTCATAAGATTCTCAATGAGATTTATGCATAATCGACTATTAGAAGGCTACATGTTCGGGTAAAATCCCGTTGGGTGTTCTTAAAAATGTAGCTATATTCCTGAAGCTGTGGTAATCTATGAGGCATTGCTCAAATCTTAACTTATTTCCGCCCGATATTAATGGTCTGTCTATGAATATTCACAGATACAAAGTAAATATCTATGCAGGGGAGGTAAAATAATACGGGTGTAATTTCAAGAGAATATATGGCCAGTGGCTCGCAATGACCAGAGAC
>OZ010571.1:22458921-22491421 GCA_963932145.1 Acanthosepion lycidas
ATTTTTTTTTACAACGATCGCATGTGATCATTTTATGTTCTTTGATGTATCTTCGAATATATAATCAACAGTCTGTCATTCAAAAGCATAATTAATTAAGAGTTTCCGTGTGTTAAACTTGAAATAATTCTTTACTATTGTCTGCTTTCTTATTGGTCGCTCAAAATGTTTGTTTTGATGGGATCCTTTCAACTGCTGTCAAAAAAGAATGCTATGTATGGAAATGTCAGTTAAAGCAGTACACTTGACTCGCTGAACAATAAAGAAAATTTGTCTGAAATCACCTCCACGTCGGACATTCTTTATCTTATGCTTACATCTGATATATATTGTATTGATTTCAATCGAATGTCGGGCAAAATTAGGTATCCCTGAGTTTTCATGAATTATAAATTAAATTTGCTTTATATTATACACTAAATTTTCATTAATTCCAGATGAGTTTGAAGTTATCGGATCTGTAAAACGCTCGAAAAATTTTAAATGCATTCTAGTAATGTTATTGGGACAGGAATTTTCCGTATATTTACAAAGATCAATCTGCTCTCTTTTCTTTTAAAAAATTCCCATTTTGCATACAAGGAAATAAAGTAGAGCAATTATTCTCCAGGTTATGCACCTGACTTTTCTATTCCCAATTATTAGCTTGATCAAACCTGTCAAAATAATTTCACTCTTCATTTAATCGCCAACTCGTAGATTTATTATCATATTATAATTATAAATATTGGGAATGGAACTTTATTACGCCATGTTTTCAAAATTACATTTTCTGAAGGGCAACTAGAACTCCGAAGATATAGGTTTTTTTTTATACCATTCGATAAGTCAGCGATCTTGGCGTTATATACTTTAACAATGAAGTTTGTTTGATTTTTTATAGTTCCGTTTCTCTAAGCTTTTTGTCTGTTAAAGTTTTTCTCATCCTTGTCGTATATTTTATTCTATTTTTGTGTGGTTCATTTCATTTCATATCTGTTCATTCTATATATGTAGGAAGTTGTGTTTTTTTTCAGTAATATTCTGGATCATTGCAATATATTTCGCAAATGAATCAAGTTTTCTTACAGGTTAAATAGAACTTTGTATTGCCTCTTATCAAATGTATTTGTTTTGTCTAGGAAACATAGTTATACGCACTTCTGCATTTGTATTGCTCATTGTAACCATCATACAATATAAATCACACTTCCAGTATTGTAAAACTTTATATGACTCAATAATAGAAATATTTCCATACTGTGTTTTATCGTTTTACGCTGGAGAATACAATTATTACTTTATATTTGTCCTTGAATTATAAAAGTTATATTTTCTTTCTGTTTTAAAATGTTTGCACCAAATGAATTAAAAAAAAATTGATAATCTCCGTTTTATTTTATTTTATTTTTTTTTCTTTACTTTCTGTAGAATTTCCTCATTTTTCGCATCAAAGTAAATGTTGAGTTGGCTCGATAAGAAGAAGTGACACTTCTGCAAATTGGGAAGGTGCTCCTTTCTAAAACATCGGCAACACAATGAGAAGAGTGTTTCGCCATTCCACAGGTATATTTAACATCAAGCATATCATTATGCTCAAATTTCTACATAACGAAGAATAAAATCGACACCTATATTGCCTGATGTTCTAAGCATTTCTGAAATTACTTAATGGTTTTACGTTTAACTTGCCTCCAGGCTAAGTAACTGTCGAACTCCCTGCTTTCGGGCGGAGAGGAACCGGGACGAGGCTCAGCCGAAGGGCAGACTCTCGTTCGGGGTGGATGACTGCCCTGAACCCGATTATGCGGGTTCAAAGAGGGAATATTTTTGGCCGAGCCTACGGGCTCGGAAATCCTACGTTAAATCCGGCCTTGAGCCATATGTAACCCTCTTGAGGGGGTGGCTAAATATTACTTAATGGTTTTACGTTCATGTTATCTTGTGTCACTTGACTCCTTTAGATATATTTATCTCTATATTCACTTCGTTGATATTGTTGGTTTTCTCACGTCGATATTCTCCTCAAATATCGTCTATTAATACACTGTTCACTAATTTTTGTTCTTTCTATCTCGTCAAACTTGATTTCTTTTCTTACGGAAAGCTCAACCTACGACAAAATGGAAAAAACTACTCAGAATCTTCGTGGGAATGAAATTCTGAAAGTGATGGATTGCATTTTAATTTATTTTAATAATGATAAAAAGACAGCAATACACGAATATTGCACAACTAGAGTTTCTCATGAAATAAAATGATGTGAGTAAAAATGTAGCGTTTGCATTTGGAGAATTGAAACCAGAGACAACGCGAAACGAAAAAAAAAAAATAATATTGTTATCAACTTTATTATCGCTTAATTATTTTATAGAACTTGTTACCATTCTGGATAATATCATATAGAAAATACTGCTCGCTTTTTTCATCTTATTTCCTCATCTATTGTTTCTCATATGTCATCTGCAACTCCGTGCTGATTCATGTTGGTTCTTCACATCAGTTGCACTTCTCTCATCAGTCACTTTACTTTATATTTTGTTTATCTCTGATCCATTCCTGAAAATGTTACTTCAAGTCGCTTGTTTCGTTTTATGGTTCAGTTTTCTTTAAAATAATGTGAATATATAATTACTGAAAATTTAACCTTCGCATATCTGTATCATCGGATGGTGTACAATTAAGAAATGAAACGATATCTTAACATTAATGGCTACTAAAATAAGGTAACAAATTATAAATCCCTCTACGATGTTTATTCCCGTTAGCCGCTTGAATCTAAATATGAAATGGCGGAGAGCTAGCCAATATCTGTTGCAGAGTCTTGGTGGGCTTTTATTGTACCCTCTCTGCGAGGTCCGTAGTCACAAATTAAAGCAGATTACCTTGTCTGATAAATAGTTTGTACAAGGCCAGTACACGGTCACAATAACTTCGTGACTTTTTGCTAGCACAACCATAGAACAATTCTGAGTACACAATTATATTCACAAGGTTTGCGTCAATTAGTGGTATAATTTCACAGGGGCCGACGCTGCTTTCGCCATCCCAGGCCGATGACATCAAGACGTTATCATCCCGATTGGGTATTGTGAGAAATTAATCCGGGCCTCATTGTCGGAATACGAGCATATATGGGTATAAAAACTTGAATTAAATCCTAGGAGATGGTCAGAAAATTGTTACATACAAATTAATATTCAGATTTCAACAGCGAATAGGAAATTGTATTTTTAGACCAAGGAAAATGTAATATAATATATTTCAGGAAGCAACACACACACACACAAACACACACATACACACACACATACACACACGCATGTGTATATATATATATATATATATATATATATATATATATATATATATATATATATATATATAACGAAATAGACGATCTCAAGTAATCTCGCTATTCTGCCGCCATGATTCGGAAATTCTTACGGAAATCATTCGTCGTCAACTCCAGCTGAAATCTATTGTAATGAGACTAAATACATTTCTACACTTTCAAACACTTTCCTATTACAAACATTGTTATATGTCAAGCAAAGAATTTGATCGATAACAATGTCCCTTTCAGTAAAAAAAAACAGCATTTATTACATTCAGAACACTACTTTCGAGTGAACAATGGACAATAGACAGTAATTTACACGAACTATATTCATTACAAAGAAAATAACCTTTATTCCATTTAAAAATCTCGAAAGTGAACTCAAAACGCATATATATAAGAGTTGCCTTATTAATACTGCCCCCAAAGAAGCTGAGCAAAAGTTAAGAAATATCACTTTTTTTTTTCTGGTGATATCCTTTGGTTTTACTGTTACAATTTGTCCCTAATTGCTTTTAATTTAATAGTTAAAAATGTACCAGTGAAATTTGATTTATTTGACCACAGTTCTTGTTTTCCTGTAGTTCACCTATATTCTTTATCTTTTTTCCTCTTTCTTAATTGTCATGCCTTTTGAAGCAAAATAAACAGTATCAATGAAGGCATTATTCCGAGCGTCATTTCTAGTAGGTATTTCTTCCACTGGTCTATATTTTAGAGTTTTCAACCAATTTGCCCTTACTCTTATGCCTTGCCTCATGTAAACCGTTGCACACACACACACACACACACACACACATATATATATATATATATATATATATATATATATATATATATATATGTATATGTATATATATATGTATATATATATATATATATATATATATATATATATATATATATATATATATATATATATATATATATATATGTCCGAATTTTGAATAAAGAAGACAAGTGAACAAATGCTACATTTAATTACAGATTCAATCAACAATGTATTTTCTCTGATTATATATGACCCTTCCATCTATTAACAAGCTTACTAATTTCATTACTGTAAAATTCTTTTGGCTTTGATTCGAAGAACTCACAAATGTCAGTTTTAACCTCTTCCTGTGTTACAAAAGCTGTTTTTCCATATGATTCTGTAAGCTACGAAACAAATGGTAGTCTGAAGTATCAAGATCGGGAATATAAGGTAATGAAGAATTTTCTCCCAAACAAGTTCTTGTGAAACATAACCTCATTTCGATTCACTAGAGCAGATCTTTTTTTCTTCAAAGCTTGGTTCAAAGGCTCTAATTACTGACAGTATATTTGACCATTAATTGTTGCATTAAGTGGTAAGAATTCAAAGTGAATTATTCCTTCGCAATCCCACCAGATTGAAAGAAGAAACTTTTGCCCATGAAGTTCCGTTCTCGGCTGTGGGTGGGGTCCTTCACCTTTACCAAGACACTGTCTATGACGCTTAACATTTCGATAAAAGATCCATTTTTCGTCGCCAGTCAGAAGTCTACACAAAAAGGTGAAACAAGTTGGCGAGAATGGAGAGTAGAGCAGATGTCACCTCGGGATTTGAGGTTGTTTTCAGACAATTCATGAGGCACCCATTTTCCAGCTTTAGGAACTTTTCCAAGTTGTTGAAGATTACAATTAACAGTTGTATGGTTTCAACTGAAAACCACTACCAATTCCTCAACTGATAAAGCAGGTTTTTCTTCAAGGTGTCCCTCAAGAAGCTTTTCAACAAACTCAACTGGACCTCCGGTTCGACCTTCATCTTCAAGGGTGAAATCTCCACCTCTGAATTTTGCAAACCATTTTCTGCTAGTTCTTTCATTCACACATTCCCTCTCCATAAACTAAGTGAATGTTTCTAGCCGCTTCGGCAGCTGGATTTCCTTTCTTGAACTCATAAAGCATTATGTGCCTCAAATGATTCTTGGGTACTTCTATGGTAGCAGGTTTTTAATCAAACACAATTTAATTTTATTGTGCTCTGAAATAAAATTTGATCAGTTTAAATGCATCTACACATAAAAATAATGTTCAGCTCCATTAGACATTATAAAATACTCTTTAAATTTAAATTTCACATTCGTTTTTTTCTCATTAGATATTATCTCTCAGAATAATTTATATATCTATCTTGATTGTTCCATATTTTCACTATCCTCATCACGAGTATCACTATCATTATCACGATTGAATTATTTAAATTTTTATTAGAATTTGACTTATTAAACCTCTACTGCAATAATTCGAGTACTATGTCAAGTATGCGTCAATAAATGTAGATTTTTATACATCCGTAGTGGAACCACAGCAAAGGATTTAAGCTCAAAAAATTAACGAGATTATCTATTTGTGATCATCTTTTTAATAACTTCTATTTCTGCTGCTCCTATAATATGGATTGGACTTGCTGCAGAGAAATGAAATAAGGATGAATGAAATGCATCATAATATCATCCGCATAATATTCCATATTTTATAGCTGTTAAGAGAATTTTCCATGAAGAAAATCCTGCTAATGTAGCAGACGTTCATATGACTAAGAAGAATTCTAGATCCCGCTGTGTTCGCTTTAATGTCCTCGACAAGATCCAGAAACGGATAAGCAATGTGGTTAGTCCTGCTATGGCGTCTCGTCTACAGTTGCTCTCTCACAGACAGCCCGTCGCCTCCCTATGACTTTTCTACAAACACTTTCACGGTAACTTCTCCGACGAGCTACTTTCACTACTTCCAAGACTGCATGAATTTAAGCGTGCTAGTAGACTGGCATCACGGTCCCGCTCTTTCAGTGTCGAAACGGATAAATATGGCTGTAACTTCTAGTCTATCTTCATGTCTCGCTCCTTCCGTCTGCGGAATTCCCTTCCTATTACTTGTTTCCCTGATAAATATAATATTTAACTATTCAAATGTAATGTCAATCGACTTCTCCAGATGACCTGAACTATCCCGTGCTCTTCTCGTGAACCTTTCCTCCCTCACTTCTCTTTACTCTCAGTCCCACTCTGTAACACCGTGCTTTCTAGTGGCATCTCGCCTTGCTTGGGGTGAAATGCTTAATATATACAGACATATCTATATATATATATATATATATATATATATATATATATATATATCCTAAGTAAAATAGTTGGTGTATAATTATGGACATATAAATATTTATATTGTATCTGCATCGAATTGCACAGTAGAGGTGGCAATCACTATTTGCTCTGGGAACTTTAGATACCTTTAAATTATCTCTATAAAAGAAAAGCTCAAATGCCTATTCTCTTTACAGATAAACCTATTCTGCAGAAAAAACTTAGAAATATCTCTCTATATACATATATCTCTCTCTATATCTCTCTCTCCCCATATATTTTATTGCATTGTTATATAATTATATGCACGTCTCTGGATCTATTTATACATATATTTATAAAACTGCCACTTAAATTTGAAGGTTCTCTTTTATCCATTTCCCCACCATAACAATATTTATTAATATTTATGCCTCTATCTATCTATCTATCTATCTATCTATCTATCTATCTATCTATCTATCTATCTGTTATGGTCCGGTTCCTTGTATCACGGGATAGTCCAAGTTAGAACCAAGAAAGAAGAACTGGAACACGTATATGAAATAACACAGATATTTTACAAACAGGAATATATACAGAGAAATAGAAGTGTCAGTACGAACAATCTGGTTTAGTAGTAATTGTCTGAACGCGACTCTGTTTCGGACTGCCTCTGACTCGACTGACTGACTCGCTCGATCTGACTGACTGACGGACTTCTGACGGACTTCACCCCAGACTTCTGGCTGAACTCCAGACTTCTGACTGAATTCCAGATTTCTGGCTGAACTCCAGACTTCAGACGGAATTCCTGCTTCCTCTTGAGGCGTAGTATTTATTACATATGGAATAGTCCATTATGTTATTATGGGTAAGATCCCATAACACTATGTCTATCCAAATCTGTCATTGTCTATTCCTTTTTTCTATGTCTATACTCTTCTCTCTGTTGATATGTATCTGTATGTATTCTATGTAGAAACCTCTTTATGCCTATCTGTGTATTTTTAATCAATTTCACACCGTTCAAACCAGTAAAGCCATTAAATCACAAGGGGGTAATGCGGTGCAGAATAATTAGAAACAAAAATATTACTAGTGAGTGTGAAGAGAAAAGAGTAAACAGGAAGACAGTAGCTAGCGATGGAAATTGTATTTAAAGTTTTTAAGATTAAAGTTGATTGGAAAGAATAGAGCCGGAATGGATTTCTACAAGCGAGGCTACGAATAGCGGAAAGCTCCTCAGAAAAATTACCATGAAAATATTTTTAGAAAAGACAGAGAGAGGCAACCTTACGGCGATGTTTAAATCTATCTATCTATCTATCTATCTATCTATCTATCTATCTATCTATCTATCTAAATTGGGAAAATGATTGTCGCGATTTTAATATATATATTTTACATAACCTCGCATCAACCTAAGTGAATGAAAACTTATAAAATATGAAAATAATGTATTAAGTATCTCAAATCCATAACTAAGAAAAAAACTCATATTTAAATGAAATATCTTCGGCATGCCAACAATAACATAAGGGATTTTAAACTTTCGTAAAATAATTTTCTAAAAAATCTTCATAATTTATCGATAGACAGAAAGCGAAGATATGTCCATTGTATTATTTCGTAATGGATAAATTTCATTTATTTTTTAATATTTCCTTATATGTTAATCTATTCTTCTACGAAATATATATGTATATGTAATCAATCAAATAAGTAATTTTAAAGGAAATACTGCTTACAAAGACGTAAAAAGAGAGGAAACTGATTTCGGAATCATTTCTTATATTATGGAAAGAAATTAATTCGATCAAAGTATATCTGAATTATTTCTCTTAAATAATTACATAGAATAAATAAAATATTTATTTATTATTGTATTTCTGGAGATAGTTTTAAAGCTATCACACGATTTAAAGTTGATATACAAAATTCACTTAAACTGATATTCTTGTTCTATGTGCCTTTTTCCTTGAGGACCTTCGCCATTATGCATCTCCACAATATCATGTCCTATGTAGTTGTTAATAAATTAAATCATAATTAATCTAATCTAAACATTACTTCCTCCATTCATTTACTTTAGATCACTAGAAATATTGTTGTTTTTTTCTGTGCAACTTGCCATCTCTTTTTCCTGTGAGTATCAATTTTTACAGGTTCTCTTTCCTCACTATGTATCCCCAAAATTACAATTTTCTGTTTCTGATATTATGGATATATTCTATTTGTTATCATTAACTCTAAAACTTCGTCGTTGCTCACATATTCGGCCTGTGCTATTCACTTCACCCTTTGGTTGAACCACATATCTGTTGCTTCCATCATCTTCTTCATCCGGCAGATTTTGTACAGTATTAACTGCCCTATAGGAGGACTGGTATTACATAACAGGTAGGTAAAACATATGCTCTGTTATGTACCTAGGAGTATATAAGTTTGCGTCAACATCCATAAAATTAATGTGAAATTCTAGAGTTTAAGAATGCAAATGAAAAGACAGAAAAACTAGTACTATTGTACTTTCTCTAAGAACAAACGAGAATTTTGACATAATCATTTAAAAATTGATTATTGAAATAAGGAAACATTTGCACTTTTTACCTATAAAACTCTTCTATTAAAATAGATTTATTTACTTGTTTTTAACGTAATATTTTTTCCTTCATTTAATTATATCCCAAGTTTAATGTTTTATGATTTCTCTTGGTCTTTTGTATTTAATACAAATACAAAAGGGTTAATGAAGAAGAATTAAAATCCGGTTTCCTTCCGCCTTTTCTCACAGAAAGTGCATATTAAATCTTAAAATCATATATTTTGCAACCACGTTTCTGGTGATAAAATATATAGCGCTGCACTGAAGGAGGGATTGACCTGTAATTAAGATATTTATCTCTGGCAATTTGCTTTATCTGTAAAATAAAAATTTGCCGAAACATATAAGCACAAATATGTGCATATATGCAGAGGAGTCTATGGATTAATTTATACAGATTTAAATTTTTGCGCTATAGAATAATGTTTCAACGAAATGTTACGTGAGGATTCTCCGTTTGTTCCGAACCTAGACAAACGCTGCAGACCACTTAGGCAGGGTCAACCCTCTCCAAATAAAATACACATTTATTATCTAGATGAAAGTTCGATTGTCACCTATCTACTGATCTAGTCACTGTATTGAACTTTTTATTGGCATATATGTATTTTACGCTATTACCAAAATGACTCTCTATGATTTATATACAATTGTTGAGCGAAATGTACAAAGCCAGGGAAATATAACATGTGTGTGATATACACATTTCTGGCCTTTACATTTTTGAATATAATTATATGTATTTTCCTAAATTATTGTTCGTTACGTTTCCGAATTGTTTTCAAGACTTAGTTAATCAAGTAAATATAAAAGGTTATAATGTTATGCGTATACTTGATGCATTATTTGATGATTACTAACGCATGCATCATAAAGTCATGGAAGATCAAAATCAATAAAATAAAGGGTCTTTCATTGAAACGGATCAAGGACAGCAGGAAATAAATCAGTATTATTGGTGAAAATTTATTTATTTTTCTACTGGATCAGGTTATTTAAGTCATAGCAATTATGGGTGAAAATTAATATCGCCTAAATGTCCGACAAGGCTTCGGCGGCACACCTACACTCGATGGTCAAAATTTCTGATGACGTCTCTGAATACTTGCTTCTCGATCTCACCAATCTGCCTTATTATCTTATCCTTCAGCTGTTGAATTGTTGTTGGCTTGTTGGCAAAGATCTTGCTTTTCAGATGACTCCAAAGGAAAAAAAAATCAAAGGCGGCAAGTCGCACGATCGTGGTGGCTAATTAACTTTGCTGTTTCGAGATATGATTCTACTGAGTGCAGAGCAAAGTTAGTTTGAAGAAGCCAATTAGGCATGCTGTCTATATGATAATAAACATATTATGCACAAATGTTAAAAATAGAACCACATGTAATATAATTACAACAAATGTATAGAACTAATTCGGTCGATTGCTCGGAATTACATGAGACGATCTCGCCAACCATAACACCCCTGCTCAATTTTGAATCCCATTAGGGTGGCATGCTCTATCATACCATAGTTGTTCAATTTAGGTGGTTTCTGGGCGTCTATCTCGGCTTACCTAATGGCTAGGTGTCCACCGCAGTAGATCACATGCTTCTTCTTGATTTGTTCCCCAGTGGTGTCCTGCAAAGCATATACTGCGTTCGCGTAAAATTGTAGAAATAACAGGGGTGGGTAGATAAAAAAAATGACTTAGCTTGATGTTGCCTCCTGAAGATGTTAAGTATAGCTCTCAGTATCCGAGTGTATGTTCCATCAAGCTTAGACTGTAGGGATTTAGTCAATATCAAGGCAGTGGAATCATGATTTAGCACGGCATGTAGATTGAAAACGAAAGAAGCTCCGCTTGAGGTTGTCTGTTAGATTAGATTTTCCAGATTTCTACAATTTTATTCAAGGCGGAACAGGCTTTATGGGAATTTTCACATATTTTTCCTTAAAATTTATCTCTCTTTCTAGGTATGTAAATGATGCCTTTAAATCAATAGAAATAGACATCTAGATAATTATTAAACTGAATTTCTTCGTTTATTTTGTGGCGATGCTTTTAGAAAATTAATATATTTTCCTCATGTTATTATGAAATTATATTAATATCAGTCAACATCAATGTTTGTATTTTTATTATCGTTCGTATTTGGAACAAGAAATAAAAATTGCTTGACAATACATACGATATTTTTTTTTTTATTGCTACTCAGTATAAAGAAACGGGAATGACTTTTACAATGTATTGGTATTTTTCTTTTAACTTAAAGCACTAATTTGATTCAAAGTAACGCAATTCTCTTAACATTTTATCTTTCACTGATTGGAATAATTTCCTCGGCGCATTCGACTGGATTTAATCTGCTAATGTGTTTTTTCTTTCACATCGTCGAGGGTATATAGCTTTTCTTTTCTTTTCAGTTCATATTCAAAACACGGGAAGAAAAGATTGTCACATTGAGCAATGTATTGTGAATAGTGTCGGTGTTGAATAACGATAATCCTGCAAGATTATATTCACATCAAAGAAACCAATCAACATACACATGGCATTTTATCGCACCAGCCAACCTTCATAGGTTTGACAAAAATTGGCATTTACCTGATATTTTCCCGTTGTAAATATAGCACCATATCCCCTCCCATATTACAGGTATAGAAAGAAACTGTATAATTTGGAACGTGTTCTAATTGCAGTACACCTTTTAATACTTTACATATACTTTATATATAAATACATTATATATACTCTATATATAAATATATATAAATATTTTATATATATATTTTATATATACTGTAAACAAACTAAGGTATTTACCACAAAATATTCATTTTTAAATCATTTAAATTTCGATTGCATCTTCTGCTTGAGGAACCAAAACGCTGAGATAAATTAAAAATGCCACATAAAACACGACTTATATAAATTATAGTATTAAAAAAAATTCTTTAGCATTGCAAGTTTTGAAGTTATGTAAAATCGTGTTTGGTTAAAAAGTGTCATTTCACAACATGTTTTTAAAATTACCTCATGTCTCCACGCAAACTCTGAAATTGTATATACTAATAGCAGAAGTACCAGGCGTTTCCCGGTGTGAAATATCCTATTGCAGAAAAAGGTAATCATTTTATAAATATCTTTATTAACACAAAAACTTAGCATCAGTGAAAGCACAATATTTCAAATAAAATATTCTAATTATCTTAAACATATTATTATTTTAATTGTAATATTTAAACATAAATATTAAAATTCAATTTTCTGAAAGCAGTAGATTATCAAACAAAGCAAAAACATAAACAATGAATATATAATAATTCAAATACAATTTTTTTTGTTATCTTGTAACTTTTTTATAATTTAAA
The DNA here is from genome assembly GCA_963932145.1 of Acanthosepion lycidas. Taxonomy (NCBI): domain Eukaryota; kingdom Metazoa; phylum Mollusca; class Cephalopoda; order Sepiida; family Sepiidae; genus Acanthosepion; species Acanthosepion lycidas. Next base: position 22,471,295 of record OZ010571.1, read on the forward strand.
AATTATGTAAACAAAACAATTCAAATACAATTTTTAAAAATGATTCTAATATGAGAACAGAATAAATGGTCAGGAAAATTGAGAATGGCCATTGAAATATAAAATTGCTCATGAGAAACGCATCGTTCTCCATAGTGTTTGCTAGAAACTAATAGAAATTGAAATTTATTTATTTGCAAAACATAGTTTCACTGAAAACTGCATTCTCTTCAAAGTAATTGTTACATCAGGCCGGATCGAAGGTATATAATTGAGATGGAAACATCTTATCATTTACTATATCCGGATAGAATAGTTGCTTTAATAATGTGTGGCATCATTATCTCAAATAAAAGTCTGGTTCCATTACAGAATATTGGTGGATCTGGATCTCTTAATATCATTATAGTAGCACCAAATTTGAGATCTAATTTGTGAGGTGATAGTCCAGACGATCCTAATGAGTTCAAAAGCTCAGCTGGATAAGTCACTGACAGTGAATGGTATACAACTGCCTCAATGGACTTAGAAGAGTGACACTTTCTATGGGCGATTTTGAAAAGTTCAAAGATAATGGAGTTCTCAGTAATATCATTTGGAGCCATAACAGCTCTCTTGCTTAACTATTTGTTATTCTGATAATGATGGGAAGACATTGGTCATTAATCCTTTGCCAGACTGCACCAGCGGTTCTTATTGATGACAGGTTTAAGCAGGCCTCATTGTTCGCAAGTGCTCGTCCTTCCCCAAGAAATAATAATATTTTTGTAAATTCTCAAGATATTCGATCATTATACATAACAGCTCATATATAGGTATAAATAATTTGCTTGGAATCTCCTGAAAAACTATGGTGATTCTGATATCTCTTAACATTTCGCCAATCGTCCAAAAGCTCTATCACACAATCTGGCCAACTTGTCTTATAATGTCTATCATCCCAGAGGTTGTGCTAATGTTGTCAACTGGATTTTCATTCGTATAAATGTCGTGGATGTCTGAATGCGCCATGAACAGCTCTAACCTGGTATTGATGTGTAAGCAATTCAAGATGATGAAGCAAGTTCAATTCTACATTCTTTTCTGAGTTTGGCCAGTATCAAAAATGTTATAAAAGTTTTCTTAGTACCATCTGGAGCACCAAGGAACATGCCTCATTTCTGGTAACTGAATATTTCAGTGATGGTGCAATAGTCCACTTGTTAGATATAATTGTTTACATCGATATAATTTTGAATATATTCATCCGCCTTGAAGTATATGAGGTTTTTCTCGGATATTGATTAATCGGTTACCTGCACCTCTGATAACCTGTAGAAGTCCATACCTTCGTATCACTTATCATTCTATGGCCAAAATTTGATATCCAGTATCAATCATTGCAGAATAAAATTTTTTATGACAGTAATTAAAAACACTAACATGGTATTTCAACTGTGTCTGATGGAGAAAGTCCTCAGAGAGATTATCATTGAATTTATTACAAAAGCTTTTTTGTAACTTAGAACATAAATCATCAATTAATGTTACACTACTACTAATCATGTGTATATCATACACAATTTTGAAAATATCAAAAAGATATTAAATATAAATCACTATTTGAAATATTTTACATGCAGACATTTCAAACTTTGTACTTTGAGTTAACATTAATAGGAACTGAAAAACATATTATGTAGGTAAGAAAATAAGGTACTGAAAACTGTTATTAAAAATAGGAAAATTTGCGCTTGGTACTATATATCCATGGTTAGTGTTCTAGGGTTAATAAGGATATAATACTTTTTGCAGTATGGGGCACTGAAGCCTCTGAGATTGTTACATCCCACACAATATCATCCTCGAGCATTCCTCTTTTATCGCATGCTTCTCTGTAAGTCGTGTAAACAATTATATCAATTTTCTGAAGGTACTCAAAAGAGACTGGACTTTGAACTTTATGTAACAACATTCACAAATAAAAACTTTCCTGCTGATTTGGATACACGACCAAGTGTGCTATCATATCTTATACCTGAATTGCCTTCAACCGGAGATTCACGTTTTTCATCTGGTCCAATGCTTAATTAATCTATACCATGTATAATGTAATGTGACCTGATGATTATATACTGTTCTATCAAGTGAATCATTTGAATACAGATTGAACAAAGTTGCCATAGCTGTTACTCTTGGATTCCTTGCTGTTCTCCAGCTAACTCAGGTGTAAAATAAATTCCGTCTCCATTTTCTAGATGTACTACAAAATTGTTGGCAAGCTAAATGCCTTTCATGAACGGGGGAAACTGAATATCCTCAAAAAGATTCATTTCTACGGATTTATCGACCTTGCTGGTAATTACTGACTTCATCTGGATTATTTTGGATTCGGTGAGCATATGATCCTTTGTTTGCATATTTGCATACATACTTGATAGATTTTATAGAATTGCAAAATTCAACATTGATGTGAGCATCAAATATTTTCAAAAGGAAAAGACAGTAATTGACTCTCCATTTATTAACAACTTCACACGTGTTGCCAACCATTGTTTGACTATCATATCTTAACTATCAACTCAAGAGATGGATATGCTTCTTGAGCATATTTGAAACTCCTCACATAACTATTTCATCCTTGCAGATAATATCAATGTCTATATCCATGTTCCCTTGAACTGTATACACCATCTTTAGTTTTATTCTTTGTGTGCCGGATATACATCTTCACCAGTCTGTGATGCTTTCAAGAAAACTCTTGAACATATCTTGGTACACATGTTGTCTTTCTTACAGAGAGAATTTCTATTCATTCCAATACATGGTACATAGACCATGTGTGGTTTCAGCAATTCATATAGTGATCTGACTTCAGTTGAATCTTGTAGACAGCAGAAACAATGGGTTCATTTTGAACAGAATGATATTTCTTCATCAAACAATTTAAAATTTGAGCATGCGGTATCCCATATTTTTTACCACTCTGTATTGTACATATGGCATCTAAATCGAGCACTTACTATATCGTTTGTGAGTAACTTCATCATTGTGATTACTTTCAGCCTAAACACCCTGAATATGAGATCATGTCTATAAACATGCGACTGTCCTTTAAACAGATCATTTCGAATTTCTTACAGTTTTGGATTGCAAGAGAAACTTATGAATAAATCTGGGTTGACATATTGTCTAATATACGTCATTGTATCTTGTGTTCTATCATTCATATATCGTGGGTTTCCATAAAACTGGATGATAAGCTGGCCTAATTATGCTCCATCAACATCATTATTGATCGCATCTTTCAACTGGGCATAGTTTTCACATCTGAGTTGTTTTGCGTTCCTCCTAAAGTATCCTAATCTTTCTGATTCAATTTTGGCATACATTCCAACTACTTAGTCGTGGAACAATTGTTGACTTCTGTGTTGATTAATATATTGAGATAAATCATGAAATGGTAGACATAGAATTGTATTGCAGAGAGAGGTTATTGTTTTCGACAAATTCTGTCCAAGCCTTGGGGATTCTTAGATAATATCGACCCTCTGTATTTATTAGGTTGGTGCAAAAATAATATCCGTTTTTGACGTAATTTTTAACGTCAAAAACCAACATTATTTTTGCACCAACCTAATACAAATAACAATGTATAAAGCAAGCCATCGAATGGGCGATGGATTTATTATCAGACTTTCTTTCCTATGAAGTATAAAGTCGTGAGGATATCAAGTCTCTTTACATCTAATTATTATAGCAATTTCTTTTCACTCAAACGCATTATATCACCTAGGATATTTCTCAATCTCAAACATCAACTCAAGATATGGATATGCATCTTGAGCATATTTTAAAGTCCTCACATAGCTATTTAATCATTCCAAATAATATCAATGTCTTTATCCTTGTTCCCTTGAACTGTATATTTAGATGGCTGCGTTATATCAGGAACAATGCATATCTATAAATACTGAGGCTTTTCATCAAGTACAGTTTGAAGATCTCTAATTCTCTGATAAACGTTTTCCTGCACTTTAATTGAGGGCATCAATTCTCTCTTATGAATGATTTTAGCATCGAATCTGCAATGCATTGGAACATTTCTTGATGATCTTTCTAAAATTCCTATGGTCTCTATTCCAAAGAAAATTACTCAACTAATCTAGTGGATCAAGGTAATATTTCAATCTAACCATACCATTGGATGAACAGAGCCCAATGTCTTCGCTACTCCCCTTTCTGTACCAGAATGTGAACAAAGTTTGTGCATCGAACCCATTCAAATTGAGGGTTGATAAGCATAGTCTTTTGACACATCATTATTAAATGCAGCTGAATTCCACTTCATTATCCTTCTTTCATGAAGTTCCGCATGTGATACCCTGTCTTGAATTTGTCTTTTCAAACTTTGTACTAGAGATTCATTTTGCTTTTGTTGTCCAGTTCTTAAGTTTTGATCTTGAGATTAATTCTATTTTATCTTCAGATTTTTGCTGTATCAAATGTTCAGATCTGACCCTAATGCCTTGAGATATCTGTGATATTTGTTCTTCTGATTGTTGATGTCTATGCTGTTCATGTATACCTTTTTTCCTTGAAGTCTCTGTAGCCATGGTTCTTCAAACTCTTGCTGTCTCAGGTGTTCAGATGTAACTTTCTGTCCTTGAAGTTTTTGTAATCTTCAGATTCTTGCTACATCCGCTGTTCATACATGGCCCTTTGTTTTTCTAGTTGTAGCAATTTTGCTCCTTACTTTCAGACTGTTTCTGGTGCTGTATATTAAGAGCATTAACCATTTTCTACCTAAATAAGATTTCTTCGTAGTAAGCATTCTTTCTTGAATAAACTTGTCCAAAATTGTTCTGCATTTAGGTGTATTTTTGTTACTGCAATACCTGTTCTCCAAGCTGATTCTAAAACAACTTTACCTCAGAAGAATTATTTCTTTGATATATTTCACTGTCACTTGATGGATCAAAATACGTTTATCCTTTGAAAGGAAGATAAGAACTGAAACTAGAGTCATTGATTAATAGACTTTTATACTTTTAATATATCGTGAAATCTAAGAGTTATTCAGACCGAAATAGAAAAATGTAGACTTGTTCAATAAATTATTGCGCAATATTTTCCCATAGTAATCGCCATAATATACTTTCAAGTAATATCTAAGGTTAAATGGGGTTAACAGGCTTCCTTTAAAATTTTTATATAAATTACCTCTGACTTCTCCAGTACACATACAAATGCCATAAAAAAAAACTTCCAGTTGTTCATTCATGCTTTCTGAGATATATTTGTTAGAAGATAATTAAAATTTGCACTTGAACAGCGGGCTGGTAACCATAAGCCGATTGGATTTTGCGATTAAAGAAGGCGGCAATCAAAGTTTCATCGCATAAGGTCCATGCGCTGAGAGCCCAATAAAACACAAGCAAACAGATATACAGAATTATATATATATATATATATATATATATATGTATATAGTTATTTTTTCTTCAATATTCGCTTCTCACATAGTTTTTACTCCTCTCCGTTCTTTTGTAAAAGTGTAGAAGTTACCTGTTTAGGATTGTTTTGACTCGCCTTCTATCCTATTAACCATATGCTTGCGGTGAATTGTTTAAAAAAAAAAAAATTACATAACGTGACAATGAAGTGCAATTCCTTTTCCATCGACGATTTTTAGTCACTATGATACTTTATTTATTTCATTAAATATAAATTTTGGTATTTTTCTGTTTCTGAACTTCATAAATGTTCCATTTGCAAAAACAGTTAACATTTGAGTAATAAGGTATCACCAAAATCCTCTATATACAAATACAGGTAATACCAGCATCTAAGTAGTTCCCAAATATAGGTAAAACCAAAATATAGTTACTTCTCAAATATAAGTATTTCCCAAGCATATACACTACCAAAACATAGGTACTTCCCAAATATGGGTGCTACCAAAATATAGCGACTTCCCCACCAAAAACAGAAAAATAATATACTTCCGGTTTAACATTTGTTTCTTAAATCTTTTATATACGTTTAATTTCAAGCTAACAGGTGAAATTTAGTATTTCCAGTAAGCGAAATACTTCGGTCTATTACAAAATCTAATTTAAAACGGCGTTTATTTTCTAAAAGAGTTGATTACCCACATTTTTTCAATATCTTCATAGCAATGTAATTCTCTGTATTGAAACATGTTTCAAAAATAAAACATACGTTGCTCAACGTTCTTTTTAGGAACATTAAATGATTTAAAATATAATAAATCTGATTTGAAACAAACACAATTTACTTTAAGTTTATAATATCGCCAAAATGCATTTTTAAAGTGACAGTAGATGAGTATTTAACCCGACAGTAGCTGGTTTGATGTGCCGACAGCCTGATGACAGGTCTGATACTTTTCTACGGAGGATGTATCTGTAAAAAAAAAAATTAACGAATATGAGATGAGCGCATTTTTATATAAGTTTTATGTACTCATTAATCTGAAAAATTTAGGATAATTTTCTCCGTAAACTAATGCTTTATTAAATTTTAGATACGTTGACTTAAATTTACTAAAAATGTTACTCATATTTACTGATAATTCCCCATTTGGTCCACCTTACTAAAAAACAAATGAATACTTTAAAAATATGCCAAAAAATTTAAAATTATTTTAAAATAATGGTTTCCATTAATCTTTCCCTTTTAGGATTTGTAAATATAGTTTTCAATAATTTAAATAGTAATTTAAATTTTAAAAAATTTAAAACTTAATATATATTTGTAATTAAAATTTTAAGAAAATGAAAATAATTATGGTAAAGATTCATTATTTCTTGAAAAGAAATGTTTTTTTTCTTAAGACAAGGATGTCGTTAATATCTAAAAGCAATTAAAAGCCTTTCTAATAAAATAATATCATAGTTTTATTGCATTTTTTATTTTTCGATTTTGAGCAGATTTTCGGTAAATGGTTTTTCTGTTTGACAAAATCTAACAGACGATTTAAATTCTTTAATTCTGACGCAATAAAACAAGAATTTTCACCACAATTTCGTGTGTGCTAGAGAAGATTAAAACATTTAATAAAATAATTTGTTCTTACCTCTTACTAAAAACAAAAAGTTTCTCACGATAAAACATTGTTTTTATCAAGTGTGAGGGCTTTTTTCATCATAATATTCTTTTTCTTAGAAAATGTTTGGAGGAACCTATCCAAAATTTTTATCGGAAATTCTTCTGTTTAAAATCTAATTAAACTAAGATTTTATAAACTTATTCAATTTAAGTACGTGTGCATATCAATCATTAACTATCTTTCATTTCACACATTTATCTACTGCTGCACTTATATGGAATACATTCAACTGTACTGTTTGTGTTCTTTTCCGCAATTCTCGAGCTGGCCGCAATAGACATGCCCGTCATTGTCATGCAGGAATAAAACACAATCAAGCAGTAAGCATCATTCAACTGTGTGACTCAGGAAAGTGAAATAAAACAGCTACCTGCTGCACTTGCAAGCAATGCATTCTACTGTACTGTTTTTGGTCTTTTGTGCAATTCTCGAGTCGGACTCAAAAGTCATGCCCGTCATAGGCATGCAAATAATTGGTAGGTGGGCGTAGGATTTTCATATATTTATTATTTAGCAATACATACACACACACACACATATATATATATATATATATATATATATATATATATATATATATATATATATCTTGGCAGCTTCATATTAAACACATGATCATATATAAGAATTAATAAAAAACATGAACACAGCATAAACGAATATATTTTTTTTTTCTAAATCTTAAAATGGTTTATCAATAAATCATATAGATTCAAATAAAGACGAGTAAAATATACAACATAATAATATTTAGTATGATCCATTTTAGTAAAAGATATGTTTTGAAATGCCTCATCATTTGTAATCGGGTAAAGCTCCAATTCCTAGTAAAACAGTCCTTAAATCTACCTTTTCTTTGGAAGATGTCATATTTCTTTTTTGTTATTGTATTCTTCACGTATTTCTCCAACACTGTTATTCGTGAAATGAAAACATGTTTTCAAAGGCAGCTTCTCTAAGCCATTTCTTCGTAGAATTAGCAATATCAAATGCTGCATTATTACGCTGGAAGTCAATTTCCTTCGGGTTAAAACATGTGATAAGTGGAATGCCATCCAAAATGTCTAACGTCCTTGTAGTTTCCGCCTATATGGGCTTTCACATTTAATAAGCCGAAGAGTCCATTGACCTGAGAAAATGTTCCATATCGCATGCCTGCAGAAACGTGTTTCTGAGTTGAAGATAATATTCTTGGTATTTTTAGCTTTTCCTCTCGGAAACCTTTCAGGAGCTGGGTTAATATAACATTTTTTGCAAATAAGATATATTCATACACATACCACATGTAAATATTTACTTATTTCCAGCAAATACTTTATTTTCACTGCTAATAGCAGAAAAAATGACGGACTAAGTAATGTGCGAAATAATCAAAATGGCCCTTATTCCGAATTTTCTAATGAAATATACTATGTTCTACATTAATTATACCCAATTAATCAATGCTAAATACATTATTTTATATCACACATTCTAAGTGAGTCTTTTAAATGATAATTTGCTTAAGTAGCGAATTATGAGAATGGATTTTGTAGACGTACGTAACTGTTCCTTCATCCTGATTAATTACTTGTTGAACACTCTACACTATTTGATTCAATATATTGGACAACTTTCTGCGTTCCCATAGTACCTGTATGTATTTACTTCAATATATATTGATAGAATTAAAAAAAAATATTATTGTTGAAGAAAAACATCTTTCACGAGACAAAAGCCACATAAACGTCATGAAAAAAAGTTAACATTTGCACAGACATAGATATAGGAACTTGAAACTTAGACAAATTAAAGCAATTACGATTAATATCAATATGTTATAATGTTGCTTGTCCATTCCTTAGGTAGAACGATGCTTGGTTTCATTGTGGAAAAGAGAGATTAAAGGCAAGATAGACGATTTGTCAATTTCACATCTTATCATTCGTAGCCTCTTCAAATAACGACCAGCATTTAAATGTTTGTTATTGCAATATTTATTTAACTTTGTGAAGCTCAAATATTTAACGATGCAATAGGAACATTTCTATAGATATTTTATTGTCGTAGAATATATCATAGGCTTATTAAATAAAGAATTAAGGTACATCAGAAAATAACAATTATGAAAACATCATCATTGTTATTTTATTTCCTTTGCTTTCTACACTCATTTCTTTTCGTGTCCCGATTAGAGACCTAAGTTCAGAAATGGCTTCATGATATTTTCAAGTGAGCAGTTTTGAAAAATTAAATAAATCGCACATATTTTAGATAGACACAGCCCTTCGTAAGGTGGGGGCTGTAATTGAAAGCACATTTTTTGTGTTTCTTTAAGTCATTGGCGACCAGGAATCCCTTCAATGCGTCTGTTGGAATATTTTCTGGACTCCAACTACAATTGGAATTTTTAATATCCTCATGTCCCACATTTTTGAGATTTCGATTTCAAAGTCCTTGTATTTTGATGGATTTTTGAAGATCTTAAAAGATGCATTGCATCCTGCAGGAACTGATATGTCAATAAGGAAGCACATTTTTTCTTTGCGGTCTCTAATCACGATGTTAGGGCGATTTGCTTTGAGTGTTCTGTTTGTGTGCATTGAAAGTTTCATGAAATTGTTACGTGTTCTATCTCTGTAACTTGGTATGGCTGGTTTTCATCACAATTTCTGGCAGTTTATTATTATTATTTTTTTTAATTTTCTTTGATTTTTGGCGTTTACACATTTCTTTCCGGGTCCCGCCCAGGGACCTAAGGTTAGAAATGGCATCATAACACTTTGCACTGACAAAAAAAAAAAAAAAAAAATTACATAGATAAAGCCCTTCGGAAAGTGTGGGCTGTACTTGTCAGTATATTATTTGTGTCTCCTTGAGGCATGGACTTCCAGGAATCCCTTCAATTAGTCTACTGCAATCTTTTCCAACCAGTCCTAGGACTCCAACTACAACAAGGATTGTTGATGTTCCCATATTTTCGAGATTTCTATTTTAAGTTCCTTGTATTTATATTATTATTATTATTATTATTATTATTATTATTATTATTATTATTATTATTCGTGTATGATACGCAACTTTATTATTATTATTATTATTAATATTATTATTATTATTATTCGTGTATGATACGCAACTTTCACATGACTTTTAAACGTAAACTTTATGGGTGAGTGTTTTACGCGTCATCTAATATTAAACGTTTTCGCCCAAATGCCTCGCTATGTTCAGGGAGGTATAATGGTAACTTTTCTAAATATAAGCTCAAACTATTGTGATTAAATAACGAAATATTCACAACTTTTTTTTTCAAAAGTAAATAAAGATATTACGTTTTCATCAACTTCACTCTTCATCTAATATTTTCCTTCCAAAAATGTATATTGATTGTTGAAATTTTTATAGATGTTTAACTATCAATTAACGAACAATACATTATTAATAAATAAACATTTTTCAATTAATATTATTTAGTTTGTTTAATTATGCTGAAGTGTAATTATTACGAATGCAATCTTGTAATTAATCCTCACTCCCAAACGCTGGGATTTAGAGTAGAGAGATTCTCTAATTGTTTGTAAATGTAACAATTTTTCTTTAGTCGTCAGGTTGTTGGGCTGACGAAATTTGTCCAACTAAAAGAGACTCACTGATTCGTGCGTTGTATTTCTATTATATAAGAATATGGTGTCGCTGCCGACACTGGAGTTTGAAAATGGATCGCCAGAGACCAAACACAGGAGATCATATAAGTGAATTAAGTGGATCATGTAACCATAGGGAAAACGCATAAGTAGGAAGTAACTGACGTCTAATAGATCACGATTTCTACTCTATCTTCTATCACTATTCGGATCACCATTTCTATTCTATCCTCTATAGCTATACGGCTCGCTATCCTCAATACCATACACTATTTCTACACTATTTCTCTATACTCATCACTATAGGGATTACTTTTCGGATCTCTATACGGTGGTTACTATTTAACCAAGTCTTACTGAGCAAGCAGTATTCGTGCGACTGTTATTGGAAGGTGTCTGGTATCAGTATTGTTCAACGGCGTTACTACAGTTGTATCTGCTATTGCAAAGACCCTGCTACTACAAGCATTACGAAAGTGACAATGAGTATTCGTTCACATTACAAAAGTGAAGTGAAAACGAGTCTTCGCTGACATCACAAAAATTTCCTTCGTTCTATCCATATGTGGCAAATTCCTTAAGAATATATAATAAAGAATTAAATGGTATTTGAATTTTCCATTTTCACGTTTAAATCGTATTCAACGAAATTTGTAATGAATGAATGATATTTTAGATTAAATAGAAATGGTAACTATCCTTTTCATAGAGGAATTTTACAATAATATTCAATTCAATGGGAATAGTTGATGCTGGTGTACCCACTGTTCTATCGCTATGTCTTTTAAGTTGATCATAGGCGAGCGAACGTGTCTCAATACCTGGGCTCTAAGCTTCAGAAACGATGTTTCTTATGAGACCCATGACCTTGATTTCTGGGTATACAACACGCGTACACTCCAGCTATTACTAATGTATTTTATTTCCTGGATTATGTGTCCATTTATTAAGGCTACATTAGGTAAAGCTTTGCTGGGTTGGTGTAATCCGTCTGATAGTCAGTGATCCGAACCTAAGGCTAGCCTTCTCAGGTGATATTCTATCAGCAGGTGTATAATATCGGGATTTTTGTGTGTCTCTTCTGTGAATGGCAACTGTAAGGTGCAGTAGTTTCCAGTAAAGCCTCTCTGTAACTTGTTGAACGGTACATTTACCGCTATAATTCAAGACGAGTCAATATAGCACGCTGTAGAAGGCACAAAAAATCAAACACAAAAAGAACAATCACAATAAAGCAAAATGTTATGAACGCGCGTGTGGTTGCAGTCTCATAACTATCAAATGAAATGACTTGAATGTGTTTTGATTCACGGTCCGTGAATGAATATATGTTTGTGTGTGCGGGACATGGAGAAACGGGTGATGCGATAAGTAAAGAGTAATTTGCTACTCACGGTTGGCTTGAAATTACCATTATTCACAGGAGAACATTACAACATATATTTAGGTATGTACTAGTCACGGTCCCAAGTTACTGGGTTGTGCGTCACAACCGTTGAGACAGGAGAATATATAGTGTCTTTATTGTCGGGTAGCCATGTTCCAATCTGCTCACTCTTTTGCGCGTCCCGCCTCTCAAAGTAGCGTTGATCACGTGACTCGCGTGGTTTGGACAGGGGCAAAAGTGAGTTGCTCTGTTTGAAACAGGAAAGAGTTATGTCCCTTGGAATATTTTTTTTATCCGTCCTAACATCTCCCCTTTAAAATTGTCGCTTGAACGACTTCAGGTGAGACTCAACCTGCAAGTGCTGTGTCGGACGGCAGTTGCGAACTGACTTCCGGATTTTCAAATCCTGTGTTTCAACTTCCGTGTACTTGGAAGTTGCTGGAGTTTGCTGTGGAAAGTCAAAGGTGTCCAACAAAATGTTCAAAGTAATGGTAGGGTCTTGTTGTATTCCTGCTGGAAGATGTGATGGTCTCAGTTGGTTGGAATGTCGAACCCAAATGAAATTTTGGACATTTACACTGTAAGTGACATTGTCAGTTTAGCGTACAATATGTCCTTGGGTCCATGTATCTGTGTTGTTCCGGTAGTCTCTTGCCAAGACTTGTTGACCGGGAATGAATTTTCTTTGAATAGAGCCATTGTGGCGATTGTACTTCCGTACAATTTTTGTATTTCTCCTGATAGAGTTATGTGTTTTTGGACGTAATTCTTCAATGTGTAATCGGATTTTTCGATTCATCAAGGATTCGGCAGGTGAGGTACCATTGGGCGTGTAAGGTTTTATAGCTTGTCAAAAAGGTTTCCAGTATTTCTGACCTTGTCCCCTCTCCTCTGAGTTTTACGAGAGCTCTCTTGAAGGTATCCACAAGGCGTTCAACCTGACCATTTGACTGTGGATGAAATAGTGGTGTACGAATGTGGTTGATACCATTTTGCTGGCAGCAGGTGGAAAATTTGACTGAAGCAAACGCGGTGCCGTTGTCAGAGACCAAAGTCTCAGGAATGCAGAATCTACTAAAAAATTTCTGAAGTTTGGAAATAGTTTCCTCAAAAGTGATGCGGGACATTGGAAAAATCTCAGGTCATTTGCTGTAGGCATCTACAACAACGAGAAAGGATTGTCCATTGGTGGGTCCTGCAAAATCTTTGTGGATGCGTGTCCAGGGGGAATCTGGAACAGGTTATGAAGAAAGCATAGATTTCCGAGGAGATTTAGCTTTTAGCTGCCATTACGAGAGCTCTCTTGAAGGTAGCCACAAGGCGTTCAACCAAGTGCGTGCAAGGTCTTCTAGCTGCTTATCCATATTTGGCCAGTAGACGTAACCACGTGCTAAAGCCTTCATACGACTGACGCCTTGGTGAACAAAATGAAATTGTTTGATAATCCTGTTTTGCAAGGATGAAGGAACGATAAACCGTTCGGCAAAAAGATGTACCCCATCAACATCAGATAAGGAAGATTTCCGTTTGAAGAATGGTAGTAATTGTTTATTCGGGGATGCTGTTGGCCCCTTGGTACGGTGGTAGCGGATGACTTCTTGTAGTAGAGGGTCAGAAGCTGTAGCTTCCTTAATCCTGTGGGTTGTATCTGGCAGTTCCCTTACTGTAGTTGTGACCATTGAAGAGATTTCTGGCTCCAAGAATATTACTGCAACGACTGAATCTTCGGGTTGTTTTTGGTGCATATTAATGATTCTCCATAGGGCACCTGCATGCCCAATCAAATTGATTGAAAGGTACTTGATCGGGAAATTGTAATTCAAAAGTGTGGTAGCCCATCTTTGTAACCGATTGGCGATATACATTGGAATATCTTTCTTGCACCCAAAAATGCTTATCAGAGGTTTATGGTCTGTGACCAAAGGGAAATTACGTCCATAAATCATCTTGTGGAATTTCTTTATGGCATATATTATTGTCAAAGCTTCTTTCTCGATTTTGCCATAGTTCCTTTCTCCAGGTGCCAATGACTGCCATCACGAAAGATGTGAGAGATCACGGCTCCAACACCATATTTAGAAGCATCGGAAACTACAACACAGATGGGTTATAATGTGTCTGAAGAAGATCTGAAGAAAGTGAAGCTTTAATTTTGGCAAAAGCAGCTTTGCATTCTGGTGACCAGTTCCATGTAATATCTTTTTTTACAAGGTGGTTCAGAGGAGACCGGATTCGATGTAACTCTGGAAAAAATGAACTGTAATGGCTTACTAACCCCAGAAAAGAACGTAGGGTTTTGATGTTTGTTGGAGCTGGCATGTTTTTGATGGCTGACATGTTCTCAGGATCCGGTCGTCGGCCCGTTTTGTCAAAAAATATCCAATATACTTTATCAACGTTCGGTAAAATTGACATTTTTCTGCCCTTACACGAAAACCATATTGTTGAATTCTTTCAAATACAGCGATTAGCCGTTGTAAAAGTTCGTCCTCGGATGTGCCTGCGACGATGATGTCGTCGATAAATGCTGTGGCTCCGGTTATACTTGTGAGCATGGCATACATAGTCTGCTGGAATATAGCTGGTGCTGTTTTGACTCCAAATGAAAGACGGTTGTATCTAAATAACCCTTTGTGGGTGTTGATTGTAAGGAGCTCCTTGGAGTCCTTATCAACTTCCATTTGCAGAAATGCATCTGAAAAATCAATTTTTGCAAAGCATATTCCACCATTTAACTTGGTAAAAAGTCTTCATGTATTGGCAGGGGATATTGGTGTGTATCTAGCGCATTATTTAATACTGTGGAGTAATCAGCAAAGATGCGGATTTTATCATTTGTTTTCCTGACCACAACAATAAGAGCCGCCCATGTGAAGTAGCTTATTGGCTCGATTTCTCCCACTTCTTGGAGGCGATTCAGTTCCTTTTCGACTATGTTTAGAGGTGCAAAAGAGACAGGGAGTTTGGGTCTAAATATTGGCTTGCTATCTGCTTTCAACTTGAGCGTGGCTTGAATTGTCGTGAAACACCCAAGATCCTCTCGGAAAACATCACTAAACATAGACTTAAGCGTCTGACTGAAATATCTTTCTATGTCTTGAACTGACTTGAGAGAAAATGTGTTGGAAACAGATTTCAATGGAACGGTGAAGAGATCGAGTTCTTCAATCCAGTCTAAAACTATCAGATTTAGATCTGTATCTGTCCCATAGCATGTTCCAGCGAATTGTTTGTCTTGGAAAGAGAACAATTTAGTTCACCAGTGAGTCGAATGTCATTTCCAGATGTGCACTGGGCAATGTGTTTTGTTTTTAGCAGATCAGGTTTGCCAATCTTTGTCCACGTGTTCCGTGAGATGAGTGTGATATCAGATGCTGTGTCGAATTGAAAAAAAAACTGGGAGACCATTTAAACCAACACTGATGTATTTTTTGTGGGATTTGAAGTTAATTTTGAAAAAAAGCAGACACTGAATCTGATTTTCTCCACTGATTCATTTTTTATGAGTTCCGTGAGCAGACTTTACTATGAGTTTAGTGATCAGCAGATTTGGTCTTTGGGGGGGGGGAAACTTTTCTTTATGGTCATGTTTATAGCACACCTGGCACTTGTGTTTTTTGTATGGACAATAGCGTGCATAGTGCCAGTCACCGCAAGACCAGCATGCAGACGGTGGAATTTTCTTCTTTTCTTTCGGTTCGTCATTAGAATGAATGTAACTAACTTGAGAAGGCTGGGAAGGTAAAGTGGATTGTTGTTGAACCAACATAGTATTTTTTCTTAAATATAACAACCTGTTGCATTCTGTTGTCAAATCCTGGACAGTTACTTTTGTGTCTGTTTCAAGCTTCACAAGTAGTCGAGAACGTATTTCCGAATCGTTGGGTGATTGTAGACCTGCTATGAATATTAAACATTTAAACTGGTCTTCTATGAGCGTCTGCAGATGAAACTTCTCACACTCGCGATTCACACGTCCGGCATAGGTGACAAAATCATCTGACTGGTTTTTGGCTAGTTTGAATCAGTTGTAACGGACGTTGAACAGAGATTGTTGTTCTCCGAAAATGTCCGTTAAAATTGTAATAGTCTCGGTGAGGGTCAAATCGGAAGGTCGTTTGGGCAAAATAAAATTCACGAACCTTTCGTTTTCTTTTGTACATAACTTCCGTATGAGTAAACGTTTTTTCCAATCATCGTCTTTGTTTGGAAATTCGTGGTGAAAAGTGTCTTTCCATCGCGAAAACCATGAATCAAATGTGTAGCCGTTTTCGGCGTCGGATGAAAATTCTGAAATTGTGTTCGAAAGATCGACAGGAGATTATTACCGGTGTCATGAAACTGAAATTTTTGAGTTAATGTCATTATTAAATTCAGTTGTTCTTGCTGTTGTGACAAAACTTGTTTCAGAACTTCTGCAGCAGTAGACATTTTTTTTGTAGTTCTAAATTTTGGTTGTTCAAAATCAAAATAAATCGTTAATAATTTTTTTTCGAAGTTCAAATTCTCGTCGCCAGTAATTATGAACGCGCGTGTCGTTGCAGTCTCATTACTATCAAATGGAATGCCTTGAATGAGTTTTGATTCACGGTCCGTGAATGAATATGTCTGTGTGTGTGCGGCACATAGAGAAACGGGTGATATGATAAGAAAAGAGTAATTTGCTACACACGGTTAGCTTGAAATTACCACTTATTCACAGGAGAACATTACAACATATATTTAGGTATGTACAAATCACGATCCCAAGTTACTGGGTTTTGTGTCACAACCGTTGGGACAGGAGAATATATAGTGCCCTTATTGTCTGGTAGCCATGTTCCAATCTGCTCCCTCTTTTGCGCATCCCGCCTCTCAAAGACGCGTTAATCACGTGACTCGCGTGGTTTGGACAGGGGCAAAAGTGAGTTACTCTGTTTGAAACAGGAAAGAGTTATTTTCTTTGGAATATATATATTTTTTATCCGTCCTAACACAAAACAAAAGAAGACAAAAACAAATGTAAATCACAGCATCATCATCTACACAAATATGATGGGTTCGATCTAATATTTCAGAGGTGGAACTCCATTTATACGTTATCAGATTTGAGCCCTTGTTAATGGCATAAATTCATGTGGGCTTATATACCCCAGTGCATGAGTGGGAAAGGGAAATTATCACAGAACCCTGATATATAAAAATAGATAAGTTATTAAAATTTAATAGATCCTTTCATGATTACATAAATGTTCGATTTTTTTCTCCGTGATAAAGAAGGAATTGCAATATGGTGCGAAGATTTAGGGACATCATTCAATAAATAATGATTTCCGTGGAACATATTTTTATATATTAACGGTCATTCACAACCATGGCCAAGAGGCACTCAAGTTAGCATGTTACTAAGTTTTGTTGTATGAGCCTAAGAAAAGGGAAAAGTGAAGTTTATTGCGTTATGCAGGAAGATAACATTTAAGCCAAGATTTCAAATAGTCATCGCATTATTTATTTTTACAGTTTAACAACCTTTTGCAGGTTATTTCAGGTCAAAGAAAACTTAGAAATTGTAAGACATTTTAAAAAGAAATCCTACTAATTAACCTATAGATAGGGAATGAAAAGTGGATTCTAACATGCTGGTACATTTATTGAAATTCAAAAGGATTTATTCATATTACAATAAACGATACCTGGGTTGCGGAATAAAAACTCAGACAAATAAATAATGAAGATCTCTGATAAAAAATTACTAAAGGCTGAAATTAACATTATATACTTACCTTATTTTACTGTACAATTTTGGTAAACACTAATGCTATTGTCAAAGCATTGAATTGCATGATAACATAGATTTTTTATACAGCTTATCAACCTTTTACATGTAAAGTAAAGCCAGAAAATTCTTATAGAGTAAGAATTTTAGGATATAATAATGATTAACTTAAAGAAGTTCTATTAATTAATCCGCAGTACGGGTGGCGGGATTAGATATCATTCGTAAGGTTATTTCCGCGTAAGTGAAGATAATGAACCCGACTAGAACATGAACTCGGCTCACCGGCTTCCAATTCCGATCCGGTTTGCATTACACCACATGCACATCATCTGATATTCACAAGGGATCACCTATCCAGTTACTGACCAGGCTCGACGTTGCTTCACATCGTTGATGAAGATTGTGGTGATTTAGAAAAAAAAAACTGAGGTTGTCTGTTCTACAAACAGCGGTTCTTGGGAAGAAGCTGTTTGCATTGTGTACATGTTATGGTGCGTCCCATCTGTAGAGGACATGGTTGGTGAGACTAAGCAATATACATCATCTAAACACATGCACTGAAAGTAAGGATAGAGCAGCCGGAAGTTAAACACATATCGTATAATGTAAAGGGGTTGAACGGTGGAAAATAATTCATCACCCACAAGTTCGCTTAGACGCTTTTCTTCTATAGCAAAAAAAGAACAGTTAGGACCGGGCCGCTACATGTAAGATGTATCTACTTTAATCAAATCTCAAATAGCTGATATCTGACATATTTATTGATTTATTTTACTACGAATTCTAGATCTTTTTGTAATCAAGATGAGTTTATTGAAAAAAGTTTTAAATTAATTATTAATTGAAAAAGAAATAGTCCTGTAATTTCCGCTTGAAATTGATGAGGCAATTGTTTTCGCGCATTTATTTCTGATAGATTTTTTGTATAAAAATGGCCAAGAACCGACCATAAGAATAATGACTTATATTGATATATGTGCAAAGGAAAATGTTTCATATCATTCATGAATAAGATGAGCAACCTAAATTAACTTTTTTCATATCAGAAAAGAAATATATTAATATAAAACTAGATTGTTTATCTCGTCAGAATCTGCCTTTTTTTTTCTTTTTAATCGGTATCAACAAAAGCAAGGTATTAAAGCCACTAAAACACAAGGTGTTACTGAGCGTGCAAAAATTAGGAACAGAAACATTATTAATTAGTGAAAAGATTAATCAGAAGGGCAGAAGTTAGCGATTAACATTGCATTTAATCTTTTGCAAATTAAATTTGGTTGAAAAGCATAGAGCCGGAAAGGAGCTCCTTAAGGGAGAAGTGCGAACAAACGAAACTGTTATCATAGAAGTTACGGCTACATCTCGCGAGCTCAGCTGTATATTGATGAGATATCGACGCCAATCAATTCAGCTTAAATTCATATATCTAGGTCCCTTAGTGATGAGCTCATCAGAACAATAATCGTGGAAGTATTTATAGAAAAGACACAGAGAGGAAACCTTACGGCGAAGGGTTATTCGAGGCGCCAGATCTGGACCAAGAATATTGCAGATTCTTTTTTGGATCTTATCAAGGAGCTCAAGGTATATAGCAGGGGTAGCGAACCATATGTAGCAGCAATATTCTAAGCCTGGTAGACTAGATATGTAAAGTAGATTCTGGAAAGAAATATGTCGCGCACGGCACTGTGAAACGAGGTTCTTACCAGCTAACCATGAAATGGATTCAATATAGTATGTCCTCTTCATGTCAGCTGAGAACGTTCCCCCTCCAATGCGCAACGAGTCACTGATAGAAGGCTGAGAGTGGTCTTTCAGATTATAAATGGAGAAGTTTTGACCTTGAGGCGTTAAAATTAACCAGCCATCTTTTGTCCCACTTAATGATAAACTTTATTGTTTCGAACATCGGCTGCCATTTTGACCTTGTCGAAATGATCAACCTTACTATCGAGACAGGAGTAAATATTTGGGTCGTCAGCGTAGATGCCAAGTTGAGAGCTGATGTTATTGGGAAAGTTGTTAATGAAAATTGAAAACAGAGTAGGAAAAAGGATGGCGCCCAGGGGCACACCCACGTTAGGAAGGAAATAGACAAGTGGCCGTATTGAATATTAGTCACATCGTATGTGCAGATTCTTTTCTCTATTTAGAGATGCTTGATGAAATAGAAAGAAAAATCTATTGTTCGTGGCGAATAAATTCGGCATCAGTCAATTTATCAGCGCACTAACTTAGCTTCCCCGTGCATTATCTGAAAAGT
>OZ010571.1:22496421-22688921 GCA_963932145.1 Acanthosepion lycidas
TCTTATGTAGCGAGTTGGAATCATATTTTTAAATAAATAATTATATTTATACTCTACTTTCGTATCGAGTACTATTTTTAAAAAATAATTACAAAAATACTAAGGAACTTTGGATTATTTACCAAACCAGTTTCTTTCCTATTTTCTACAATATTTTCACACACATATATATATATATATATATATATATTGCAAGGAATGAATACAAATTATTTCCTAAAGGCATTATGAAAAATAAAAAGTAATACATGAAAACACTTACAGAACAGACCAAACGGTTTCGTTCCCAAGTTCATCAGGGTCGACTGGGAACAATTTAACAATTATTGCAATATAAATTGACTCACACAAACACCCTACATACAATTAAAACATTCAAAAGAAATGATTAATGGTATGAAGGAAAAAAAAATCAAGCCGGGCGAATTTGCACAGCACAAAGGAGAAAAAAAAATTGGGGGAGTGTGAGGGGAATGTATGATACACACTAGAATCTAATAACGTGAAGCCCAAGGAGACAGTCTTTTTTGTTTGCAAAAGACGGCTCCCTGGACCGAATATACAGAGACTCAAGTGCTCGCAAATGAAATGGAGAGTGCGAAATGGACAGTACAGTAAACCAGTTCGGACTGAAATCCTTCGCACAATCCCTGCAATTTATCAAATGTTCTGTGATCGCTGACCCGGAATTATCAACCAACTGGCTCTTACGGGCATCTTTATTAAGAACTCGCAATGGGACATGCTGCCTGATCCTACAATCTAAACGTTGGGAAGTCCTTCCTATGTAGTTGCTACCGCAACCACATTTAAAAGAATAAATCACGGAAGAAATATAATGGGGAGGAAGAGGATCCTTACGCATAGAGGGAAAGGCAGAACGAGTCGCAAAATGAATCCTTAGTAGAGCCGAAAAATAGCACATATGGACAGCAGACAAGACCCTCCTAGCCACAAGCTCGTCCAATAAATGGAAGCCGCAAGTAAATAGGACATTTCTGAACTAAATATTGGTTTTCCTTTCGAAAATTAAGAATCTTATCACGCATGACACTATGAAGATTATCTCTAGGATATCCATTTTTTAATAGAGTGCAGCGGATATAATCCAATTCTTCATCCAAATATTATTGACTGCAAATCATCAAGTCCCTATGAGTTTAAGCCTTGATTAATTTAACGCTTTCTGGGACAAAATGATTCCCAACGCGTATACAAACCAGAAAACGTTGGTTTGCGAAATACTGAAGTAAGGAATTGAGAATGAGTCCGATGCCCAAGGATATCAACAAGAGAGAGACAAGAATTAGACTCCTTTTCGATGGTAAATTTCAAAGATGGATGAAGTTGGTTCATAACTGTGAGAAAGTAATCAGCTTCCACTTCACTATTAAAAAGACAAAATGTATCGTCCACATACCTACGGTACATAGACGGTGCATTGTCATAAGTGAGGAGAACGACTCATAAAAGCCCACAAAAATGTTGGCGAAAGCGGGACCCAAAGGGGAGCCCATGTCAACCCCATCAATCTGTCTGTATTGTTAAAGCTAAACTCCAGAGACATAGCGGCGAATTGCATAAGCTCAACAAACACATTTTCTGGGATATCCGGAGGTGACAAACCACTTCGATATAACATTACAACAGATATCAATAGTTTCCATGAGTGGAACACAAGTAAACAGAGAACATACGTCAAAGGAACACATAAATTTATTTTTAGAAGGAGTATCACGAATAACCTGAACAAGTGAAAATGAATCCTTAATAGTATACGAGCTAAAATGTTCAACAACAGGTTTAAGAAGGTCTGAAAGAAAACTCGCAACCTTATGTTGAGACGAGCCTGACATGGACAGGATGGATCGAAGGGGTACATCATACTTATGAGTCTTCGGAAGACCATACAGACGAGGGCGAATAGACCCAAAGGTCTAATATCATCAGTAACCTCACGGGATATGAAACCACGCAAATAAAAATAAATCGATCTTAATATATTGAAAATATTATTGAAAAATGTTCTACTACTTTTGTAATAATTCGGCATTTACTATATTTTTTCGTTAAATAAGTGAGAATATTTTAAGTAAAATTCTTCACCTTGTTTATATTTTTCATGTATTCACTTTTTAGTCTATTCGGTTATTGTTTCTTACTTTTCTGCATACAAATAAATCTGATGTTAAAATGGAAGTACTAATTTTCAAGGCGAGGCATACGGAAAGATGACCAAAGGATAATTTACAGCTTTGCTCAGTTAATTTCCCTTCATTTGTATAATAGAATATTGTTGCTGTATTTACCGAGTATTTTCACATACTGATTATTTCCACGTTCAGTTTAGACAAATATCTCCATTTTTAATTTATGCAAACGTTCCATGTGATTTATGTTCCACGCACCTAGTAATAATTACGTTATTTGGACATTGGATAACGTCAATCATTGGTTCAGAGCTGTGTCTGTGGCTTTGGCATGTAGTGAATCGTATAAGCTGTCTTCAAGGCAATAATCCAACGTCATAATGTCTAGAGAAGGGAAGTGCTGCTAACCAGCGTTAAGCAAGGGAGAGGACATAGTGAGTAAGAGAATGTCCATTCTACAGAATTTTTAGACCATATATTCTCTACCAAGACAAGAAACCTCATGAACAAATGAAAGTACTATAGATTGGCCAGAAAACTACCTTGATTTCAATCCAATGGAGAATATGTGGTCAATCTGAAAGGAATGACTTCGTGGATAGAGCTTACGAAGTGTAACATGTGCACTGGGACATGTTTCATTGGAAAAACACGAGAAAAATAATAACAGAATTATTCGTTTTGCTTCAATTAATTTGCTCAAGGGTGTAGAATAAAATTGATGAAACAACTACGTTTGTATATTCATATTATCTGAAAATTATTTCTCAGCTAATAATCATATAATTTTAAGAAAGTATTAATTCTGTTCGTGAATAATTTATATGTTTCGCTGAATTATTACTAGAATATGACTTCATTATCGTAACATTTCGCGAGCTATCACGATCTTTTGCACTAATGGAGTAGAATCTCATACTCATATAGGAAATATCATAGTAAATATTCACAAAAGGTTGCTGAAGAAATTGCAAAATGTTCTGTTAAATTAAATGTGACAACTCCAGTTTTAATCATCCCTATACTCATTTCTTCCCTCTTTTTCGCAGATGCATTTTGAAGATATTACTTTTTGAATTTAAACCTTTTTTTCTTTAAGGTTCTGATATTTCCATTACTGTCTTTTATTTGCTCCAAATATCCTATTTTAATAGGCACTTTCTTATGATCTTATCTCAGCACGTGTTTATTTTGGTTTTGCTTTTTTTCTCGTCTCACGTTTGTTCCAAGTTGTATCAACAAAAAAGTCTTCCTGGAATTGTAGCGTCGGTATTTCAGTATAAGTTTTTTTTTTTCTTTTTAAAGGTTTTGATTTTTTTTTATACTTACATTGGACGCGTTAGCCTTTTAAGTTTTCGCTTGTCGTGACTATTCTTTTAATTTTCCCACTCCTACTCGCTGAGCTACTGCCACCTGTTTTATCACAACAACAGCCAAAGAAGTGTACGAAAAAATGTTTCCTTTGGAAAAGCATTGGAATATTTGAAAATATAACTTTCCAGTCTATAATTATAATCGATCAATAAAGAGCATTTTGGGAAAAAGGTTACATTTTCGTTTAGTAAAATGGTGTCTATATACGCTTGATCTTGTAAAATCCAAGATAACTAATAGTTACACAACGCTTCACTAATCTACGCCAGTTTGCTATGAAAGTTTATACGATTTTTCTTCTAAATACTATTAGGTTGTTGCAAAAATAATGCTGTAATAATGTCGTTTTTTGACGTTAAAATACGTCGAAAAATGACATTATTACGTCATTATTTTTGCACCAACCTAATATTTATAATTTTATGATTTAATGTTGGTTATCTCAAAATACATCTTAAAATAAACTGATCTGGTATATATATATATATATATATATATATATATATATATATATAGATAGATAGATAGATAGATAGATAGATAGATAGATAGATAGATAATATTAGTGGTAAATATACATATATATGCAAAATCCACAGGTGCATATATACACATGTATATTTTAGAATAAAAAATTTTCCGAGAGGATAAAATCCAGGTAGAACTCAAAGTCCAGGACAGAGTAAGGATATAATAAAAAGGCTTAAACACTAATATTCCATGGTCATAATTTATTCCATTGGAATCGTAAATACGATCCAATTCATCAGACCTACAAATTCAAAAAGAAAACAGAAAAAAACCTACTCCGGAAATAAAAATAGAATTTAGAGATAATGTAATTATGAGAGTGTGGGACGAATGTTAGTTTATAAGAGACGGGTTTAACAGAGAGAGTTTTATTTAAAATTAGGTGTGAGTGGAAGGGGGAAAATGAATGTATGAAAATTTGTATGTATGTGGGTATATATATATATATATATATATATATATATATATATATATGTATGTGTATGTATGTATGTACTTGGCTACGGGTATATGTAGGTATATATTTAGGGGTGTGTGTATTTGTATATATATATGTATATGTATGGATATGTGTGTGTATGTGTATATATTCATGTATACGTATGTGGGTGTAGGTATATATAGAAGGATATATATGCAGGGATGTGTGTATATGTATATATATATATATATATATATATATATGTATATATATATGTATGTATATGTATGTGTGTGCGTATGTTTTGGTATATATGTACACATATATATGTATGTGTATGTATGTATGTGTATATATATGTGTGTATGTGGGTATAGATGTGCGTGTATATGTGTATGTATGTATAGCTAAACGGATAGATATAGGGATACATTGTTTTTTTGTTTAATTGTATAGAAATGTAAGGTTTTAGGTATATATGTTTATGCGCATGTATGCGTATGTTCATATGTACGAGTGTGTGTAAATGGGTAAGGAGTGGATGTCTATGGATGTATGTGTGTATATGTAGGTATATGTGTGTACATTTTTGTATGTGTATATATATATATATATATATATATATATATATATATATATGTATGTGTGTGTATGTATATATGTGTATGTGGGTGCATGTGTATTTATGTATATGTATGTGGAAAATGTGTGTATAGGGTATAGGTGGATATACGTGTATATATGTGTGCGTATGTATATGTATGTATATGTATGTGTATGTGTGTATGTATTTATATGTGTATGTGTGTGTACATGTATATGTATGTGTGTATGTGTATATATATGTATATATGTATGTATGTGTGTGTGTAGTATATACATGTATGTATGCGAGTAGATGTTTGTGTATATGTATGTGTGTGTATATACATGTGTGTGTGTCTATGTATATATATGTATATATATGGATGTATGTGTATGTACATGTATATGTATGTCTGTATGTGTGTGTGTATATGTATATATATATATATATATATATATATATGTATATATATATATATGTGTGTGTATGTGTATATATATATACATATATATATATATATATATATATATGTATGTATGTATATATATATGTATATATGGAGGTGTGTGTGTATGTGTATGTGTGTATATATGTAGGTGGAATTATTTCTTTATCATATGCGCGGTAATTATTAGAAAGCGCTTAGTATCTGAGATATTGAATCAGATATATGTATATGTGTGTGTATGTATATGTATGTGTGAATGTATGTGTGAATATGTGGATATATGTGTATGTGTACATGGATATATGTATGTGTGTATGTATGTACACGGCGATGTGTATGTATATACGTGTATAAGTTATTGTGTATGTGTGGTTTTGCATGCGTTTTGAACATAAAAATATAGGTCCTCGCCAGATTAGATAATCGTCATATTTATTGTTTATAATATTTGATTTGTAACCTGCAGTCGATATTATTTTTGTCAAATTTTCTCAATTACACAGCGTCCCTTGCAATTTTAATTTCACCCGCCCCATCTTTCTTCCCCACCACTTCTTTCCTTACCTCTCCCTCCTTCTTTAAGATTTGATCGGCCATGGTGTGTGTATGTCACCTCGATGTGTATCCTTATAATGTTTTAGACATCCGACAACAGTCATTTTCCCCCTTCCACTCACAACTAATTTTAAATAAAACTCTCTCTGTTAAACCTCTCTCTTATGAACTAACATTCGTCCCACACTCTCATAATTACACTCTCTCTAAATTCTATTTTTATTTCCGGAGTAGGTTTTTTTCTGTTTTCTTTTTGAATTTGTAGGTCTGATGAATTGGATCGTATTTACGATTCCAATGGAATAAATTATGACCATGGAATATTAGTGTTTAAGCCTTTTTATTATATATATATATATATATATATATATATATATATATATATATATATATATATATATATACACACACACCAGATCATTTTATTTTAAGATATATATACCTTGTACCTTCTCACTAGCAATATCAACTTGGCATTAATAGTATAATATTAATGGTTATCTCATTAAGAAACCAAGGAAGAATAATATATTTCTTCATGAAAAAATATATTATCAGTGAAGCATAATTTTCTGATAATAATCTTAAAGAAAATTTTCAGTACATGACAGTTGACGGTATTTGAAACTGTTAGGCATCAAATTGTAATTTATCGATGAATACCTAATGAGGAGAATATTTCCTAAAACAGCATACTAAATATAGCTTAAATAGACATCAACAAATATATTAGTCGAAGTACATAAACATACTGATTTTTATTTTTATATCGTTTTCCTTCAATGCGTTTTTGGTTAGGGCTCTCTGTAACATCTTTTACGCCGTTGCTCAGTGCAATCTTTGACTTTTTAGATTCACACATTGCCTATGTCCTAGCATCCATTCAAACATCGTATTCGCGTTTATCAACTCCCTCTCTTTCATTTAATGCGTCCTGTGAATATTAATTTCTCCAAACCGTTTTTAATCATTAAATATCTCAGAATTTTTTTATTTCCATTCTTTTATTTTAAACATAAATGTCGTTTCAATTCCTGTTTTCTTTTTTAAACGATATTAGTCTTAGAATTTGTCGGTTCAAATACATCTATTTAACTCGTTGAGACTTCTTTGTGTCAAAAACAAGGATGGATAGAGAGTTGATCATTGTGAGTATTTTTTTTTAATAAAGTAATTTTTATATTTGTTAAAACTTTGATTATTTTTGGCTGACATCTCTCACTATTCTAAAAGCGCCTTCTGATTTCTGCATCCGTCTTATTTCACAACTCTCTCCAAATAGTTAAACATATATATTGATATATGCACTTCTTAGATCAAAACTTGAAAACTAGAACCAAGAAACCTTTTTTACAATGATCTTCACAAAGAACCACTTGAGGTAGAGGGTTCGAGACTAAGTGTCACAGTTTATTCGGATATATGGGGAAGGTAATTTTTAGATTGTAGGGACCGGAGAAGCATCCTCCTGAGAGTCGATTACCACACCAGTAGTTATGGGGAAATCTGCTCGCGTTGAAATTGCATCTCAGCAAAGACATGGGAAGAAGTTATTAGAATCTAAAGAAGTATGCTTCGTCACTAGCAATTACTTAGATTTGCGCATGTGCAAAACGTAGACATTAAAGCTAAATTTGAACCAAAAAAGAACTTTTATATTATGAAAGAGAAAGAAAGAATTGGAATATCTAGAGTAAATGATGAGGAAAGTGTTTTTGGAGAATTTGATACTTTGAAAACAGAATGATAGAAGCGGGATAGTAGAATGTAGTGAATAACCTATTTAACGAACGTGTGTAACTGTTTGACAGAAAAAAAAAAAACGGTATTGGAACTAAGGGAAAAAGACATTTTTTACAAAAAGCTTAAATGTACAGCTTGTAGAGAATCATGATTGCCCACACTCGGAAGGCGTACAAGACATAGGATAATTTTTTTTTTACTAATGAATAATTCATTACATTCTAAGTATAAAATGTAGTGGACTTAAAAACAAAATATTTTCAATGAGGCACGATATAGAATGAATTAATCTTGTAAATACGATATAAAGACAAATCTTATTAATTGATGTGTACTTTAAGAAATAGTTACTTATATTTTTTTCTGTTCAGCCAAACAGAAAATTGACATAATGTTTAAACTTTAGGTAATAAAGTGGTCAGTTATAAGTTAAATATGACAAAACCTGTTAGAAATGAGAAAGATATGTCTCTTGATGTGACGAAGTCTAATTGAAATTACAAACACTTGTCGTCAATAAATAAGACACATTGTCATGAACATCTGCTAATTCCCATTCAGGTTACTAATCCTTATTTTCAGGTTAATTCCCTTTCATTTAAAACATTTTGCTGTTTTCTCTTGAGAATATTTTTCTCTTCTAATAATCCTGTTTCCTGTGCTATTCCTTCGTTCTCCTTTCACTCATCTTTTCTTGTATTACTACTCGTATTTGTAGTAGAACTAAGACCATTATTATTATTATTATCATTATTATTATTATTATTATATAGTTTTAGCATTGTTTTTGGTCGTACGTGCTGCTACTGAATTTCAAATATAGCCTTCCAAAAAACGTATTTTTTTATTTCAGAAGGCATTAAGTGTTATGCTCTCATGGAATAATATAATTGTGGATACTGCATGGAGAGAAATTTGAATATGACTGGAAAAGTAGCCATGATTTGCTATTATTAGCAGCGGTGGTGGTGTTTTTTGTTGTTGTTGTTGATGATGTTGTTGTTTAAAATCTGTGTGACCTGAATTTGTTTTATCATCATATGCCGGGTCATAAGCAATGAATGCGAAGTATGTATTTGTTTTTGTTTCCATTTCATTAAACAAAAAGATGAAATGTCTTAAATGGAAAAAAGCTGTCTGCAGGATTGCCTTTTAGAACATTTTCTTCTTCTTCTTCTTCTTTGTTGTATATTCATTTACTTCAGCGTCCCATCGAGAGACCTAATTTCAGACACGGATTCATTTTTTTCACTGTTCATTTTTGGAAAACAAAATCTAAAATCTCATACATTTTACAGAGATAAAACTATTCGTAATGTGTGCGCTGTATTTCTGAATAGAATCTTTGTATTTCTTCAAGTCATGGTTTACAAGGAATCATTTCAATGAGTCTATCGGGAACTTTTCCTGCCAATGCGCGGGCTTCGGATTATTGCTGTCCTCATGTGCCACATTTGAGATTTCGAATTCAAGATCCTTCTATTTTAATAATTTTTTTTGAAGATCTTCAAAGATACATTATAATCTCCAACTGCCATGTCAATAAGAAAGCACATTTTGTTAACGATGTCTAGGTGATTAACTTTGATTTTTCTGTTGGTGCGTATTGTAAAGTCCCGTGAAATTATTACAGGTCCTATCACTGTAACTACGTCTGAACGAGGTTCATACCAGTTTCTTACACATTCATTCGTGTAAAAGTTGTATATTTTCCAGTGCAGAGATCGGCCCCGTCGATCTTGCCGATTTCTGTATTCAGTGGTTGCAACCTGCTGAAAGATTGTCAATTGTTTCTGGATATTTATCACAGAAGTTGCATTTTGGGTTAACACGAATTTTCAGTATGCGTGCTTGGAAATTTCTAATAAGCAAGCATTAGTCCGGTGCACCAATAATAAAGACTTTGGTTTCGGCTTTTAAGCTTGCACTACGTACGCAGTGATGGATATGTTTATATTTTCAAATACATTTTTGTGTGTAAACATTATATGACTTTTCCTAATTTGTCGGGCTGTTGTGAAATTCTCTTTTTATTTTTCACTTTTGCAATATTCATATTTTTTGTGCCGGTCTGTTTTATTTTATCTTCCTCAAAAGCAGCATTTAGATTTTGACTTGTTTTCGTCGCTATCTTCTTTTACGAATTTTGTCCTTACACATTTGTTCTTAATTACAATAATAAGAGTGTAGTTGTCTATATGTTGGCTTCTTCTGCTTTAAAATGTCCATGACTTGTGCCTGTGAAAATCTCTGTCTGTCTCTTCAAATATTCCTAGAGGATATTATATTTTATTTAATTTTGTTCTTATTGCCCTCGTCTCTATTAACGCGTATTGTGTTGTTTAGTCTCTTTAGATATTTGTAACATTTATTCAATAACGTTTACGCCAAATTTTGCACATCGTTCTAAAATTTAATACGCCTTCTATACGATTTCAGTTACTGCTGTCTTCATGCTGGAGAGGGTTATTATTATAATAATTATATTTACATTGCTACAATTTCAATCCACGTAAGGTTTCATCACATTACATAGGTTATTACTGAGAGTATATATAGAAACGTTTCATAAATTTTCACTTGTTTAAAATAGCAAAATTCCAGAATCCTACTTACATTCTTTAAAAGAAAAAGACAACGCCGGCGTAGAGAAACGACTACCACTGAAAACACGTCTTTGAAACTAATGCGAAATATTCAATTACAAAAGGCTGTTCCGCACAATCAATAAACATAACGTCTATATAACATGTACTTACTGGTTTAAGACATTCATACAGGTGGTGCTTTGAAGTTTTCTCGAAATAAATATTCATGCAATCTAGAATAGAAGAGCAACATCAATATTAGCAAAGAAAAGTATGATACAAATAATGAAATTAATTACTTTTTTATTGCGATTCATCGTGTTTGTTTTCATAACAAACACACACAGGTGGAAATAATCTAATGTTGAATCTAATCACACCTCACGCGATGTTTATATAAACGGTGCTATTACTATATTTAGGAACTGTTTATTCTGAATTATTTGTATTCACTTTTACACTTTCGAAATTATGTGGTTATTTTCTTTAAATACTTTTCACTGGAAGCACGGAACGGGAAATTTAATATTCAACACTTAAAAAAAATGTTTAAATATTTTTTGTGTGGCGTGAAATTTGGAAAATATTTGCATCTTATTCATAGTTGATTTAAGACAAGAAATATTTTCTACTAACGTTCACCGAATATAAGAACCAAAATATGCTGTGTGACATGAATTTGAGAAGTGCTTGAGTATGTACGTAATAGGAGGAAGCCAGACGTGTAGGCGATGAGAATATCAAACATTGTGACTGACCTTAGATGTGAAGATGTTAGCGTTCATTGAACAATCAGTCTCTTAGTTTGCCGCACAGAGCAGCATTTCTTGAAAATAAGCTATGCGAGTAGAACATTATACTTACTAAGGGATTTCTTAGGGAATGAGATGATTCAAACATGTGGATGTAGCAAGTCTGATGCTAGCTGTAAAGGGCTGAACGTGTAGCACAAAACGTTGGCGCCCTTCTAGATATTTGCCTTGGATGTAGGGATAGACTTTGGCGTTTCGCTTATGGAAAAAGGATTGCAGGTTGGAAATTACATCTTCCTCAACTAAGCCATGTAAAGGATTTTGAATACAGCTAATGCTGGAAAGTGAGGAATGGCCAGCTCTAGCCCAAATATATATATATATTTTTAAATTTAATCGAGTTTCATTAACCACTGGCACAAATCAGGAAGGCAGTAAAACCATCTAGCCGCAAGAGGTTACTGGATGTGGAAGAGTTAAAAATAGGAATATAGGTAATGTTCGAGAACAGGGGAAGAGTAAACAAGGGGACAACAGATAGCGATTGATATTGGATTTACATTTTGACAGAATAAAATAGGCTGGAAATTATGGAGCTGGATGTGAGTTCCACAATCGAGAAGCGCGAGAAAATAAACTGTTATTTTAGAATATACGCATTCATTTAGAAATTTCAACTCTTAAAGGGTCTGACATCTACGCCAATCCAGTACTGCGCTTAAATCTGAAGCGTTTAGGCAGCTTAGCAAAGAGCTCCATCGATCAATTACAATACTCTATTTAAGATCTACACTAACACTTATAAAGATAAGAGATGAGAGAAAAAGTCAAGGAGTTTCTTTTGCGATACAAGGAGCCAATCATTTTTCTAACCTCTTATGATTTAATATTTATTAAAATAATTCTTATAGTATTATAAATTGTAATGAAATTTTAATATGACAAGGAAATATGTTCGTCTTTGAAGCGTATTAATAACTAATAATTGTTGCTTCTTTTTAACAATTTTAATTATGTTTGATTTAAGTAGTACTTAAATAACAGATTACCTGCAAATATTATTTACTTTTAAATCATAGTTAAATATTAAGCAAATTTAGGCTATATATGATTGAAAGCTTCATGCCAGCCATTGTTTTTACGTTGAAATATGCCCACAGAACAAGAAATGTAGTAAGGGATTATATGTGTATACATTTTCTAAAAACTTAACTTGTATTAGCATTATTTTTCAGTAACCTGATCTTTATTCGTTAGTAATTAAAAATACCATGTATAAAATAAGAAGCAAATCCCTGAAGAAAACATAATTTAAATCTGTTCTCACCTTTTGAGTAAACACTGAATTTGAAACGAGCAATCAACCAATCGTAGAAAAGTATCGAGGTATTAATGTTTTTCTAAGAATTGGTGAGAAATTAACATCTCCCGGGAAAATATGCTTTAATTTAAATGAATAAAAATTTGAATATATAGATGAGAAATTAATATGAAGTAAAATGTTTTATATTTTAATTGACTAATATTTTCGAAGAGAGAAAATGCCGAGAAATGAAATAACAAATATTCACACGTGTATACTAATAGAATCAAACAAACTATAAGACATTATATAGGATAATCATACAAAAAATGTTTATAAAGTTTTAGAAGTACCTCAGAATATGAAAGAAAGGGCATAGATATTATTTCGTCGCCTGTAGTAGTAATTTATTCAAAATGACAAAACCTCTTTTCAGCTATGAATCATATATGCATCAATATTAAAATTAATGCAAAAGACATGAAACGTAAAAGAAGACAAATTGTGTTAAAGCCTAAAAAATAGAAAATATATTTGAATAGTTAGAAACCTGTTTGAAGATTTATATATGATGAGGTGCATTAACGTAATAAATAGAAAGATGGTGCCTTTTATACCTGCAATGGTATAAGTAGAACACCAAACAATACGTATTATTTTAAATCGGTTATTCGCTTTCTCTTTGGATCACCCGGTTTACTTCATAAGTTTGGAATTTATTAATACATAAACTATAATAATCTATAATAATAAACTATAATAATCTATAATAATAAACTATAATAATTCAAAATAATAAGCTGTAGTAATCGTCTATCTATTTTGAATATGAAAACAAGTATATTTAAAATTTTAACTAACAAATAATCATTTTCACATAAGGCTGTACAGTAAATATACACGAATACTAATGGTACGGACATCATGAGTAATAATATTGTCAGAATACGCCAAGAATAAACTAATATAAAATTGAAACAATTAATTGAATTAATTAAATCCTATAATCATGAGTTTTAATACACCAAGAAGGCCAAAAATATTGTGTAGATAACGTATCGTTATTTCAATGAAATTAAAACATTTTAATATATCACTCAATTTATCTATGAAATATTTAAGTAAACAAAAAAATGTAACTTGGAAAACGCGGAGGAGGGTTAATGTTATATATATATATATATATATATATATGTGTGTGTGTGTGTATTTGATGGGAGGTAAACCTTAATTATGCATATATACCGGCAAATATTTCATCAAATGTGTTGGCTGTTAGCATCAAAATTACAATTTTATATAATCAACTGACAAACATTGCACTGTCTAAATACAAACTCGCTTTATATATACAGATTTAGGTGTGGAAACTCTGGCTATTTTATATTTTTGGACATGTGCATCATTTTTTTTTTTTTTTTTTGTCGATTGCACAGCATAGTAGGGTCAGTTGAGACCAAATGTGAAAAAAAGAGCAACATAACAGTATACACTCCGCCAGAAATTTAAAAATATGCTTGCATTTGGCATTATGTGTGAGGCGTAGTTAAGCCAGAGAACAACAAAACTCCTTGTAACCTGAAGGATGAATTGACAGCAAGGATTATGGCAGCATTCCCCAACTAAAATTACGCAGCATCGAGATGAGTTGAAAGAGATTCCAAAGTTTTTTCGAGGCCGTAGTTCAAGCCAATGACGATTTAATTGAATGAATTTACTCTTTAGTATTTCAAGATATTATGTGTAGTTTTGGTTAATATATTAGGTTGGTGCAAAAAATATGCCGATTTCTGACGTCAAAAACGACATTATTTTTGCACCAACCTAATATCTGTGAAAATGAGATGACACAGTAATTTTCCTATTTTAGTCGACAGATTGTACATCGCACTATATATATATATATATATATATATATATATATATATATATATATATATATATATATATATATATATATATATATATATATATATATATATATATAAATAAATAAATAAATAAAATCATTTTTTAAGGTTTATACATAAAAAAAAATATTCAAGTAAATGCTCTGTTTATAATAAACTGTATTAAC
Source organism: Acanthosepion lycidas (assembly GCA_963932145.1). NCBI lineage: Eukaryota > Metazoa > Mollusca > Cephalopoda > Sepiida > Sepiidae > Acanthosepion > Acanthosepion lycidas. Next base: position 22,510,950 of record OZ010571.1, read on the forward strand.
ATCTTTTACCGGCTTGAATATCCGAGAAATTTTCATCGAAAATATACAACCTCCGGAAACGAACCTGTATCCTATACGGATCAGTCACATAGCCTGACCTGCCTTAACCGATTGGGCCACAGAAGTGCGTACAGTTAGCAAAGTCGATTTTACTGGAGAGTTATGTTTAAATAAAATAAGTAAATTCTTAAATATGTGTATCTATAAAAAGAATATATAAACATAAAAAAAAATGTCTTAAATAATTGTCGGACTTTGCCCTTTTCAAAATATATGAGGACATTTGTTTACATTTAAAGACGTATTGAGCAGATATGAGAGAAAATCATGGAGTATTGTGATTTAATACAGTAAAATCGATATCGCTAGCCTAGCGCTCCTCTCTGGCCGAATCGGTTAAGACACAACTGTTTATGTAACGATACAGGATCGATTCCTATCGGAAGACGAATTTTTTCTATAAAAATTTCTCGGATATTCAGGCCGGTAAATGTTGTTAATACCTTTTATTATAAACATAGAATTTACTTAAATATTTGATCTATAAAAAGAACGTATAAACATAAAAAATTCTATTAAATAGCTTTGTCCATTCCATAAAGTATGTATGTATGTATATATATATATATATATATATATATATATAAGGTTGGTGCAAAAATAATGTCGTTTTCTCGCATAATAACATATGTGAGAAAACGACCTTATTTTTGCACCAACCGAATATATATAACTAATTTATATATATATATATATATATATATATATCAAGTGGTAAGTGCCAAACGATATCTACGTTTCGGTTTATGTACTTAGCCTTCCAGCATTTTGTTTACAGTTTCTTTTCCCACGATGTTCATCCACGGAATGCTGCGCTCGTTTGAGCAATCCTCATATTCCGGTTCAAAGCGGAACAGACGCACTTCAACTGACGCCACTGACAAGAAGCTCTAAAGACCAAAGTGAGCAATTAATTTCACAAAGGAAAAAAAAATAGAGATTTGAAGATGAATTCACTTTATAGCGGCCTTTCGGAGATTACAGCACATTTGTAGAAGAACAAATCTCAAGCACCGTAAAAATCACGCTCTTCAAAATGTCAATTCACAGATCAAGTGTTTTGAATAGAATACATAAAACGAATGTGCAAAAATCAACACTCCGTTATATATATATATATATATATACATGCACACACACAAACACACATATATATATATATATATATATAATCTTTGTTTTAGAATCAGAATTGTCTTTAAATATTCACCAGAATTTTTTAATGGATTCTACTCGAATATTAATCTTCGATTTACCATCATTTACATGGTGGTATCTTTGCACATCTCATTAGATGTCTCTAGGTGTCCTCGTCTATATGCAAATATTATTCACCAATTGTTTTTCCCCAGGAACGCATTTCGGTTATTAGATAGATAGATAGATAGATAGATAGATAGATAGATAGATAGATAGATAGATATACATTATTATAGATTAGCCGAATCGCGCAGATAAGCAGATCATTTGTTTTTGTACAAAGTATCTCCAGAAAAGGAATCTGTTGTGGGAATTCATTAGAAAAATAAACTCTTTATCGCAGTGCCTTGTCTGTAATCTTCAAAACAATATCTCTGTGTGTTTTTATATATATATATATATATATATATATATATATATATATATATATGTATATATATACACATACACAAACACACACATATATACGCATACACAAACACACGCACATACACACAATATATATATATATATATATATATATATATATGCATGTATATGTATATACACGTTCCTGAGAGTTTGCGAGTACTAAATTGAACTTGAGTTCGGAGAGTTTTTAAATATTACTCTGCTACAGAAGACACATACATGGGCATTGGGCGTATCAGTTATACGATCTCTATGTCTACGGAAATGAATTACTAGACCAGCCTTGAAGAGACATATCCTCCGACAGGAATTACAGGTACGACATCCCTTACTCAGTATTTGTGCTTTAAGTTACACAGTTTCAGTTTTAGGTAATCATCACTTAAAAATGATCTTGTTTCTATTCTACTACTTTAGATAATATATCGATATAAAAATCATTGGACTCTACTGCGATGAATATATAATTCTGCTTAAAAAATTCTGACCGTCTAAGACAATGCAGGCTCTTTCTGAGTATTATCACTACCGCTAAAGTCATAAACTTCCAAGATATAATCTTACACCTCTATAATGAGCTTCATAAACCATAAACAAATGTACTATAGAACGATAAATACGTCGACAATGTAACCCACGCCTTAGAATTCTAAACAATTTACATATATCAGTCCTATTTCGGCTTTCCGCCAACTGTAGTAATATGGAAATTTGGGACAATTAAAAAACAAATATATAGAGGCCTTTGAATAAAGTATCCTTAAAGTAAAACTAGCTTACTTAGAAACATATCAAAAAAATTCATTAAAGAGTACAATCAATGCAAATGCAATATAATTTGGTTTTAGGAGCATTCCCAAAAACATCGGATTTTTTTTTTTTAATTTAATCCTTAAGCATTTTAGTCATTCCCCAACGCTAAATAAGAATTTCATTAAAAACAAAGTTAGCAATATTTTTGCTAAAACTTCGATCAATATATATCACGACACGACAATATTATACTAATCAACTCGCTAGATGAAAAATAACTTCACGACTAACGAATTTAACTGCCGAAAAAACAAGACCTACCCGTTGAGCGGCAAGGGCGTGACTGTATAATTTATAGAACCTGCGTCAAACAAAATAGCGATGTCAAATTCTATTTTAGCTCAACTGAAAAAAACATGGAAAATCACGCTTCTACCATCATCAAATGATATTAGCAATATTAAATATAGTAACAGCACTTTCCTCTCAAATGTCTTTGAAAAGTAAAAAGCGGCAATCGAAACCCAACGGTTACCTGGGATTACGTAGCTAATGCCAAATCTTTTAACGGAAAATGTAATAAATGTAATTTATGCGTTTTAGAAAAACTTGTCTTCATAAAATATATAGATAACCGTAATTTGCTAAACAAACGAAGGAAATAAAGTACCTCATGTAGACCTAGCAAAACATACCTGGTCAATCACGTTACCCAGATTAATACATTTTTCTCATTCGCACCCCACGTGGACAATTATTAATATTACTACCCATTATTAATATTAATACCAAAAGTAATGGTATTTACATTATGCGGACTATTGTCCTCATCTTTGTCGCCATATTTGTCACAACGTTTCGGCCGTTGTACGCTCCGGCCTTCTTGAGATGGTGGGAATTTCGAACTGAACCCTTTATTTCGATCCCTGGGGTAGACTGTTCTAGTTCCACGTGCCATGTTTGATGGATGTCAGTTATCTCCTGCTAATTGTCCCTCTGAAATTTCTCCACTGACTTAACCGGGTATTGAACTCACACTCTTTGGGTCTGTCACTGGATCTAACCAACGCCATTATCCACTGTGCCATGTGTCTGGTATTTTTTTTATTTCTATTACCTATTATTATTTTATTACTAATATTATTACTGTTAATGTTATTTCATGATTAATATTATTGTTAATATTATTATTATTGTAATCATGTTATTCATATTAATATTACCTGCTATATTATTAATATGATTGCTATTATTATTATTATTATTGAAAGTATTGTTCCTTTTATTTTTCGATATCCAAATTTAAGTGATTTACCTCATAAAAAAAAGAGTTATTCTCCTTGATATATTATGAAAACATACAAACAACTATCGTCATCCGCTTTCAAATGTTAGATTGAAAATATAGGTATAAAAACTTGTTAAACTGGTGTCATTTCACGATTCTCTTGTTCTTTTATTGAGGTATGAGTATGCTAGTTTTTGCTTGTGTGAATGTTGATTCCTTGTTGTTTCTTTTTCACTACTTTCCTCATATTTTCTTTTAATTTTTTACCTTTTATTTTTTTCTGTTTTTTTTCCCTCAACTTTTACGTTGGCCTCTGGTTTATTGTTCACCATTTAGTTTGGGTTATGATTAAAAAAAATTTCTGACGGCGTATATGTTTATGTAGTTGTGTCTTTGTGTATGTGCCTTTTTATGTATTAACATGTATGCATACTCATTCGAACGTGTATGTTTGTGTGTTCGAGCATGTGTGCTTGTGTGTTTGCGTGCGTGTTCGTGTTAACTGTATTGTCCGTTCATCTGTATATTTGTCTCTGTGGTTTTTTTAACTGTATATGTATTTTTGGTGGGTTCAATTATTTAAATTTACATAGTGTTTTAATATATAGAAGTTTGTATTATTTAATTTTACTAAGTGCTTTAAGTATACTTAGTGTTTGATACTTGTGTTTACTTGTATGAAATAACAGTTGTTTCTTTTGTATTTACTTTGATATATGTTTAAGATGTTCCTTAACTATGTTTGCGTGTGTGATTTTGATAAATCTCTGTATTTTAGTCAGTGTTATTATTTAACTTTTCTATTTGTTCTTTATAATTTAGTACGTTATATTATTTAAAATTACTTAGTGTTTGATGCACGTTTGTAGTTATATAAAAGAATAGTTTTCGCTGGTGATGAAGTTAAACCAATTATTTGTATCTTCTCTATTTTTTATTGGTTAATGTTTAGAGTGATCATTAACTTTGGTATTGTTTTAATCATTTCACTTTAGCTCATTTGTGTGCATGTTTGCGTGTGTGTGTATGCGGGTGAGTGTTTATGTACGAGCACGGGCATGTAGAGGAGGGAGGGAAGGGGAGAGTTTGTGTGTTTCTACCCTTTGTAAAGACTGTCGTAATAATTTCCTTTTGTTTTGTGTGGTTGGGCATTATTTTGTTGATTATTATTTTGTCGATATTGTGTCTATTGCGAAAAGCGTTTGTGTGTGTTTCTTTTGCATTTTATAGTGGGTAATATTGCGTTTTGTGGGTGTTTTGTATGACTGGGTATTATGTTGATGGTAATCATGTGTTGATATTTTGGTTACTCTTTTCAGGATGGATTGTGTTTGGGATTGATATAGATTAGGTCTTAGGCATGATGGCTTGTTTTTTGTCATGAGATTGGGTTTTGTGTTGCATTTATTTTCTTTTTATATTAGTATTTATATGGAGCAAAGTAGATGCTTATTTAAATGTCTGCATATCTCTATTATTTCATTCCTCTTGTTCAATAAGCGTTTTCGATCCTTGAATTTAATCATTACAAATGTTTCCTACAGACATTGTTTACAGTTTCAGTTGTATCTAATATGTAGGGCTAATTTTTCATAATTTCCCATTTAATCTTGGTAATGATGTTATTTTGTCGCTGGCTCCTTATATATTTTGATAGTGTTGTATTGTTTGTTTTTTATTTTTGCGTTTTAATTAATTTTTGAGGATTATTAAATATTTCTGTGAATGTAGATTCTATAGGTCCTGTGTATGATCATTTATTGCGTGTTGTTTTACGGTGTCGTTATATATTATCTTCTTGTTTAAGCATTTATAAGGCAAGTGTTTTATTTCAACAATTGCATTTTTGTTATTGTGCTGATTTCTGTAGTCGTGGTTATTATTACCTTTGTTAATTATTTTTTCATTGTGTTTGATTATATTTTTCCATGGCATCTGTTCAGCTGTAACTGATTTTTGCTGTATTTTGTTGATAGTTTTTTTTTATAGATTTTTGTGTTTGGGGATTTTTTTTTCCCAATTAATTTTTCTATTTTTGTTTTTTATTGTATTATTATAATTGGGTCGAAACAGAATGTGTTTCTTTTTCCTGTTATGATTGATTATTTCTTTTCATTTGTATATTTTACTTTGTTCGGGTAACCGCTATTTGTTAATGCTGTTTCATTTCTGAGTTTTTTTTATTTTTTATTTTGATGACGCTGGAATTTGATGATATTCTTTTCTTTATAGATATGAGTATGTGCCCGAATACGTTAGTAGGGTGGTTGGATTATTTTTTTCTGTATAGAGGGTCGTTGTTAGCTTTTCTGTATAATTTGTGTGGATTGTTGTTTAGATTGTATGTTATATCTAAGAAGTTTACTAAATTTATGCTAGAATTTCTGTTTGTTTTATATCCTAATGTAATGAATTTTTCTATGATCAGTTTTCGATTTGTCTTTAGACTTGCCATTAAAGTTTATTACGATAATTAGGATATAAGACCGTATTTCTTTGGTTAATCATGACTGTTATATTTTTTTATGAAGAGTGTGCCAATGATTTCGCATATTTATGCGCTGTCATAGTTATCCATTCTTATGTTAAAGGTATCGTTGTCATTGATATTGTTGTTATTATTGTTGCTGCATCTTTGTCTCTATTTTGTTGTGGCTATTATTATAATAATATTATAATATTATATATATATATATTGTTATTGTAATATTAACTTTCTGCGGTGTTTGATAATGTTTGGGATTTCTATGTATCATTTCGCAAGGTCTAGTTCATTTTCATTGTTTTTATTGATATATGGGTAAAAATCTTTTATGTCGAGTTGTATGAAGGAACAGTTTATTTTTGTTGGTGATGTTTGCAAAACAATTAATTCTTTCGTTTGTAATTTTTTCCATTGTTTTATATTTACTATGCTCCTTAACTTTGTTCATATTTTTTCTACAATTTGCATATTTATTTTTCAAATGTTGTCTTTTGCGGGAATTATTAGTCTGCTGGATTTCTTTTTTATTTAAGAAATTGTTTTGTGCTCTTTCATTTTAATAAATATTTCTACTTCCAATAATTGATTTATTCTGGTGTCTAGTTTTAATTTGGTGGATATTGTTTTTTTATTTCTTTGCTTATGTTGTTTTCCAATTCATTGTTACTGGTTTTGCAGAATTTCATGATGTTTTTTTTTTAATTTTATTTTTGCAGTTCCTTGTTTCTATTTTATCGATAGATCTGAAATTGTTTTGCTTGTGTATTTTTTTTATTGGTTTCATATTTGATGTATTTTGCAAAAAACAATAAACCAATAAAATAAATGTGTCTTTATTAATATATAGTTTATAGCTCTGTTATATTGCATCGGACATTATATTATTAACTCCAGCACTCAATCAGCGATATTTAAGGCACAAACACACACACACAAGCCATCTACTCACACGCAAACAGTCACAAGCGCATCTACTCACATGCACACACATCTACTCACACTCATATACATACGCGCACAGGAGTACACAGTCACGCGCACACAAACTCACGAACACAATAACGATGTATTTTTTCTGTCTGTCTTCTCTCCCTCCCTATATATAAACACACACACAGATATATATATATATATATATATATATATATATATATATATATATATATATATATATATATGAAGCAGATCACCCTGAGCAAGGAAAAAAAAGGAGGAGGAGGAAAAAAAGAACGTGGATCAAGGCAAAAGAAGAGGTCTATTGACATTACATTTAATTTTTTGAAGATTATCTTTTATCGTTGAAGAAAGCAAGAGGAAGGGTGTTTCCCTGTCTGGAAGTGAGAGAGAAAAAGCTGTTCGGAGTGGAATAGGCTATTATATTTAAATGTTTTGACAATAAAAGTGTCTGGCCCAGGTTCCAAACTACTAGCACGTTTAAATTCATGCAATCTGGGTACCAGTGAAAATAGCTCGTCAGATCAGATGTCACATGTATCAATTAGACAGAGACAAGACACATTACGTCTTTGAGAAAGTGACTGGAGTCGAGACCCAAAATGAGGACCGATCACATTGCACGTCCATGAACGTCAGACGAGCCAGACTATATATTGCAACAATATTCCATACCTTGTCGAATGGTAGATTTGTAGATTTGAAGGATGGACTCATTCGAGAAAAACTTTCTAGCGCGTCACAGAGAACCGACTTTCCTTGTGATACATGCAGGAATTGATTCAATGTAGTTCCTCCATATCAGGTGAGTGGAGAATGTTCCACCAAAATAGCGCAGTAAGTCGTTCACGTGGATAAAAGCATGAAACGCGCTGATAGGAGGACAGGTCATTTCTTAATGGTTAGTAAATTAGAGCTGTTTCGTTATGGATGAACTAAAATTTCTTAGTCATTTCTTGCACCTATCAACTACAGATTGGAAGTCCTTTTCGAGATCAACGGGTAGGTTAACTTTGTCAGCAATGCCGGATATACTATTGAGTCACCAGTAAATGGTAGTGTCGTCTGTGTAGATGCCGACTCGAGAAATGATGACATCAAGAAGATCATTGATGAAGATCAGAAACAGTGTAGGACCAAGGAAAGAGACTTGAGGAAATCCAGCGTTCGTATGGAAGTAACGGGAAGAGAACCCGTTCGGGACACCCTTCTCTCACGGTTAGACGGGAATGACTGTATTAAATCAAGTAATCGTTCTGTAATACTCTATACTTGAAACTTACGTAGAAGGCCAACATGTCAAACGCTTGTGAGATATCTAGTGCTACCGCTCCAACTTGGCCGTAATTATCAAGTGTTTGGTATATATATTAAGTTATCGCCGTAAACACATCAGCAGTAGACCGAGCAAAGCGGAAAACATTGTTTTATCAGAGAGATGATCTTAGGAGGTAAGATACTTAACTACTTCAGCATTGATGAAAGCCTCAAAGACTTTGCCTAAGAGTGGTAGGAGAGTTATGGCATGGTAGTTAGATGGGACAGAATGGTCTCCAAATTTTTTAAAGACCACAAAGAACGAACTCAACACATTGAAAGAATCGATGGAGCATATTTGTAGAATACTGGAGCCAGCTCTGTGGCCCGTTGCTTTAGGACTACGTCTGGTATCCCCTCTCCACCAATTGCTCCACACACATCCGCACACACACAGATTCATAAGATCCAGATTCTCATATGGATGTCATGCACGTAGATCAATTTGTTCAGATTTGCCTAATCTCTTAGCTGTATATAATCGCTTTATCAGACAAATCATTAAAATGGCTTCCATTGAATTAGCCTGGTGTTACAGAATCGCACATAATAGTGACTACAAATGGAAAATATTCAATTGCAGCAACAACTAAAATGTATAGCCCCTGCAATAGCCTAACAAAGATACTAAATGTTCTACACAAACTGAAACAAAAGTTTAGGAAGAAAGATTGCATCACTATTGGAAAGAGCAATAAAATTTTGACTTGAGATAACTTTTTTTCCTGTTAAATGGATGATTTTATAAATTTCAACCAAACGTAATATTGTAGGCTCGATCAATTCTGGAGTAATGTTTCATTATGTTTATGATGAAATGGCTAATATTACTATACACATTAGGAATGAGAAGAGAACATACTATTCTTTGATCTCAGCCCAGTAGTCTGGAATGAGGAAATAACACTGGCTGCTCTTTCAATGAATGTATAATGTCTCCTTTTATGTAAACGTCTAATATTACAATTACGATATTTTCATACTTGAATTATTACAAATGCGCATTTGCTTCATTAAAAGGAATCTGTTTCTATGCTCAAATATGTAGCACTGCATTATCCATTCCTTATTTATTAATGTACGTTAATATTTCCTCTCTTAAATATGATGTGATTAAGTTAAGAACAGTTTACTTTATATCACAGGAAAAATAATTTGAATGTGCTGTTACATTTGACATAAATATGTATAGATTTTGAATTCATTTTAACACTATTGCGTGTGAATTAATTAATCTTAGGAAATACTATCATCTGAAAAATATATTTTTTTAATAAATCCCACTGAATAAATAGTAGAATTGATAATTAGAATAACGTCATCATCCTCAATGCAGCAGAACCTACATGTCTGCATATTGAACAAAATATCAGCAAATTGCAATATATAATTTGTTAACTGCACACTTTATGATAATTTTCAACTGTATTGAAAGAATATAAATTGTGATATGAGAGTTTATAACTGTTGATTTAAAGAAATTTCCCCGGGAAATATGCAAGAATAATATCCAAGGAAATATTGCATGCTTAAAATAAGTATGCGCGCAAATTTTATACAAAATGAATACACAGTAGCAAACGTAGTTATTTAATATTGAGGGAATAAATTAACCAAAACGCACGTATCATTTTCCTGTAGAAGCTTATAGCGTAGTAAACTAAAAAGGAAATAGAACGATGAAAACCTGTTTAATGCTGGTAAAAATTGCACACATCAGATACCAAAACTAAAAAGCAATTCGATGCTCAAGTTGAATGCATTTCGAAATACATTCCCTGAAATTTCATTACTTATCGTGATAATCAACATCTTTATAAGAATTGCGTTTGTTTGGATTGACTTGCTGCCTTGTCTTCTAAACAATTAAGACATCCCACTAGAAATAAAGTTTATAAAATTAATAATGTTGGATTTTAAAATGAAATCAATTTTAAAATGAATGCGTCTAGCAGAATCAAAGACAGTAAGTAGCTTCTTGGAAATTGCATTATTATGACTGTCTCCTCTGGCCAAATTAGTAATAGCATGCTTCAATTATCGGATTTGTTGCCTTTATGAAAAAAATGACGTATTTCTTTTTTAAATCATTGAAATATCGTTCAAATATTTTAATATATGCATCAACTAAAATTCCCTAGCATAATGTATTGTTATTAGTACAATGATGTTTTTATAGTTTTCATTTTTTACAGTTAAATGTCATGAGGAAATCTCAATAAAGCAAATCACTTCCCAGTATTTAAGCTGCTCTTACCATTGCTCTCATCTGTAAGATTTCTTCGCCTTTTTAGTTTGCCAGTCTATTTGCTGTATTCTTATGAAGTATTCCAGAGACTCCAAATAAGACGAGGTCACATGTTTCTGTTGCACAATTTTCGTCTAGACAGCGAATATGATTTTAGAGCCTTTCACTTTCTTTTAGTTGATTCGCTCAGCTCTTTGCCGGAATAGCAAAAGAAAACATGATTGTTTCTCTCTTTCTCATGATAGCTATTTTTTTTTATGTTGCCTGGAAATGTTTACATAATCTTTTCCAATTTATTTTTAATTCCCTCAAATATGTGTGTGTGTGTGTTTTCCATATATAAACATGTTGAATGATCAAATACTCGCCATTTGCACAAATGTTTCTTCCCACTTATATTTCTACAGCTGTGTCTGTTTTAATGAAAAGCCAAAAATTCCTGGCCTAACTTTCTGCTTTTATTTATTATATATTTTACACTTCCCATCTCTATGTTAAAATATTCAGTATTTGTTCTGTATCGTTTACCTTTAGCTCTGATATAATTTTTCTTGTCGCCATTTCCTGAGCAGCGTTTCATGTTTTCTGTATCAAATATGTGGCCGATTGGTTAGGACGTTCGCTTTCTGTCCGTGAGACCCGGTTTCGAATCTCACCATAGTCGATTTATCGGGAAGGAGATTTCCTGGTATTATCGGACAGGAGGGATCGATTCCAGCGTGTGGCACCTTTGGAAAGTGCCTGAAAACCATACCAGGGGATGACCAACAACTTGTGAATTAAATTGTGTAGTCAAAAGCTTTGTGAACCGTCGATAGCTGCGCTACCACGAATGTCATCGTAGCCGAGGGCTTGAGTGTGCTGGCCTTGTTCAAATGTTGATCAAGCAAGATAACAAGCTCTTTCCAAGAAACTGTAACAAAGGTCTGCTCAGCATAGTTGCAGTATAAACATAGGTGGACCCTTTGGGTGTTGAATAAACACAAATGCGCCTGAGCAAGCGACTTCAATATAGATTTTCTAGCCAACCTAGTAGACGGGTATTCTTGAATACGAGGACCAGCTGTACATACATACATACATATACATATAAAATAAATATAATTAATCATATATTGATAAACTCTCTGCAACTTTTCTACGTCGCTTCACATCCAGCTTCTTTAATTGTATCCCTAAATACACGGTTGATTTTCCTAATCTTTATAATTTAAAAAACATAATGATTTTGTTCTACTGTTCGTTATGCCGACATGTGTATTGTAAACATTCTCTGTTGTGCTTAGTCATTTAATATTCAGCTTTAATCATTTTTTCACTGATAGCAGAATCAAGAATATCAAAATTATTAATATAAGGTCGGTGCAAAAATAATGTCGTTTTCTCACATATGTTACTATGTGAGAAACCGACATTATTTTTGCACCAACGTAATAACTTCGCTGATTCTCGCTTTATATTTTACAGATAGTTTATTGACGCCATTTGATATAATGTTTGTCACTTTTTTTTCTATTAAACTCCCAAATATGTTGATCGAATAATTTCTGGTTATGCTTTATTCTTGTTCCTTTGACTAATTCTCTCTATTGCACATATTATATCGGTGTAGCAAGCAGATTTAGTCAGTTGTTCTTTTAGACATTTTCACATGATGCACAGTCATACATTAAATCTTTGAATTACTGAGGTCTTTATTTGAGCTTATTGTTAGTTCAAATAGAAATACATGAAGTCTTGAAAAATGTATTTGTAAAAATATATGATATTTTGCAACAATATATATTGATGTCCAGTTTAACAAATAGCCAGGCACAACTTAGAACATTGGTTTCTTATACATAAGTGTACCTTATTTTGCAAATTATTACAAAGCTATTAATGAAGATTCTCGTGTCACCCTCAAGGAAATACTTATCTAAATGAATTTAAAATTACCATTGAAGAAATTAAAAGATATATTCTGAAAATTAATTATTTATATGAAGATAACTAAGTAAAATATTGAACTTTATCCTTTGATTCATTTTGAAAAGATGTAATCACACAACAAAGAGGAAAATCTCTATTTCCACTGTTCACGAACTGTTTTATGATGAGGGATCTCTGTACACAAATGCTGTTAATGATGCCTTGCAACATTAGATGTAATCAACTCAAAACAAAATAAATACTTTTAGGAGTATCACACAATATATTATCAAATAGCCTATATTTTGAATAAATAAAACATCTTTCCATACAGTTCTAAGAAAATGCACTTGCTCTCAGAAAATATTGCTGATAGTGAAAAGGAACACTTTGTCTTTTTTCTTAATTGAAATCACACAATGTGCTACAGGATGTGGAAAGATTCAAAATAATAAGAATTATTAATAAACGGAAAGAGAAAAAAATAATCAAGAAGACAGTTGATAGAGATCGACATTGCATTTAATTTTTTGTAGTTTATAGTTGGCTAGACAGTTAATTCAGTTGAATTAATATTATTACAAGGTTCAAAGTTTAAGCGTTGAAACTTACAAATATTGAAATTCTTGCTCTCTTCATTGGCAAAAACGGAGTCTCTCCTGATAATAAGCATAGTGAAATTAACTCATAAACGCGCATTCTGAATAGGAATCCTTGTGGTACTGTCATTTGCATAATCGAGTTACATAATTATGTTTCCTGCGTGTGGTTTTTATATTGACATACAACATCAACATGCTGAATCACATTGCATAATCCACATTTACAAGTTTATAGTATTTTTTCTCCTGCTATGGGCCGTGTCCATTACGGAATTGGTTGATGATGGCTCTCCACAACTCCCTTTATCTTTTCGTTATCTCACCCAGTCACTGTCATGTCATTCATTTATATTGTGACTGACTTCACCCCATTAGTTTAACTTTAGATTAGGAAACAGGGCTGACGTAGAAAAGGATAACTAAAATACATTGTTATACATGAAATAAGTATTTAACAAGATGTACAATATCAAAGAACGAACGTGAAGGAAAGCATGAATTTAAGTAAGAAACGTTTGAATTAATCAGGAGTTGTATCTCTTTTTAGTTATTTTAGCGTTCCAAAGTTCACTGGAAGAATGTTCATTAGAGTCTCTTGCAATGATTGTTCTTGAAAGATACATCTGTGTAAGAAGATCTTATGTGAGTGTCTACAAGGTATGTTCAACATGTGAGTGGTGTATGTGTGAGTGAGAAAGTTGGCGCATGGTTTCAACTGTCGTGGATTCGGTTGGCAGTTGAAATCTCACTAATTAGAATTAGAAGATTCTTGCTTAAATAAGTGACTGTAGACTCCAAACCCATGCGCGGGAAGAATTATTCTTCATTTGAAACGATTTGATTGGTTGGTATCGACCAATCAGCGATCTAGCATTGTGGAGACATATGAAAGCTTCTATGATACGTTTCTCCCAAAAGTGCACAAAATTAACTACGTAAAAATAGAGTTATTACAAAATTCTCGCATTACTGAGGTTTGTAAATTGCCTACAATAATGTAGTGGTGTCTAATTAACCAATGAATGCGTGGCGTTGTATGTGATTTGTAGTTTTGTATGTATGCATGTTCGTTCATAATAGATCCACACAATATGTTACTCGGTGTTTTTCTCTGTCCCTCTTGCATTTAATATATCCTGTGGTTGTCAATTTCACCAAGTACACTTTCCTCCCTATAGCTGCTCTTATTTTCCTCTTTCATATTCTGATTCTATATATTTATCTGACTATGTATTCATTTACTTAAAAATATGCTCAATAATCAAATATTCAGTTAATTGGATTTCTGACTATCCTTCATTCGAATCATATTTCTGTTGGCTCAAGTCTCTCCATCATACTGGAGCAAATTATCCAACAATCTCTTTGGTAGAAATGTCAGATATTACATAATATTAGGTTGGTGCAAAAATAATCTCGTTTTCTCACATATGTTACTATGTGACAAAACGACATTATTTTTGCACCAGATTATTTCTCTTTTCATTGATTCTATCTAAATGTTACTGTTTCTTATTATTTTCCTAGTCTTTTGGAAGGCATCTTTCACTGTTCTAATGCGTCATTGGATTTTGATGTCGCATTTTACGATCTCGCTCAAATTAATTGCCAGATATTTAAATATTTGCCCTTCCAGAATTTTTACATTACCAATTCATAGTTCATATCTAAGACACATACTTATTCTTAAATTCTCTAAAATTTATGGCTCATCCTTTTCTGCCGTTTTCTTTGCTACAATATGAAGGAGTACCTCAAGCTTCCTTTCTGTGTTGCTATTGATGCAGGGACTTATACATATACTTTGTTGTTAAATTGTGTTGATCAATAATATATCTTAGTTGAAGTTCCAGTCCTCTCAGGATCACCTTACTGCAATGTCTGAATGTCCGCTGACATGTCCCAGTTTTAATCCTCTTTCAATTTTGGGATATTTATTGATTTCCTTTTGTATCTGTATGCAGTCTAAAATTGTATTGTATTAAAATTTATCAAACTCTTTTGTATGATCTATAAAACATAGGCATAGATCATTCTGTATTTGTTCTCTACGAGTACGTAAATGTGAACGGAAAACTTTTTTCAGTTTATAAGGAAATGATTTCAACCGTAAAAGGTCCAAAATTATGGACATATAAATGTGCATTAATATGGAATATAGAAGCCTGGATATTTTAAATGGCTTTCTTTCTTAATATCTTCTCATTCATTTCATCATTTTTTCCTTCTATAATCTTTCTTTTTTTACTTCATGGCTAATTCCGTTTTATAAATTTGATAGGATTCATGTAGGTATTGTATCGTTTCCACCAGTAATTTTCCCATGTGTTTTGGAGGAGGTTATGCCAAATTGATAGCAAATAAATTTCAAATACGAATACACAAATTAAAATTTAGATATTTCATTTTCGTTAATATTACTTATTCTGCATGACCTCACTAATAGTAAATGGTGGCTCGCCAAGGACAATAAGCAGCAGTCAGTCTCCTCATTGCGACATATTTTTCCCTACATTGTATCTGTTGTAAACGTTGTTATCTGCATCGTTGCAACTCTTTAAAAATTCTATTTTTGCCATTCTTTTTCGTAAATTCTTCGGGGCCATTTTCAATGCTCTGATAAATATTAACACTAATAGAAATTTCATGTTCTACAACTCGATTTGTTCTCTCTCAATGTCTACATACATACATTTCCATCTTCTTTTTTCAGCTTCGATCTGTCGTTATGTATATAACGTTTAAACACTTTTTTAGTCTTCTTTTATAGTAACGTTGAAAGGATATAGAGATACCAGATAATAGTTAACGATACTAGAAGATAATTCAATAGATGTTAATCAAAAACATAGCAGAAGCAATTCTGCAATAAGATTGATCAAATTATCGATTGGACTGAATATATATGACATTTCTGTCGACCTGAAGACAAATGTTTTTTTTTATTATTTTCTTACCTTGTATGCACTAATATAATATACTTACATTCACTGATATTCCTGTATGTTTAACATCTTCAGTATTCATTGAGTTTGTTGTTATCTTTGGAGCACAACCAAGTAATTGGTATTATACCAAAAAACTGAACAAGGAACAATACTTCAGCGAACTTTAACCAATATTGTCCCATTATTAATGATCATTTTTTATTTATAATGTTTGTTTTTATTTTACAAAATATCTGTTTTATAATGCTTACTTTATACATATGAATGCTTACCTGTCAAGTTAATATATATTTCGATAACTGGCGGCATTTTAAGTTGACAATTGCTCATTCCTATTAAATAAGGGCGATTATGTTACATGTAGAACAGCATTCGTCAGAGCCAGACTATCAGAACGAATATTGGGTGGTGTGAATATTTCAAGTAGAGGGTATTCTTCAGCCTAGGAATTTAAAAATTTGAAATGCTGACATTTACAACTAAGATCTGGCGGTTGAACCGGAATATAATATGCATCTATTTAATTCAAGTGACAAAGGAGGCACGGTAGAGTAACGGATAGCGGTTCGTATTCCAGAATCGGAGAGCCCAGTTCGAATTCGATTCTAATCCATTACATTCACTTACGTAGTAATAACATTGAGAAAGGTATGAATCCTTCCCTTCGCCCCTAAGCTATGGGTAAATAGCAGGACAGAGTGGCTTCTATAAAATTGAATGGCAACTGATCTACCGCAGAAAGAAATAGCAACCTAATTTGGTGGGGGGCAGTCATGCATTAAAGATGGCCTAAGCGTGTATCACGCATGGCATGTAACTGACTGAATAACTTGTTACTATATTAACAATACATTTATGTGTTAATTTATTGAATTAAATTTCATAATTATATTTAAATAGGAAGTAGTGTCACACCTGTTCTCTGCGATAAATATGCACTTGCATGGTTTAATTGTGAATATCTATGTCATGTTTCGAAACAACTTTTGATAACCTGAATATCAAAGATACGCCTATGATTCAGATCACTTCTGCCAAGGATCCGGCAGGATCAACCTATCAGAATATACGCACACCCTCTGAAAAGTCCATGACTTAGTCCTTTCATAAGAACGTTTTGAAACGCTCGATTGTGTCAGACATTTTTAATGATATCCAGTTTACTAGGACTATTCTTTTTGATAGTGGATTATTTTTTCAGTTCGTTTTCTGATGTTTCAGCCTGGCAAATATGGATGCAATAAAGAAAAGTTAAAGGAAAATTTATGATTGTGTAAATTTGAAGAAAAAAGATGATCGGAAATGTGCACTTAGTTCTTGCCGACACCATTCATCATTTGACTTTATAGAGTCTTTTTAGATATTAACAAAATCTTAATGATAAAAAAAGAAAAACTAGAAAAAGTTACTAATATCCCAAAAGTGGATTACACGGGAGCGTCTTTCAAAACGTTCGAATTCATGTAACTACAAAGCATTTCGTTTTTGTTTATCATCATATGGCTAGAAAGTGTCAAATGACGAAACGCGCCGAAAAGGATTACTATCTTCCGATTATATATATATTTTTTAATTTTCTTCTCTATAGATTCATTGTGATAAATTTAACATTTAACGGACCTGGAAAACAAAAATACACTCTTAGAAAAAAAAAAAAGATAAAAAAAGCAAGAAGTTGCTAATATCTCAAGAGAGGCTTAGACAGGAACATAATTTTTTTTTAAATTTTGAATTTGATATCACTACCCACCATTGCTCTATTGTTTATCAACTCTTGCCTTGATAAAGTCAAATGACGAAACACATCTTCAAGGATTAAGTACAATTTCCGATTGTCTATTATATATATATATATATAGTAGGTTGGTGCAAAATAATGACGTAATAATGTCGTTTTTTGACGTTAAAAATACGTCAAAAAACGACATTATTACGTCATTATTTTTGCAGAACCTAATATATATATATATATATATATATATATATATATATATATATATATATATATGCGTGTATATGAGTGTGTACGTACTTGGATGCTTCAACCTTTCTTAGAAGCACTATGAGAATCAATATTTCGCTTATTTAGCATCTTAAATCCACATCTAAATATTTGATAGTATAAAACAAAACAGCCATGCATGGATAATTAGTCCAGAAAAAAGAACATATTTTTCCATAAGTATGTTACTGATAGATCGAGATCCCACTACTGGTTGTTTATAAAAATATGTTTTTCAGCAAAATACGTTCATAAAATTCAGTATCTGCTGTTGCTATTTCCAGTATTAAAGGTGGTTTCTTTCCTAACATTTTTTTGTATTCGTGTGGAATTTGAAATTCGTGATTTTATCACCATTTACATGTGTTATCCATTTTAGTTTCGGCCCGTTTTGTCAAATTATGTTGATGCTGTTATTTGTGGCCGTTAAGGTATGTTACGCTTCTTAAATGGAATATTTCTTTATCAGTAATTGTGTAGAATGAAGAAAATTTTTTCCCTAATTAATCTAATCGAAATTTTAAAATTGGTAAGAATTTCAAAACAATTAAAATTCGCACTACTTTTTTCGGGATACAAATTACTATCTAAGACCGAGGAAAATGGTTTATTGTATATGAACAAATAACTATTCATTCGGAGATAAATTTATATTAACGAATATATATCCAGAAATTAATAGTTCACTCGTACTTCGTCATTCAATTCAGCCGAAAAAAAAAATTCTAATCTGAATCCGTGTCCAAAAAATGTCAAATTTCGTTGCCTGATTAACTTATATTGTGTGAAACAGAGCATTAATTGAACTAGTTTTGAAAGTGACAACCTGTCAAAGAGAGCTTGCAGCCTTTTAGCATTTTAATCACTCAAACTCTCATTGGATGCAGCGTAAAACAACACATTACTTTATTTTGAGTCGGTGTAATTATCTGGGAAATGTCGCTGTAATTTAAATATGATATATAGCTTATATTCACTTCTACTTGATTTTATGTACTGTAGAATCGCCTTATTAAAATGTCTGTGTTATATATTTTTACAAGTTTACTATCAGTTGTTTATTTGATGAAACAGGGTTAAATTGTTTAAAGAGAGGTTTTTAAAGTCTTGCTATTCGATACTTTTAATTTCTGAGGTTTTCGAGGTAGATTAACATTCTATATGGCAAAGTGAATCCTTACCCTGTATAGATTGTGGTTGCTAATCCTATATGGGAGAGAAATCCTGAATCTTTGAATAATTAACATAAAACTAGTAACGTTTCCTTCCAATCTATAAGAATCTAAATGTACTGATGATACAATTGAATATAAATGAGTGACTTTGACCGAGACGACTGTTGGGGTGAAAGCTCATTCCAGATCTTAATTACAACCCGTATATTTGTATTATTGAAGATAATGGACGAATGTTTAATTCCTTGTTCCACTATAGATAGTACGCAACACCTACTGCCATTCACTATTTTTACAAGAGACATATTAGAAAAAAATGGTGAATTTTTCTCACACCTCGAATAATGCTACGCAGTCTTCACTGCCCAACCATAACAGAGTTAAAAAATTATTACGCTGACTTGTGGGTAACATATTATACCCACACTGGAATTCATTTTCACATAGACCAAAATTCGCTAGTCTCTCGTTATATTGTTATTTTCATCGAAATAATTCAGATAAGTTATGATCCTTGTTGTCATCAATTCAGTTCTTCAAAGGTAGATCGCACCATATTTGATATATGTTTTCAAACCATCCTAATTCATTTCTTACTGTTTTGATAAGGGTCAAGTTTTACTCAGACGGTTTGTTTCCCAGAACATTCACTTTGTGCAACATATTCCTGAACGGATACTTCCCCGACCACTAATACCTTAACTTCTTCTAGGGATGACCGTATCTCTCTTGCATATCTTATAATAAGAACTTACCACTTTTATTTACGCCACTACAGTGACCTCAGTTGTGTGGCACTTGGCAACTGGATTGGGTGAAAATTGGGTAAACATTGTTATACAAAATTACTAGAGTAGATTTTAATGAATACAATATCTATATAGAAAGAGAGTTATATTTCAGTGTAGTCAAAGAAATATGTTCAGTACACACTGGAATTTTTCAGAAGATGGATCGTTGTAAAGATTTAATTGTATTACTTGGGCTAAAAAGAAACGGAGATTGGCTATTATCCTACATAAAAACCTCTGTTTTCCTAGAAAAGGATATGTCATCATGCATTGAGTGTGATTATATAGCTTGCGCAATGACTGGTGATTTCCATTCGCTATAATATGCTTATAATTTTAATGAGTATCTCTGCAGATAAATACCAAAGTAGTTTGCAAATCACAACTTTTGTATATGTAGCAACTTCCATCAAACCTTGTGCTAAATTCGTTCCGGGATCATATATTCATTTCAGCGGATATTGAAAACTAATTGTATATTAAAAGTGTCATCCTTTTGCTTCTTATGTCGGTGAACGTATTGCTGCCCCAATATGTTGGAAATTGATATTTATTTATTGTAATATATACAAAAAATATGGCTCAAGTCAATAGAGAAAGAGGAGAAAAAGTCTTGTGAGCACTGACTATTCCAGTCCTAGTTAATCACAATCAAGACACCTATATAATATGCAATATCACCACATGTACTTATCCATCAACTTTCAATCCTACATGTACCACAATACTACATAAACACTGGAGACAAATATAACACGAAATGATGTAAAAATTTATAGAGTTCATATGTTCCCTTTTTTACATTTTTTTTCCTATATTCTGGTCCAAGAAGCTCAATACTACTGACTGTAAAAGCTACGTCTGTAACTTGGCCAAAGTCCTTAAATCTGGATCAGTGTTATGGGCCTATAGTCGTCTAATTTTCGCTCAACAGCCTTGCCTATTTTCAGCAGCGAGATCAAAACCCTGGAAATCTGATCGGAACAAGGCTGTTAAAATCGGAACAATGATATGTGACAACCGCAAGTACAGTTCGTAGGGCAGTCCATCAATTACCGGCGACTTGCCACTGCCTATCCTTCTCAATGCCAAGTGAACTACTTCCTCCAAGCTAGCCGCTCAGTTGACTCAAATCGAGCAATATCAGTCAAATAACTACTGAAATCTTCACCACTGTGACCAGGCTACTTGGTAAACCAGCTATTGAAATGCCGCCGAATCTTCCCATCAATACACTTTGTCACCCTCAGAGTACGACCATCCGGGGCACTGACCTCGCGAATGTAGCGATCGGAACCTCGACGGATTTCTTCCATGCACAATTCTGCACACATATTCAAAGCTTAATTAGAAATTTTGTATAACCTATGTTTAACAACCTGACCCTGGAAACGCTTTCTAGCCTCACGCTCAAGAGTCTCTCTAGGGAATCCCCCTGCTTCCACTCGGGACTGAATATCCTCTAGAGTTTTCAACATCTTAGCCTTAACTAAAGTGAGTCGTTTGTTATATTCGATGGCAAAAGACCTAATCTTATAGTTTAAGCCTCTCTAACCCCTAATTCACAATAAGCGTTCCCATTAGTTCCCGCTACAGTAATCTAGTTAGCTGTTGGCGGAAGTCCTGCCTATCCAGTAAAGATTCAACTTCCAATGCACAGCCATTCTAGGGCTTGCGCGTAAAACCATCCAGGCACAGACGAATCTATGATCCGAATATTATGACCGTTAGAACGTTGGACAATCTAGCAAATCACGATCGGCACTTCCAATGAATATTCCATCTAGGTAGCTGGTTACTCTGAGAGACGGCAACCAAGTTCCGTTCACCCCATGATCGCCGGCTAGCTCCATGCCTACTCTCTATGTTGGGGTCCAGAATGATATTCTAGACCAGCATTAAGACTAAGCGCGACTAATCGACCAGGAACGTCCCGAATTGAAGGAAAAAGTCGACACGCTCCGTCGGGTTGTTAGCTGCATAAAACGCAACGATCCGAAACGAACAACTGCTCACGGCAATATTGGCCACGATCAACCATCCCCGCCCCCGCGTCGGTATGTACAAGGTCCACCCTCTCATACAGAGAAGGTTTAACTAACAAGGAAACACCATTGACCAGATCGTCTCCATATGATGAATAGAAAACAAAGTCGCTAGATAGCACACAAGCTTCAACATCGCAAACAAAGTGTGTCTCCATATTGCGGCTACATCTGCGCTGAATGACAAGAGATACCGAAGCAGTCGGGCAGCCTTATTCCGATCTCTCAGGCCCCTCGCATTCAATCTAGCTAGCTTAATAGATATCTTTTAAAGTCAAGTTTCCTTAAAAACAGACTGGACGAAAATCTGCGGTGGTTAAGTTCCCGAAGGATTTTCCAAGGCTTTCGTTTACAACATCAGTCGTAATTCGATCATCCTCGACAATACTGCCGACGTCGGTTTGTAAATTAACTTTAAGGCGCTGTATAAGGAGGAATGGGTTAAAACCGTGAACTACTCTGCACATATTTGTGACATTTTCTTCAAAATCGGCGACAATATTAGCATCATCCATATATAAGGAAAGCATCCATGACACCAGCCAGATGATCGCACAATTTGAGGCTTGCCCCAGATTTTTTGATCATGGTAATCTTCCGTTGATTTGTCCTCTTCGGTCGAGCACTTAAATAAAGGTATCAAGAGTGCGTTCCTCTGAGACGAAAAGTTTCTCTCAAAGGCCTATCTGTTCACATGACACAGATCCCCACTCAGAGCGCACCTATAACTTTTTTTTTCTTGGGAAGTATTGAGGGAGGGCGAAGATGGAACGTTTAGTGGGAGAAGAAGGAAGTCTCCTTTCTTTTCCTAGCTGTAACGAGGGCCTTCTCCGCCCTATTTCGTCGGGACTTCTTCTTCGTAAACTTTATGTCCTCTTTCTCAATATGCGATTTGTTTTCTGTATCTTGCATTTTGATAATAGCTTCTAAGAATGAATACGGGAACGGTTCTATATTTAATAGACAATTACAAAAAATACCGTTTCAGGCTGACATATCTTATCCACTGTCATATCAATGGGAATTTTGAAGATTTCATTCTTTTTTTAATAAAGTCAGTCTTGTTTATGTTAAGAATGGCTGGAAATTTGGAGAGAGTGAAATTGTCGTGAAATGTGACCGGTATTCAGGCTCACGGGAGTCAGTAAGATATTTTCATGGCTTCATGGTGATTTTCGTAAAACTAATATTGGCTCCGAGAATATTTTATAGCTTTAGCTTAATGAAGATTTGTTAAATTTAAATTTGAACCTGATGTCAAAACAAAACCTTCAGTCTGTTGTTAACAGGGGCAATTAATGACTAGTTAATTTTAATGGCTCCAAAACTAAACTGCTCTTCATTAATTATCTGCGAGACAAGTATTTTCTTCCATCAGCATGGCTGATGCTAATCTCAAGAATAGTGACTCGTTGCGTCTTCTTGGTCTAACGATCTCGGTTGACATGAAGTAGAAAGACTATAATGAATCCATTGAATCAGACAAAAGAGTTCGTTCACTCTGTCAGGTGAGACAATTCTTCTCCCCTGAATCTTTCTTGTATATTTACATGTCTACCATTAGTCATTAGAATTTTATTGATATATATGGTCGGGTGCTCCTGCTATATATCTAGAGATCCTTGATAAAATCCATAGAAGAATAAGCAGTATTATTGGTCCTGATCTGGTGTCTCAGCATCAATCACTATCCTACCGTCGTAAACATGCTTGCCTTTAAATTTTCTATAAATACTTTCATGGCAACATATCAAGTGCGCTTTTAGCTATGATTATTATTTTTTTTTTAATTTAAGCACAGTAATTGACTGGCGACGAGTTCTCACCAACTTGAGTTGATATATGTAACTAAGTTCTATGATAACAGTTTGTTTACTCGCACTTCTCTCTTGTGAAACTTTCTTCCGACGCCATACTTTCCAGTCAACTTTAAACTTCAAAGCTTTAAATGCCATGTCAATCGCTTTCTACTGTTCTGATAACACTTCTTTTGTTATTTTTCCTTAGTTTAAGTTTCTCATTTCTAATTTTTCCACACTTAGTAACCCCTTATTTCTTAGTGGCTTTATTGGCTTTGAATTCGATTAAACATTGGTCTGTTACAGATGCCTTTTTTAGACATTGGGGATGCGATATTAATCAGAGCGTGATCAGAAGTGATCAAGCTCTGATCAATTTCATAACCTCCAAGATGAAAAAAGGCATTTGTAACACACCAATTTGTCGTTTTTCATATAAAAAATACATACATTAATCTCATACAAAAAATAGCCGACATTTCTTGACCGTACGGTTACTGCTGAATTTTATATAATAATTGTATAAAATATTCTCAGTTAATTATTCTTCTAACATTCACTGAGTGTCAAAGTTATTTCTAAACTTGATGGGAATATTATTGCAAACGTTGTGTTTTTGGAAGTGGGGCGAGTAAAGAATATAATTTATTATTATTTGCTAGTATTCAATAAACTGATTGCCATGTATTACATTCATATCAATATCTAGATATAACGAGGTAAATTTAGAACATGACTTCCGGTGTTGTCTTTTTAATGTTTTCAGCTGAGTTCGTCTTTGAAATACCGAGGTAATTTTCTTTGATTTCAGTAGCAGACAAGATCATCATCTTCAGAACATGTTATCCATCTTAAAAAAAATTGTTGCTATTCTTAAATTTAAATCACAAATAAGAATTTAAATCTCATTTTTTCCAGTTTCCTCATCAATTTTAAGTAGGAACAGTTTTAATATTGGACAACTAGATTCACAATTAAGTAAAGCCCACTAAACAGTGATCGGGGATGATCAGCGAGATAAACTGAATTGAATATCAGTCAAGTGAGATATACTTTCTATGTCTTACATCTGCACCAGAAAGCACTTGATACCGGTGCTTTGAACAAGGATGCACTCAAGTGAATTTAAGCCTGTTTTCCCGAAACAATTTCTAACGCGTTTATGTAAAACTGTAATTAAAATCTCCTAAGATGATAACATTATTTGTTGCTTAGAAAAGTGATAACAAATAGTGTAGCTCGCAGCAAAAGTTGATATCATGTTTTAGTCTAAGTGAAATTTCGGGATACAGACAGGAAATAGAATAGTGGGATATATGATACTGAATAGAGGGTGACGGTTGTATTGACTATCAAGCTTCTATGACCAGCAAAATAATGTCTATGAGAAACCCGTTGTACATATATACAACATCTACATAAACTAAGGGCAAAGTCCATGTGACTGAACCTCCTCTAACTGCCTATATTCATTCTAGATAGACATATTACACATTTTGGAATCAGAATGATCCCAGAAATAAAAAATCTGCACTTGATCTGTTTTTGAAACGCTGCATTGGGATTTGTGTACAGATAAGGAAATTTAAATTTTGAAATAACTGAAAAGCTCAGTGATTTTCAAAGTTTGTAATTTATATCGTGTTTAAAGTAAGAGAAAATATTTTTTGAATTTATTTTCTTCTGTTTTAAATTCAGTTTAGAAAATCTTCAAAACATTGTGAATTCAGTTAAAGTGAGATGTCTGTGACGTGTGTTTGTGAAGTTCCACAGATTTTACATTTTCAGAACTCAACGTAATTGAAGTACCAGGGAGATTGCAATTTGAAGAACACTGCTTTCGGTCTGAATTGGACATCTGGCCCAAATCCTACTTTCGACCCAAATCGGACATTCGACATAAAACGGACTTATTGGAATTATAGCTCGAATGAGAGTTAAATTTAGGTTTTGAAGTTTCGTATTATTTATTGAAGAATTCAGAGTTATTTCTTCAAAATTACCATTACATTTTATCAAAACCAGAGGTTCTTTTTTTAGGGGGGAGTCCAGGTGTACAATTAGCCCTCCACAGGAGCTAGCTTGAAAGTCCGCAAAGAGTGGGCCTTTTGAGCTAATTTGAAATATATTTTGACACGGTCGACGTTATCACTAAAGAACTGTCAAAAACAAAAGAAATATCACTAAATCATATTTTTTGATCAACATATCACAAGTGACCAATTTGATACATGGTAATTTTCATGAAATTGAATTTCTTTACCAGATCGCCTACACAGAAGTTTGCCCTTCTGTATTCGGGTAGCCTGATTACTAATGTGTCTAACTTTCACTATATCTCATATTGCTTTGATCTAAGAAATGGAGCCCACAGCAACAATGTAGATACCCATATTTATGAGTTCAAAGTTAGTTAAAGCAAAACCATGATGTGTTTATTTTCAGCGTTCTTGACAGATCAACATCATAACATCTTGTTGTGACATTTTGAAGCAGCTTTTAATAAAATTTCATACCTACACTGTCGTCGTAATGATTAAGCCCGTTCATCGGTAGCAGGTAAAGTGTAATAGCGAATGATAGATTTAAGTAAAATGTTCCAGATCTACTAACATGAAAGATGTATTCCTATCAGTGGTGCTATTTTCTTACATTGGGTGAAACCGAATAGTGTTTAATATAATATTTGATTCGCCTACACATTAAGTAGGCTATTTCATTCACTATCGTATTCCTTCAACTGTAGGACATACAATCCCTCTAAACTGCATGAAAATGTTGGATTAAAAATGTCCGTCTCTAACCCCAAAAAGCCATAACGGAAATTAAAGGAGAATAAAACTAAAATGAAATGAAAGTAACACAATGAAATATAAAACATTAACCAACAAAAAATTATAATTTTATTTGTATTTGCGATACGAATAATCTGTAAAAAAAATTTATAAAGTTTAATGTAACTAGTTTTAAGTATAGCTAAAATAACTAATGTGATTTCAGGCATTACTGTAAATCAGTGGCAAGTGTTTTCCGTGAACTGCAAAATCGTATTACTCTTTGTATTGCTAATGATGGAGGACACTATAAATTCACCCTTTGTGTCCTTTAACAACATACAGTGTAACCCGGATATAAGAGAGTTGTCGGGACCGGAGAAGAAGTCTCTTATATTCGGGTTTCTCTTATATCCGCGTTTGGTCTATTTTGTTTACATTAACACAGGCTCTAATTTGGAACCAGATAAAATATCTCTTATATCCGGGTTTCTCTTATATCCGGGTTACACTGTAATAGGGTATGATCCTATTATTTTTCTATTTTCTTTTATTGCTTAATATTTTATATTTCATTGTGTTATTTTCATTTCATTTTAGTTTGATTATCCTTATTTTCCGTTATGGCTTTTTCTCATTTTCTCTAGTTCCTTCAGTCTTATTTTTTTCTATATATTAGGTTGGTGCAAAAATAATTACGTAATAATGTCGTTTTTTGACGTATTTTTTAACGTCAAAAAACGACATTATTACGTAATTATTTTTGCACCAACCTAATACTTTCAGGGGAATTGTCGAATTTATTTTTTAAGTGATGTTTTACTGATAATAATAGCAATCCGTTCATTTGTCTGCATTTGGAAATGTACTCTGATCTATGTTTTATATGAGATTTTTATTGAAATGATATATGTTCAATGGTTGCTCTGCACATCTGACCCTCTAACAAATAATCCCATCCTATTAAGAAACAGAAAAAAATCAATTAAAAAAAGAACAATTATTGACTTATTATGTAATATCCGTTCCCCGATATGCCAGTGAATTCTGGAGAATCTTCTCATAGATGAAGAGATTTGAACAAACATTTCTGTTATTTTTCTACAAAAAATGCTGAGAATATAATGGACAGAACATGTAAGCAACGATAATGTTTTAGAGAAAATGAAAGCAAAAAGGGCACTTACTCATGTGTTTAACAAATGGAAGAGACAACTGAAATTGTAGTGAACAGAATGAGACAAGTGGCCGTAGAAAATAAGATAGCGACATAACGGAGTGATAGAAAGATGGACAAAAATAACATATATCTTACCTAAGGAGGTTCAGTAAATGGATGAGAGAGCATGATTTACACGTAATAACCAACAAGAAATTATAGTTAAAAATTACGAAGTAAGAGAAATTGTGGAGTGGCATCATCACCAATATTCTAAAGGGACTATGCCCTTAGAAAAAAAAATTAAAAGTATACATTAGAAAATATCATATTTCCCTATGTATATATTTGTTTCTTAAAATAATTTTCAAATGCATTCTATTAGAATATTGCTTAGAATGTTTGACTAATAAGCAATAAGAAACATGGGACACCTTAATTTTCTCGGCCTAAATATGAGGCCCTGCATAATGTTGCTTGGTCATATGGCCATAGATAGAAAGTCGACCTAAGACAATAATTTTCCAAATCATACTGATCATACTGACGAAGCAAAATGCTTTTATTGATTCCCTATCATATAAAAGTGTCCGGGTGACGCGTTCTAGGTTATCGTTTTATTTTGAGAACTAAAGCGGATTTAGATTCAAATCAAATTTTAGAACAACAAATTAAGACTAAGTATCTTCTGGAAAGAAAATGAAAGTTTTCGTTAAATCATAAGGACATATTCATAAATGAACATATAACATGGACGCACAAAACTAGCGCATGCGCATATATACAATAGGTTTTATCGTAACTTAAAATTAATGCTACTTATCGATTTAATATATTTTGCTAGGTTGAAAATTAATATAAACGTTTTCAAAATAGTATAAATCAATTGATTTTATTGGCAAAATAAACATACAATTTTAATACAAAGCGTATTTGTGTATTTATATAAGCGCCTTTAACAAAATTTGTGCACGCGGTCATATTAATTTGCTCTTATTTATTTATAAAGACAATAGAAATAATTTTTCCAATAACAAATACAAAAGATCAATTAAATCATCCGGATGCCCCGAAAAATAGGACAATTGCACTGATATTGCTAGAACGTAAATTGTAATGTTTTATTTGTAAAAGCCGAAAATGTATTGTTATATGTAATCTACGATAATGTTTGTATTTGATTAGGACTTCAGTTAAACTAGAATAATGAGTTTAAGTGAGTTTATAGTGATACTACCTGGGCTTAGGTTAGGCTTCAAAACAAAAGTGAATTGAAATATATTCGGATTTCGCATAATGTTTGCTAATATCGAAAAGTATCTGTCACATTTTGTGCATGCCTTTAAGTTCAGGACAGAAATATAATTGATAGAATCATAACAGCTTATAATGAAGGAAATGATACATGAAATAAATCATTTACCATCTTATGACATTAAATCTCAGTAAACCTTGTCACTTTCATAAAAGTTCGAACTTCCGGAGTAAAATTTTAAAAAAGAAAAAACTCAACATTTTTTCTCATTCATTGTATATCAGAAAGTTTTAATCATCCTCAATGATATTCTGAGAACAGACAAATATTTTCAATCATGAAATATTTTTACAGTTCTATTGTTTGTGTGTCAGTGTATGAGGTACATTGGTAAAAAATTTTGAGGAGAAGACATGCGCAAATCTGTCAGTAATATTTATCAGTTCAGAAAATGAAAAATATATACTGAAAGTATGCATATAGTGTTGCTGAGTAATCCCTTTTGTATCGCTGGTAAAAAAATTGATTAAATTATTCTTTTTTGTAAATCTGAAATTAATTATTTTTGTTGGAAATGTTTTATTTTTAATGTTTTATTATGTGCATCATAGTTATAACTTCTTATAAATTCTTGATATAGAAAAGTATATGGTAAATGGACATAATGAGAAAATGGAAGAAAATATCGTGTTTGAAAATAATTTAAATTGCATAATATAATCAAGGAGGTTAAATTAAGAGACGATTACTTAACCAAATAAAGGCCTTGGGAGCTCCCATTACAACAGATCAAGTGAACAGAACACGTCAATTTGCAAGATAGATAAAATAGGAAGAAACTCTCTCTAGTGGATATTTGCAGATTTTTTCTACTCGGATCTTCCATTTTGATACTGATGCAAACAGTAACTATATCTGCCAAAGTTCTGTTTAACGTGGTAGATATACATCGAATCGGCGTCAAGCTATCTATTAATATATTTTGAATCCCGGGTTATGAGACATATATCCGACCTTAAATAAATCGGTGTCGATATGTCGTTATAACTAAACACAAAAGCATATTATTAGTAAATGTAAACTTGTATTCCTTTCGTAAATCGGGATTTTGTTTGGGCGCATTATGTAAACGACACTGAAATGCGATATAACAGAAGGCAATTTTCATTCCACAGAATAGGAAGACTGAAAAAATACTTATCTAAGTATCGTAGGTAATGCTATTTCAGAATATATATCGTTATGGTGGTTTGTCTCAAATAAGCGGAGGTGATAAAGTTGAAATATAATTTTTACAGTATCCCCTACATGCGAATCTATATATAGAAAGATTTCTTCATTTTAGAAGTCATGTATATTATATTACATCTAATTATTTGCATGGCAAAGTATTGTGTTTATCCTAATAATCTAAATCTTCAATAATTCTTTGCCAATTTCGCTGCCGAAATTGTGTCAACACTCGAAAATTAATGTCTACATTTTGAACATTCTCCACATTGCTCAAGAATGTAGACTTAGAAATCGAAATATGACTCTTCATGCTTGGAATTTATTAAGGATTTATACGCCAAATTGAATTTGACTTTGATCGTTTCTAAAATAAATTGGCCATAATATATCTAGCATTGAAGAACTTGTTGGATACGTCTGCGATTTTTTTAATCATTTCATCCCAAGCAAATCGGGAATGGTGTTTTTACGCAAGACTTTAATTTAAGAGAAAAGGCTGGCGACATGGAGAAAAATATAAACTATGAACGGGATTCAAGAATACAGAAAATAGCGATTAACATTGCATTTAAATTTTTGAAGAGTAGTTTTCAAGGAAACAAGAAAGCAGGGTGGGATTTCCACAGACTAGGAGTGCGAGAAAGGAAAGTTTTGGAGTAGAAGTGGCAGTTATAATACCTATTTCGACACTGAAATGGCGAGACCTATATAACAATCTAGGCTTAACTTAATGTAATCGGGGCACCAGGAAAAAAAGCTCCTCAGAGCTGTTGTCAAGAAAATATTTTTTATAAATGACAGAGGGAATCGCATCATGTCTGTGAGAAAAATTCTGAAATTTAAGAATATGATATTCAATACTTTGGTAAGTATATCTCAAAATTGAATATATTTATTTTCAAAGACGGCTCTATTATTTAATGTGCTTTTCAGATATTTTACATAAGTGTAGGTATTTTTTTATCAAATGTATCTCTTGAAATGTGTAGGTTATATCATAATCCTGTTAATCCAAAATATCCGAAGCATGAGATGAAAGTCTTTTGGAGTATAATTAAAGGTGTAATCAGAATGGAACCTGGAGCAAATCATAGTGGGACGATTATGAAGATGGTTTTCGTATAAACAACGAAAGCATTTGTCGTATTTGAAATATATCTTAAAACGGAAATTATCAAGCTGGTGCAAAATACTAAGAGGTTCGATACGAGAACGTATAAACCAAACTGCACAAGTTAGTCAAAACTTTCTTCCTCAAAGTAAGCAACATTATCAAAGAAATATGGTCCCCAGTTATCAGAATGTGAATTTATTCCTTCACGCTAAATATTTTAGTGAACAGTTTAAAAAATTAATATTCCGGTAATTTCAATCCAATGCATATTTCTAGCATAGAAATAATGGTAGATTTTAAGTGTCAGCTCCACTTAAAATAGAAGGTAGGCCATAACGCCCATATATAAATGTATCATATGTTACTGGATCATTCTTAATGTATGATGTCATATGCTATCATACTGAGTGATAGACTTTTGTGGCTCGACAACGCTTTTGGATGAATAATTTACAAATAGCGTTATGATGGCAGTGCCGTGATTATTACTTGTGTTTGATGCTCCAGTGCACATTTACGAGTGTCTTTAAGGGTGTGTGGATATTTTCCTTTTAGAAAGGATGAATAGAGGTCATTGATAGTGAATCGGAAAGAAATTACAATTTTCATTGCAATGCATCAACATTTTATCATTAGTAATCACATGATCAAGAATATATATATATATATATATATATATATATATATATATATATATATATATATATATATATATATATGTGTGTCTGTGTGCGCGTTTGTATATATGTATATATATATATATGTGTGTGTGTTTGTATATATATATTGTGTATATATATATATATATATATATATATGAACACAAAGACCGCAGCATATGTCAAAACAGGCATTTAAAATATTTGTTCGCGCTTCTGTATTATCTTTATTTTGCTTAATTATTGCAGATATATTCTCAATGTATAACATGCAATTACAAATGAAATGATAACATGATAAATTGAAATTTCCTTGGATGAACAAAATGTTTACCCTTTACACTTGACAGAGGTGTGCCGAATCACATCACAGAAAAGGAGTTCTCGTTCTGCAGAAGCGTATATTTATAATCATCCAACTAAATAGGGGTATTCACACAAAACACAGATCACATATTACTAAGGATATATGTAGGTCAAGTATTTTCAATATTCGAAGATTAAGAATTTCTATCTTACAGCAACAGGAATGGTTAAATATGTAATAATATGTTTCTACCGAAGAATATATACTGGAAGGCGTAAGCGAGTATATATCTGAGATAACCCTTTTTATATATGAAGCTTTCTGTGACGTTTGCATTGAAAATATTATGATAAATTCCGCTCATCTTTCTCATCATTAAACAACAAAATGCTATAAAATTTATATTTCTTTCCTATTTGTTTTACTCTATCGATTTTGTAATGCTTAATACAAAAAATAAATTTAGTGTCCTTCCGATGAAAATATATGCGTAAAAATTTAAACAATAATATTTATTGTAGTAATTCAACTCATGCAAAAAAATTAATTTGCGTGGATATATCATATAACGTTCAAACACTACATATGGCTAAAAACGTGATTGTTATGATGACTCAATACATTAAGAATCACAATAATCTCAAAATATAGTCTGTAGTTGTCTCGTGTGGTCAATTCGATCTTCTCGTCTAATGTATCATACTCATAATCCATCCCAAATTCTTTGATATCTATTGTCCCACAACTTCAATTTTCTGATCAAACTATTCCGAACTCGCACCAATATTCAGTCGGAAAGATTCAAAATGTGAGAGCAAATATTTCAGCTTTCCTGCCTCATATTACTGCAACGTTTAAGCAGGTTTTTAAAAAAGTGTCTTGCAATGATCCATTTTGTTGTTGCTCACATATCAGTTGACAAGTCTTCTGAATTAATTCCAAAATCTTTTATCTGCGATCCTTACTTTAATGTTTAGATTTATCGATACAAATATCTGCTTTACTCAGCGTCAAACAAACACAGCATTGGCGATATTAGCGTTTGAAACATTGGAAACATTTCAATATCACTATTGCTCTGGAATGCAGTGACGATATGTTTTATCAGAACTAGTTTAATAATTTATTTAATATTATCAATAGAATCGAATGGGATATGAGCAATCAAATTTACCCATGACCGAAAGAAATTTGTATCTGGAAAAAAATTTAATGTTTTGAGTAAACGGATGTTGCCATCGCATACAACATTCAGCGAGTAGACAAGAAACGTGAACAAAAAAATTAAACTTTTTATAGTATTTATTATCATAAAATTTAATTATGTATGACAGTTCGCAAAATGGTTTTTGGTACAGAATCAGGACAGAAAGACAAAATGTTGAGTCATGCTTATAAAAAGTCTCATATACAATACACAAAAGATCTAAATAACCTTGGATACTTTAGTAAAGTTTCAAACAACAACGACATAATTTTAGATAATTTACATATATCAATCCAAGATAGATTGTCCAGGTACACCCGCAATAAAGAAAGATTAAAATTAAAGTATATAAAGGCTTTAGAAATAGGCAATCATCAAGTAAATTTTGAGTATTTGGAAAAATGAATGAAAAATAAGCAACAATACCGTAAACACGACGTCATATTGTTTACTCCACGTAGATAGATAGATAGATAGATATAGGCATTTAAAACAACATGGTAGCCGCACACACAATTCCGTAAAATCCTTGTGGAAAAAACAATTATACTTAAACATGAAAACAATAAGGAAAACCTAAAAATCCTTGAAGCTATATACATCAAACAGTTAAAACATAACCTGAACAAAATCAACTATGGAATCGCTACAAATATCATTAAATGTCTATAATTGGTAACAGAAGCCATATTTTTATACAGACGGCTTTCCATACTTCTCGAATTCACTCTCGCGTAGTCATGTGTGATATGATGAGCAGCGGTGAAAATAATTTACATAACATAAAAAGACAAGACTTGTGTATATTATTTAATGCAACATATATATATATATATATATATATATATATATATATATATATATATATATATATATATATATAAATATATATATGTATGTATTAAATTTACCTAAGAGTGAGCCGATGAGTCGATACTCAGCGCCTAAAGGTAGATTGCGTTGTGCATGTCATAAAAGTTCGAGGGTTGAGGGAATATACATATATATGTATATACATATATATATATATATATATATATATATATGTATGTGGGGGGTACCAAAATAATTTACACTCTTTAAATATTAATAGTTAAAAATACATCTTTTATACGGATGAAAATATGCAAAAAAGGTGGATTGGAAGACGAAGGACAATTGAATACCCACCAGATTTGAGAAGCTGGGATTTCTTTTTGTGGGGTTTCTAAAAGACATAATTTACAACAGGAAACCTGAAACAATTGCTGAAATGGAAGTATCAATTGAAGAAGAATATGATTTTTTATATTTAACTCTCAAATTCTTTAAATATGTATTCTTTCTTTTGTATTAATAGTATTTACAAGTCAAAGTACATTAATTGAATAAGTTATGAAGATTAAAAGAGTGTATACATTATTTTGGGACACCCTATATATTTGTGTGTGTGTGTGTATATATATGTGTGTGTGTTTGTGTGTGTATATATATATATATAAATTATTCGTAGAATAAGAACATATAAAATAATCAACAATTTTCACAATATTAATAGTAGCATGTCCTATCAAATTTATAACTTCTTGCAATCGTCTTCTAAATTTATTGATGAGGTCTGAATATAACTTTTCTAGGATTTTCTTCTATTCTTCAATGGTCAAAAATTATAATTCTTGAAGATTTTTTTAGTGTCCGACGATTTATTCGATCTTTCAGTTTTTGATATAGATTTTAAATAGGATTCAATTTAATACTCATTGGATACCATGGCAGAACTCTAATCTTCTTTAATGTTTTAGACATATTCTGGAGGTCATTATCTTGCTGGAAAGTAAGATTTTACTCTGATAGTTGTAGATCTTCAGCCAGAATATTGATATAGTTTAAATATTACATTCCTCTTATTGCAATTAACTGCCAAATTTCCCTTAAATTAAAACTACCCGTAAACATCATCAAACCGCCTCCATGTTTAAATTTTTCAACTTTGTTTTTTGGCAGGAAAGCATAACCTTTCTTACGCCTAATTTCTGTACATCATTATGTCCAAATTATTCAATTATGTGTTTCATCAAGGCATAGTAGTTGTTCCGAAAAACAATTTCCTTTGATCAAGAACATTTTGGAAAAATTAAACCGAGCAAGAATGTGATAGTGCTTATGAAGAGGGGTTCGTTGTGGGCGGCTTCCATACTAACTATTTCTATTTAATCAACATTGTATTGTGAGAGTCCTTACGTTGATGTCTTTCAAAGCAACACTTAGGTGCATATTCACCTTGCCTCACAGTTTTCCTGCAGTTCTCAAAGACAATTTGGGATTCTTCCATGCCCAGGCAAATTCTGTCTAGCCACACGGTTTACACTTCATTATAACTAAGTGTACCGTAGATCTAGGAATAACTATTCGGTTTGAAATAGTACTGTGATTATTTCCTGACTTGTGGAAGTAATTTATTCTCTGTCTCAATCAACGTTATTCCCCATCGAGTTGTTAACGTAAGAATATCAATGGTTAAACTCTATGTTCCACGTGATGATCTTTACTGGAATTATCACAAATATTCTACTGAATAAATTCTCTAGAAGGCTTCGCCGATAAAAAGAATTATGCAAATTACTTATACTTACAAAAATCAATCAACATAAAACGGTATATTCTATTGTACGAATAACTTTTGTCATTTTCTGTTTTGCATAATTCACCTTCTAAATTTGTTGTATTCAAGCAATTTTCTGAAAATTGATTTTTATTTTCCCTATACTCTGCTTACTAATATATATTAAATGTGACATCATAGAAGTATTAAATTCTGAGAAATGGATAAAATATTCAAAACTAATGGATGTATGCATAAATTTCCCTTGCCTGTGTGTATATATATATATATATATATATATATATATATATATATATATATAGGCTCAAACAAATATTCCACGGTTATAATTTATTACATTACAATCGTCATCAGACCTACAAATTCAGAATTTTTTGTAATTTGTAGGTCTGATGTGTGTGTGTGTGTGTGTGAGTTTGTGTGCATCAGATCGTATCACATCATCGTGAATACATCCGTTAAATCTGAGGTAATACCTATCTTCTGTTTTGAATCTAGAAGTGGATGACAAAAACTAACAACACTTGACCAAATATGAGATTTTAAAAAAATAACACTGTCGTAAGGATAACAGTTTATGATACAAACTCAATACTGAATTGTTTCCATTTTTATATTCTTGCTAGCTCAGAATAAAATACTAAACTAAAATTAATTAAATGTATGCCGGATGTAGCAGCAAAAATGTCGAAATCGTGTCACCGCAAAATTTTCTATCCCCACAAAAGATTTAATAACGTTTAATCATGTTTCTTTTTTACAGGTCTTCAGATAAGACATTGGACCATCTTCACACAAGTTGTATTAAGAATCAATGCAAAATTATTTGAGATATTCAGCTAAAGATTTATCTGGTTAAAATCGGTTTGTATCAGCCCAATGTCTTCCGATCTGGGCAATTGTGAGGGAAAAGACCATTCACGCTTTCAGAAGTGCACCAACATTCATACTCAAGCTTCCATCTTCAAAGTGTATTCAAAATCCAACAACAGAACGGAGAATATATTTTAAAACGAAAGAACAGTAGAGATGAAAAATTGATCAGGTGGTTACTGCAGGATGATATATCTTCAATTCAACTTATTTCTAAAGAGATGAATCAGAAAATATCCAACTCATTACATAAAACTTCGTGAGAGAGGTGTTTCAGCCATGACAGTTCAAAGAACCTTGAAATCACTTAAAAAAGCGATACTAAGTGAAAAGTTCGAGGCATCTTGTTATTCCAGGAGAGAAGGTTAGCTGGTGAATATTATCGTAAGTTGGAAAAACGAATTTAATTGCGATTGTATTCTCGATTAGTGAGTATTTGTCTGAAAGCAACATATATTGGATTCTAATGTACATGGGTTTAATGAGTAATACTGTAGAAATTGTTAACATATAAGTTACACCTGCTTACTAATGTGGCACCCTGCATTTTTAGAAAGACTAAAAAGAGATATTCATAGGAATATGATTTAATTTTTATTCGGTTTATTAACCAGTTGTTAGTTATTTAGAAACGAAGAATAATTGAGTTTTGAGAATAATTCTCTAACTGTATTTAGGCGATCCAAAGAGAAGAAGAAAAAAAAAATAATAAAAAGAAAGAGAAAGAGGAATAGATGATACAAAACCCGGTCATAAGTAAAACTAAGACAAGACAGGTGTCAAAATATATCAGGTCAAATTACCTGACCGAAATCCAGGGAAATAGAAATTGTTATATTTGGTTGAAGAAATAGAGTTTGGAGATAATGAAATAAAACAAAGGGAAGAGGAAAGACAGAAACATAATACGAGACCAGGTCGTAAGCGAAAACACACACGTACGACCAGCACCTAACAAGTGTCAAAATTATCAGGTCAAGCACTTGAACTAATTCCGTGTCCGCGTAGGATGGAAGTTTTGTTAAGGTTGGCTGAAACAATAAAGATTTTTTTGAACAATGAAAACGAAATTTTAATCGGAGGAAAGGTGTCTTTTGTGTTGAGGGGGTGGCCGGTGGAACTGTATACAGATTCTGACCTGTTAAAAATTGGAACCCCACGATGATGAAGTGGAGACATTTTCAATTCAGATAATTAAGATTTTTGACTATCAGGTCTGAGCAAAAACAAAGAAGGAAAGAAAACGATTGTCTCGGCTCACAGATAGCGCCAATATTCTTTCCTGAAGTCACATCTAATTAGCGGCAGGCTGTTTTGACAGAACCCAGGTGAGAAAAAGCCAAGATTATCATTTTTCGTACGTGTGAAAAAGGCCAAATTAGATTTTGTTTTTTTTAGAACAAGAACGATGTAAGCCACGCCCGATTGGAGACGGGAGGCGTCCCACCACAGTCTCATTAGCCGAAAGCGGTCACGTGATATGCGGAAAGAGGAGGGTGAATGCTCGATCAAGAACCATTGGTCGAAAACGGTCACCTGACATACGAGAGACCGGGAGAGATTGGTATGCGTCTTCCCCCCAAAGGCACTGTGAGGAAGTAGGGGTGAAAATAATAGCGATAATGGGAAATCAGAACTAATGCGACCTTTGAGATTATCGAGAGAGCCCTGACGCCGACAGACCCACCCCGGTTTGCTGCGGCGTCAATAAAAGCAGGACCCCAATCGACAAAAGATGAGTTCAGCCCCGGACGGCAGCGAGAAGAGATCACCTCGGACGACAGAGGGTTGCGGCTGGGTTGCGGCGGGGTGGTCCTTCCAGCCCAAGTCGAAAACAAGAAATCCTTCCAGCCCAAGTCGAAAACAAGAAATCCTTCCAGCCCAAGTCGAAAACAAGAAATCCTTCCGGCCCAAGTCGAAAACAAGAAATCCTTCCAGCCCAAGTCGAAAACAAGAGATCCTTCCAGCCCAAGTCGAAAACAAGAAATCCTTCCAGCCCAAGTCGAAAACAAGAAATCCTTCCGGCCCAAGTCAAAGACAAGAGAAGTTCTATCTAAGTCGACGAAGAAGAAGATTACTCGAAAGCCGCGGAGAAGTTGCAGCCAAGTCGAAGACAAGGCCAAAGAGTTACTGGACGGAAGAAGAAGAAGAAGTTAAAATCAAGCCCAGCCGAGAACAGAATTCGACCCAACCAGATCGAAGTGAAGAAATACAACTCAAGTCGAAGAGAAGAATCAACTGCGAATGATTGATAGAAATTAGCCCCAGTGTCGAACTAAACCACACTCCGACATACACAATTCTGGAGAGTAGAAAATTCGAAATCGTTAAGTTGTATGATAGAAGCATGGTGCCATAGTCCACAGAGCGGGTCGGGAATGAGAACAATTTTTCTTTATGTAACGGACATTAGATATAAAAGGTTGTCACCCTTTTTTTTCTTTTACTTGTGTTTTGCCACCCCCGTCGGACTCAACTTGCATACGGCCCAATCCCTGCTGGTCCCGTCTGTCTAAGATCTAAACACAGCGTGGGTAGACAGACCGGAGATCAGTACAGTTGCTTTAGCAACCAGGTATTGGAAGCGGGTTGGGAAAGGCGAGGCTGGTGATCATCTAACCAAGAGGTTGGACCGGCACGCTTGGAACCAGGAGGAGCGACCAGGAGGAGCGACGTCACAGTTGGCGCCGTAACCAAAGGATTCGACCCTGGGCCAGGTGTGTACCCGTCACACTAATTAAATATGTTTTTTTCTATGCAAATCAAATAATGGATATAGCTTAACTTTTTTATGAAACTTAGCAGCGTAGTCACAATAGGGATTGTTGTTTTATTTTTGTACGAATTCATTAAGATAATGGCGAGATCACCTGGTCCTTATAAGGAAATATTCTGCATTCATTGACTATTATTTTCGGTTGAAAATTAACTACTATTTTTTTATTTTTTTTATTTTTTTTGTTTCAGGAAATAGTTTGATTCTATAAACTTTTATAATTCTTTCCATAAACTGTTATCACTCTTTCATAGTAGTTAGATTACAAACATTTCTAAGGTAGTGTGGAATGTCAACATGTTGATAATATCATTATTTCCCCTTCTACTTGCATATGTTAACCCTTTCTCTCGTTAATGCCATTGAACGACTTCGTGAGATGTGTTTATTTCTGTATTTGTTAAACTTCTTTTTGATTCGGTAACACCAATCTATAACATTTGATGGACTTCTGTTT
The DNA here is from genome assembly GCA_963932145.1 of Acanthosepion lycidas. NCBI lineage: Eukaryota > Metazoa > Mollusca > Cephalopoda > Sepiida > Sepiidae > Acanthosepion > Acanthosepion lycidas. The sequence continues at coordinate 22,551,355 of OZ010571.1, forward strand.
CTTAAAGACATGAAGACTTATTCGCTTGAATCCATTTAATTCATAGATGTGAATAAACGGTTGTGTAATGTTGATAGTTTAGACACTGTTGAGAGGGAGATCAACATGACTATACCTTGTTGGAAAGAGGATATATAGAGCAAATTATATATACCTTGCATATTTTATCAACGGAATATCGGTGTTGAACTGCTTTTGTGTTAAAAATGATTTGATAGGCCCACACAGTTTGTACTCTTAAGACTTCGGACCAGTACTATGAAGTCGATACAAATCTTACATGCTAATGATAAAGTTGAAGCTACTATTTGGTCAAATTTGTATTATGGCTCGTTGACGTACTGCAGATTGGTTTCTTAAACAAACCTACTGCATTCTTTCGATTAACAGCTTTTATTGTTTAATGATAATACTGTACAGTGTCCACAAGATACAAAACATTTACGTACGTTGTAAACTGTCTCTATCTGTTTCATTGTTTACTAATTAACTTATGAATTAGTTTATCCTTAGAAAATGTATCTTTGCCGCTTGTTAAATAAAATTAATTAATCTCACCAACCTAAGTACATTGACATTTTTATTTCATATATAGGTCTTCATATCGGATTAGTTTTTGTTTTATATATCAAACACAACACATTGATTATAAAGATACTGCTACCCGACCATTAGATTTGAAATAATTATATTTACAAATGTAATAAAAGTGAAAACAAAAATTTTATTTTCTACACTTCGTTGAGCTAACTATGTCTCCGAATAGATAATCGATAGAGATGATGTGCACGTTACTTTTAAAACACACTTTATCATATAATTGTGCCAAATCCTACATCATTTTGCATCTAATGTGGGAAGAATTACAAATTCTACAAAATATCGTCCTTTACGCTTTGTTCGTATCTTTTTTAAATTTAGCATAGTTTGGCAAGACGTCAGAAGTATGGAAAATTCAATGCAGGTGTTACTCATTATAATTAGTAATCAACTGAAAATGATTATTGTTACACACCGTGGCGTCTGTATATTCTTCTTATTATTAATATATTTTTTTATGCAGATCGAAATGGGTGATACATTAAAACAGAACCTCGTATCATTCCCGGATGATCAATAGCTAAAAAATTACAGTATCCCCTACGCGAATAGTAATAATCCTCAACGATGATAGATCGGAAAACTCTTTGAACAGAACGTAATAAGGAATTAACAAATATGTTATATTGCTAAAGAGCAGAGGAAAACAAAAGCCAACAGACTGAACACATCTTTAAATAATCCAAAATTATCAGATACTGAAGAGATAAGAAAGCTGCAAATAATAAAAAAAATATATATACGTCTATATTATTCTTGTCCGACGTGAGATTTCTATACAATGCGTAACGCTCTTTGGGAGATATTCTCTTTTTCAATATTTAGTTTCAGCTGTGTAGTTATTGTTCCAAAACTTTTTACTTTCTTATGAAAAATAGCAATTTATCTAATACATATTAATATTTCATTTTTGACTTCAGAAATAGTAATACCAATTAATAGAATTATCAGGAAAATTATTTTTGTTTGAGAAGAGAAAACCTTTTCTTTTTTACCCTGGTAGTAATTGGATTTCAAACGTCTAGAAGAATAATCATGTTTTGAATGAAATATGGATTTGGGTCGTTTATTTCATGTCATTTGAATAATTCTTTCTGTATAACCATTCCAACACAATTGTAAGTTATTTTTTATTGTTTTCAATACTACCGTGCGGAATAGTTAGATGATTGAACATCTCATAACTTAGTCTAGGAAATTCATGTTTCGTATTTTGTTTTGTTATTTTATGCATTTAATAAATCATATTATTCAGGTGTTTGTATAAGCCGCCAGCAATTATCAGGCCATTTTAATATTTCCAGGACCTGTTGAGTAGACACGTGAATGAAAATTTATTGGCTATGTTTGTATTGATAGCTGCATGTTAATCGAATCGCCAGTCATATAAGATTAACTGGACACGTGTACTGTGTGCGTCAGTTTATGTTCGTGTAAAAATAAAAATATAAAAAATCAGTTTCTGGTTGGATTCCTACAAATCTTCCATTTCCCAAGCGTAAAAACACCGTTTAAAATGAGATGACATATTGTGGATTGTGTTAAGAATGATGTGTAATTGAATAAAGCAACTGATGATGATAACAACATACAATTGTGCGGCTCATGAAAAAGGAGAGAGAAAAAAAGATGAAAATTTCCTGTAACGCTATGATTATTTTTAAGTGGTTGTCTACTGTTCTCATTGCAGTAGATTGTCCTGAGTATCAGTGGAACTGTTTATTTTTTCTAACCTGAAAATATAATAAATGACAAACATTGATATCATATATAGGATTCAGATTTAATTACGATATTTACATTATTCAAACTATTGTCCACATCTCTATTGTCATATTAACGACGTTTCTGTCGTTGTACGCTCAGGATTCTTCAGAAGATATCTTCAGATGGAATTTCGAACGAAACCTTTATATCGTCCACTTAGATTGTTCAAGTTTCATGTGTCATACATTTTCTGGTTTTCAAGTTTCACTTATTTCCCTTTAGTAACTCAACTTCCACAGCTCTTGTTCACCTCTGCAGCAGTATTGAACTCAAAACACTTTTGATCAAACCACTGGATTACTTCAACCATCATTATTTTCAACTGGGCCATGAATTCGTGGGGACAATAGCACAGTGGTAAAATAAAGGGATAGATTCAAAATTCCAAAGTATATCACCTGAAGAAGCCCGGAGTGTACAACGGCCAAAACATGCAAGGTGTGTCAAAACTTACAATACCTCATATCCGAATTATAGACATAATTAGAACTGGCTCTATCGTTGCGTAATAGCCTAGAGTTAAAAATTAATAGATATTACATCTTAACATATCTCAATGTGCGCGCCTATTGATACATTTGTGTGTTGCTGAGACGTAACAAACGTGTGTGCCTTAGAAATAACAAGCACACACTTGAGTGTGATTTAGAAACTGAGAATAAACCTTACATTACAAAAATGAATGCGAAAATATGGCAGTTGTTATTCGTCAGAAAACATATCCATGATAAACAACATGTGGTAATATAGATTTCAATCAAGATTTTACCAGGAAATATTGCCTTAACTAAAATCATGTGTTACGTGACTTCAATTATAAACAAGGCAGAGAGACACTGGTATTTATCAATAAAGTGAAAAAATGATTTCATATAATTCTAATTTAGAATCGTACATTTTCAGGTACGCAGACACACACGGAAACACATACACACTATCACACGAACACACACACACGCACTATATATATATATATATATATATATATATATATATATATATATATATATAGAGAGAGAGAGAGAGAGAGAGAGAGAGCGATACAGGATTCCATACAAACGAATAGGATATTTTAGATTTATTATATGGCGAAAAATATATATATCATCAAATATAACTTTTTAATCTGAACACAACATCTATTATTTGTGTTTTTGTTCCATTATAAACTACTAAATTTATGTCCTTTGTTTTTGTTTTAAATAACTAACAATAATTGCGACCATTAATTAAACTACCAAATTTGCTTTTATTTGTGGCGCACCTTGTTTATAGCGAAGATTTGGGCCGTCAAATATATATAATACCGTTCATATGATTAATTTAATTTAAATGCCTGAAATGAATGGTTACAAAACTTGTGAGGCGTCCGTTCAGGGCATGCGCGAACACAAACCTTCAAAAAGTTCTATTCCCTGTGGCCTTTGAACTCTCCTCGCCATTCCGCCATCGATTAACAAAAACTCGCCAAGTAGCTGGCTCGCTATGTTACCCTGACTTTTCTACCCTCAGTATAACCGATTACAGCCTCCTCATTATATTTCCAATAACTTTCAGCTGATACCAGTTATATGTGTACATTTGTGGCCAATTTCTTTAAGATACCCTCATACCATCCTTATATAGAACACTATTACTTTTGCCTCCATTTTTTCCTCGCCTTTCACTGCCATATGAAAAGGATGAATATCATTTAGTAATCCAGCCTCTTGTCTTTGTTTTTAAGGAATTTCATCTGTTTTCAGTAATTCGGTTGACAATTGGAATAACTATTTCGCTAGTCCGATGTGGTTTCGGATTTCACTACCGAATTTTTTACCTTGCGTTAAAACAATTTCCAGATATTTAATATTCTCTAATTGTTTGACGTTGATATAATTTATAATTCTCTTCTTAGTATTTTCCTCTTGACGATGACCGTCTTTTATCACTTCTTGCTGGTTATCGTTAGCCATCTTTTCTCTGTTTCTTTTATTAAACTACCTAGGCGAAACTATACTGTACGTTTCGTGTCAGCATGCACACATCTTTGTGTCTTCCATTGTTACCATTGCGCTCACCGATAATAAATTATACTAAGGTCTCCTGCGCTCTTATGATAGCATCTATGTAAAGGTTTATCAAATGTGGGGAGACGAGACATCCTTTTCTTACGCCCCTACATTTCCTTACGAGAAAATAGTTATTTTCAAGCATATAACACATATTATCATACGAATAAAATTACTGTTCGTAACATAAAATCCAAAGAATGATTTCATATTTTCATATTTTGGTGTTAATTCTGTTTTTAATTATTATATAACCCATGCAAATTTTAGGAAAAGTATCAGTTATTTTTATTGCGCAATCAATGTTTCCACAGAAAACAGTATTATTCAAACGATTCTGGCAAGTATTTGTGGAATATTCTACGCGAGTTTCATTTCATACTATGTAAGCTTATTAAACATTATCGGCAGTATATTGTTTGTAAAGTTACAGTTTTTTTTATCATAGAAAGGAAATTAAATATAATTAAAATAAATGTGTGTTGTATGTCCCATAAAATATTTGATTAAAACTAATCTATGTTGCAGTTACCATTACTATATACTAAATTGGTGAATACATTAACATTGTATCATTTTCTATTTTAATTTGTATACTTCGATAGCATTCATTAAATTTTCATTCATTTGTTTTTATGAATATTTTGATATTTATACTTTAACCCAGTTTCATAATTTGACACCATTCCATCTATTCGGTTACTTTGGATATGTTATGCTTAGTCGGTAAACAATAAGGTGCCATGAATTTAATATGGAGCTTTTTTTGTGTCATATCCCACACGAAATATCTTGTCCAAGAATTTACAATATGTCACTATATTTTGCAGCCATTATGATAACTTTGAATGGACAGATTATTTTACATGATATGATCTCCTTCTTCTATTTGTTGTGTCCTTTCAGGAATTGAGAATTTTTTCAACAACATTCTGTTCCGTGTAGCTCTTTGTAGAAAAAAATTGTCATTTTAAATTTTTCTACTCCCTGTCTTCTCAAACATTTATATACATGTTCATTACGTTGTTAATTCTCTGATTTTGTATGTTCTTCTTCCCTTCAACATGATCTTTCCTCATTAGTTGCTCTAGAAATTTCAACTCTCTCTTATGCACCTTAAATATAACTATACTTTATTTCCACTACGTCAAAATCCTTGCCGTTGGTCACATGTCTGGACCATGGTATTTCTATAACCGTTTTAACAGATGACAAATTCATCCTGAAAATCAATCTCAAATTTAAGACATATTTTTCCTGAACTTCTTTGACCATCTTATATGTTTATCCGTTTTTTTAATGTTTAATCAAATGTAATATATTGTTGAGCATATGTCTTGTAACTATTTAGAGTATTCTCTATTTTTTTATATATATTTACATTTGAAATGTCGCCTTCTTTACATATATTCTTATTGGTCAATTCAGTATACATTTTTATATTCTCCATAAAACTATTAAAGCGTATGAGTGAAGATATTGTTCCTGGAACTAAAGAATATTATAAATTACCTTTTGCTTTGTAATATACTTCTAACGCTTCAATATTTTCACTTGATTTTTTATAACTAAATCACTTACAAATATTTTTTTTATTTCAAGTGGGAAAATTGTTACATGTAATAGCAATTATATATCCAAAATAGACAATAAAAATAACTATCCCATTATTCATACATATATTCATGATCGGTTAAAAGTAATACCTTACGTTGCCAAAATAGCTTTTATACTGTGAAAGTAGGTACATCCTGTGAGATTTCCTTACATCAGTTAATTACTGAGAAATTTATTTTATGAGCATTAACTTGTAAAATGATATGTTGCATATAGTCGAAGTGTTGGCATCAGATTAATGTATATAAATCTTTTGCAATTTTCCCTATACAATAATTCCTTCGTAAATTATATTCAGATAAACATAATCGTAAATCACTTCTAATTCAGTACATTAGTTACGTAATACATTTTTTTAACAATACACACACACACATATATATATATATATATATATATATATATATATATATATATATATATATATATATATATATATTTGTATGTATGTGTTATATCTTTAGGCATTTAAAACAATATGCCTGGCCGCATACTCAATTACGAAAAATCCTTGCAGAAAATCAGACTATACTTAAACATGAAAACAAAGGAAAACGAAAGATTATTGAAGCTATATACATAAAACTGTTGAAACCTAACAAAATAAACTTTGAAATCTCCACAAATATACTTAAATGCCTATATTTGATAGCTGAAGACATTGGTTTATACCAACGGTTTCCCATACATAATACTTCACGTTTTCACTCGAGGGTGGTCATGTGTGGTGTCATGAGCCGCGGTTCGATTTTCGCTTCCAGCGTCTATTATGCACGAATTTTTCGTTGTTGGAAAACTTCCTGTCAAACAAAAACAGACTATCATTATTGTTATATCTGTGTATTTTTTAATATATTTTAATGTAATTATCATCTTTGATGATGGATTATGTAAGCCTAAAGCTTAGACCGGTTTAAAAAAGTGTATAAATAGGGTGATTCTCTTTCGTATTTCAATGATAATGTTAAGCTTATCAGACGATATGAAAGGAGTTTATATAAAATAAATAGACAATACTTGTCTATATTATTTAATGAAACATGCATCAATATATATATATATATATATATATATATATATATATATATATAAATGAAACAACTAAAAAATTGCAAATTAAAAAATAATGTTTTTTTTATGAAAGTATTTATTTATATTCGATATTTCAGATCGACCTCCATCTTTCTTCAGTTATTTCTAAAAAATGTTCGACGTCGATCTGAAATATCAAATATAAATAAATACTTTCATAAAATAAATCATCATTATTTTTTTAATTTTCAACTTTTCATTTTTTTCTTATATATACATATCAAGAAAGTATAGGTGGCTTTTCATTATGCTATATATATATATATATATATATATATATATATATATATATATATATATATATATATATATGTTCATATATATATATATATATATGACAACATATATTGTGAAAGAGACAACGCCCGCCAATTATTTTTATATATTTTCTGTTTTTTTTACTGATAGAAATATTGAAATAAATGCTCAGATTGGCCTATCTATAATATTCAATAGGCAAATTATCTCTATTTTATACTTTTAATTTCGCGCATGCTCGTTTGTTTTTCATATTGTGGACTGCACATAGATTAGGTGCAGTGGGCACCGTCTGTGAGACAAAATGACGTAATTTATTCCTCCTGAAATTTGGAAACGTCCGCTTGTTATTCGTGCCGGATACACCAATACGGTCATTTCAGAGCGTCTGGGTGTAAATCTGAGGAGAGTGCAGAGGATTAGGAAAGAGCTAGATGAGTCTAATTGTGATTACGAAAAAGAACTTCCGAATTTGAATATTTGAAGATTATACCTATCATGGAAGCAAGTAAGAGGAAGAGAGTTCCACTGAAGGGAAGTGCAAGGCATGAAGCTATTAGAGTAGAAGAGACGGCTACATTTAACGTTTCCACTGTGAAATGGTGGGACTGAGATTCTAAGCTAGTAGCACGTTTAAATTCATGCATGTTGTGAAAGTAGCTCCTCCGAGTAGTTACCTTGAAACTGTTTGTAGAAAAGAGGGAGGGAGGCGACGACACGTCTGTAAGAGAGCGACTGTAAATTACATTCAATGTATGTATTCCATCTCAGGTCAGCTGACAGTGTGAGACCAAGCAATCGCAGAAAGGTAATCTCGTAGAGTTGACCATCAGACGTTCTAATTGGAGGCAGTGGGGGTTCTCTGTGGTGGGCAATAGAGCAGTTTTGATTTTGAGGCATTAAAGCTAACCAGCCATATCCTGCCCCAGTCAACAACCAATTGGATGTCATTTGCGAGGCCAACGGTCAGCTTAGTCTTGTCAGCGATACCAAATTTGCTATTTAGACAAAATTAAATAGTAGCGTCGTCTGCATAGAAGACTCCTTGGGGATTGATGACATCAGGAAGATCATTAATGAAGATCAGGAACAGCTTAGGGCTCAGGACAGAGCCTTGGGATAAACCTGCGTTCGTTAAGGACGATCTTCATTAAACGGTGTGACGGGAATTATTGTATTAAGTCAAATAATAATCCTGAAATGCCGTATCCTTGATGCTTGCAAAGGAGGCCTGTATGCCAAAACCTATCAAACGCTTTAGAGACATCTAGACACACGGCACGAGCTTCTCCGTTATTGTGAAGTACTTGATAAAAAAATTCAGTTATAGGCGTGTGCCCATTAACTTTAGATCGGGGAAATAGGAAAACATATTACTTGGCAGAGAGCAGATCATCGGATGTAAGGTGATTAACCTCTTCGGGGTTGATTAAAGGTTGAAAGGCTTTGTCGAACAGTGGCAGGAGATTGATAAATAGATGGGTCAGAAGGGTCACCAGAGTTCTTAAAGACAGGTACAATAGATGAAAGATGCCAAAAGGATGGAAAGCAGGAGTCGTTGAAGCTGTTGTTTGGAGGATTAGTTATTACATTAGTTTAAGGTGTTGGATTTTTTGTTTTTAATTAAGATGGCTGCCAGAGATCGTAATCATTTTGGGGTTGTATTTATAGATAATGTTGGTGCTGTGACTTAAGATTTTTCTTATCTTGGATGATTTGAGTATGAAACTAGTGGAGCCATTTTTTGTTACATTATATTTATTTATGGCGTTGGCGTCATTAATATGGTACATTAGCCTACGTGGCATATATATTAGGTTGGTGCAAAAATAATGACGTAATAATGTCGTTTTTTGACGTTTATATATATATATATATATATATATATATATATATATATATATGAGTGTGTATGTGTGCATGTGTGTGCAGAGATAGAGGTAAAATAAAGAGACAATCGTAAATCAAACTGTCGTTCGAAATGATCAAAATCATTGACATAAAATTAATGGAAATATCCAGACCTATATCGGTATTGCTTTGACATTTGCAGAATTAGTCCTTAGATAATCAACATGAAATATTCGATCTCTCATTAGACATGATAATGGTGGAATGTTCCGTTTCTGAATTTCTGAGAACATTTTGATATCCCACAATCTGCGGTGTCACTTGTGAATTAGATGGAAAACATTATCTAATTATATAGACATCTTAGCGGCCAACAACATGATCTTAATGATTTTACCGCGTGAGATTAGGCGAGAAATTTAGTAATAGACAAGCAACAATTGCTCTGAACACATTGACATTCAATGCATGAAGTACCACACATTTAAGATATCAGTTCAGTCTCATTTGATTCCTTGTGTTGTGGAAGGGTAATAGCCAAAGTGACACATCTATGACAATAATGAAACTGTAGACATATATATATATATTTAGCTCTTGATATAGGTAAAGAGTAGAAGCTTATATGAGTCGCAGTTATATTTGCTTGGTGCTTTTGTTAATGTTTGTTTTTGATACATTGCCTATGATAATATTTTAGCTTTTACCAACAAATTACCGAACACAGGATACATAATATTGTGAAGTATTTCAACGGGTATGGTTTGAATTAAGTTGGTCCGTCTAATGATATTATTGCCAAGTAACACTTACCCTACCCGAATACTATGCAAATATTCCGTACCATAAATGTACTTCATGCCCCAGAAGAACGATCGGCTATTCCAGTAGGATAATGTGCCAAAATTTTATAAAACTTACTTGATTCAGGGGATATTCGCTCGACATCAATACAAAAGATTGTTTATGAAAAAATGTCGAAAGCTATATGGCCGTGACAGATATTGGCCATAGAAATGTCAGTTGGCTGAGGAGAACTATGTAGAATCCATATTATTAAAATGGAAAATAAGTTAACTAGAAGGAAATTTCTTGACAGTGCCGTAACCGAAACTTGCCAAAATATTAAACCCGGATTATTTCAAATATTTTTTTTCCTAATATAATTAATCCCTTCCCAAACCAAGATCTAAAAAAGATGATTAAAAAAAAGAAAAAAAAAAAGACAACGGTCCACTCAAATCAGTTTATTTTTATTTTAAACGTAGATAAATATGTAAATAATTTATCAAATAAAAATAAAATAATATATCATATATACATATGAACAAATACAAAAAATACCAATAACAAAGTTTACTCATTTTCGATAATCTGGCACTTAGCATCTTCCATAGTATACCTTGAATTTTAAAGTTACACTTACGAATAATTCAGAGCGTTTATTAATTAAAATATTTTATAAAAATGTTATGAAATTCTAACGATATTCATTCTGGTTTTGTTCATATATTTTATTATGTTACTCGCAGGACAAAACTCGTTGGTGAAAAAACATTGTCCTGTTGCCTTGTCTTCATATATATATATATATATATATATATATATATATATATATATATATATAATGTGTGTGTGTGGCTATACCATACAGATGTGACGTGATTAATAAAAAAAGAGCTTGAAAAACCGCTTACATATTATTAACCATTCAGCCTAAGGAAGTCGGGAGTGAAACAAGTACGCAGGGAGTTACAGACCGTAGGAAAAAGAGTAAAGAATGGTGATCGAGGAATGGATAAAGAGAAGGACCTGAAATTAGATCAAGGCAACAAAAAAAGAGTTCGATTGACATTACATTTCAATATTCAGAGACTATAACTTTCAGGGGAGCAAGTAAGTGGAAAGTTCCGCAGACGTGAAGTGCGAGAAATAAATCTATTCGAGTAGTAGAGACGGCTATATTTAATCATTTCGGCAGTGAAAGGGTGGGATTGAGTTGCCAACCTAGTAACAAGCTTTAGTTCATGCTGTTTGGGAACCAGCGAAGATAGCACGTTTGCGAAGAACGTCAACCCCAGTCGCGTGAGTACAATTTCATTGAGCTAACTATAACGGCAGATATTTTGCTTCCTTTATGGAGAATGACTGTCTTTTCCGTTTGAGTTTCATTCACACCGCATTGTGTCATGAATCTCTCTGGGTACAGTTTTTGTTGATGATATTAATGTAATAGGCCAATCAATAAATATTAACGAAAAGAAAAAAAAAAAGCATACTTAAAAAAATGTTATGCATATGGAAAGCATAAAATTCATCTGCCAGTGTAAATAAGACCAGTTTAAGAAACATATGCTTGGGTTTAATGTTTACGGCCGTGTATAAATCGAGCATTAATATATTTTTTGATATTTTTTTTGTTTTAATGTACTATAGTTCTACTGAATTCTGAAGTCTTTCTTTCTCACTAACTGTATCTGTCATCACTGCCAGACATTAATTAGTTACATGCTTGATATCTAATATTTGCGTCTGTGCCAAATAAATGGCCTGACCTGAACCAGGAATATATTTATTTAAACACTCAAACATATTAATATAAATCAAACACCCACATACATTCACACTATGAACATACTTACGTATCGTATCTCACATTCTTACAATTTACGTCACATACATACACAGTTATATATATATATATATATATATATATATATATATATATATATATATATATATATATATATATATATATATATATATATATATATGACAAAGTGGAAAGGTTTTCTTGTGATGCGTTTCGTCCTTTTGGACATCAACGGATTAAATTTCTTATATTGGTGCGAATAAAATTATGATAATAGAATTTCTACCAGGAATTTTCACAGTATGGGACATCTAGTAACATTCGTGATGGAAAGAAATAAAAAAAGAATCTAAATGAAATCCGCTAGATTTTGAAAAGTGACATAGTAACAAAATAAAATTTGCTATTCCTAGCACCACACGTTCGTACGCATGCGTTGTCGCGCGGGCATAAAAAAATTTAATCTGATAAGTCTTAAAGGAGGAATCGCTTCATCAGAAACTTAATTTTGTCATGCATATTCCCCAATTTACTGGTTGATCTATAAAATATCTATGTCGTTATTTCAGTTATTCATATATCTATATCTATATATCTATCTATCTATTTATATATATATATATATATATATATATCTATTTATATATATATATATATATATATATATATATCTATTTATATATATATATATATATATCTATTTATATATATATATATATATATATATATATTTATATATATATATATCTATTTATATATATATATATATATATATATATATATATATATATATATATATATATATATATATATATATATATATGCTAACTGAAAAATAACTGTCTACTTTATGTATGTATGACCGGCCAGTATTCTTGATTTAACACGCAGAGACTTTTTTATTTGTATTTTTTAAAGAACCATGTATAATATACCAAACCAAAATTTGAAAAAAAAATTAAAGGGCGACTAAATGTAGTTATCTGTTTTATACAAGATTTCCTTGTGAAATTACTTAATGCGTCTTCTGGTCGGCTTGAGAAGCTGGTATCGAATTTTAAATAATACTTCATACTTTACGTTTTCCTGTAATATCCATTTCTGTAAAAATTATAGTTAAGAATAAATAATATGTTTTTAAACCGGGCATATTCTTTTGAATAACCTTTATTGCCATAAGCTAAAAACAAGTTTATATATATATATATATATATATATATATATATATATATATATATATATATATATATATATATATATATATATATATATATATATATCACTTATGTATATGTGTATTTAATTCATATATATATATATATATATATATATATGAATTTATATAAGTGTATATAGTGTTTACATAGTAATTAAATGAACTGTTCTGTTCTCCCATCTCAATATATCACTTCTGTTAAGTTAACCGTCTAAATAGGTCAAGGTCTGGTCACTCCTCATCCCCCAAGACAAAGTATGCTTGAGAGAGATATGAAATTAATCCCTCCCTATAATCTACCATGTCTCGTTAACTACTCCTTTTACACTCTCTGTTAAATTACAAAAACTTACACTACCTATCAATTTCAATTTCCTTTTTCGTTTCACTTCATTTTTGGAAGTGCTATCTGATGATCCGGCGTCCTTTAAAAGGGTAATGGTACCTTAAAGTGTTCTGTTTTCCTTTATATATATATATATATATATATATATATATATATATATATATATATATATATGTGTGTGTGTGTGTGCGTGTCAGTGCATTTCTGTATGTATGCATGATTATGCACATTAATATATAATATGTACTTCTGTATGCAAGTTTTTATTTATATTTATGCATGAAGGTTCAAAAATGCATGCAGGGTCCGATAGACAAAATGGCAAAAATATCTTGAAATATTAAAGAAATTAATATCGTCATTTGCTTCAAGCACGGCCTCCAGACGACTTCGGAATCTCTTGCAAATCTTCTGGACACTTTCGTTCTTTAATTAGTTGAATGGCGACATATTCATTGCCTTCAATTCATATTTGGTGTTAGAAGGAGATGTCTTCGTTACTCCGTCAACTACGCCCCGCACATAATAATCAAGGGGCGTTGCTGTCTGGAGAGTTAAGCGTCCAGATAGAAGGAGTGATCTGGCCGCAGATATTCTCTGACTGCCATGATTGTTTGCCCCTGCTTGTGTGGCATGTTGAAGAGTCCTGTTTCCACACATGGGGTCTTCCAGCGGCCAACCTTTTGATCCACCAAGACACTTCATGTAGGCATATGTGTTGAATCTCTGGCCTTGTTGGCTCATTAATGGAGGCATAACTTCGTCATCACTATATTCCACACCAAAAACCTTTCTAATCAGCATTAGCGCCATCCAAGTCTTTTCGAAACATTTGACTACCAAACACTCTGAAATTTACTTATGTGAATATCCGGTGCGAATGTCAAGCAGAACAGCATGCCGTTTCGATATTTCTGGTGGAGTGGATTGCGTCATGGTGCTCTTTTTCTCAAAGACGTTGCCCAATTGACACTACTATACTACACAGACGATAAAATCATATAACAAACAACGCGCATGCGCGAAAATAACAAAAAATATAAACGGCAATAATTTACACATTGCCCCCTAAATTATGTATAGATAGATACGTGAAATTATATATGAATATATATGTATATATTGAACATATATAGAATGTGTATTAATTGAAGTAATATATATATATATATATATATATATATATATATATATATATATATATATATATATATATATATATATATATATATATATAAAAGAAAGAAACCACAATCGTTTTTGCTTATAATGAGGATTTGTTTTAGTGGATATATTATATTTTATTCTTCATATTTTTGCTACTCGCGTTTCCTGTCTCGTGATCTTTTTCAAGCAAATAAAAGAAATCTTTCTTAGAGGAATATATTTTGCTTATGTTATTTTCATGTTTATTTTTTGTTTACTGTATTTGAGTCCAGAAATGAGATCGAGGCTAACTACAAATACAGAAAACGAACAATGAAACATTAAAAAAAAGGAAAATTTATTCCTTCAAAAATTAATTCCTTTCATTACTCTGAAGAAGATCACATAAACGGAAACGCGTGTAACAAAAATATGAAGACGAATATACAGTATATAAACCAAAACAAATCTACGTGTTAACCAAAAGCCTTTGAGGTTTATCTCTATTTTTAAAATATACATTCTTCTCTCGTTTGAAAAAAAAAAATATAATCTTTCCCATATATATATATATATATATATATATATATATATATATATTGAGAGGACGAAGCTGATCTAACTGTCAATATGTTCTCCTTTGATTTCTTGATGTTCGCTCAATGTCTGTTACTGTTCAGGGTGCTGTTTTGCATTGTTCTCCCCTAAATTCTTTTCTCTCTCTTGATCACTCGTCGGAAAAATTTATCTTCCGTCGTACACTGAAGATTACAATTTATTTTATCTCCCAGCAATAACTTTGCAAATCCAAAAGGCTTTAAAATATAAAATATCTTAAAATATCTTTCGCAAACTTTCTTTGACCTTGCTCTCTGCGAATTGATTTAAGTTTATTCTTCAATGTGTCTCCGAGTTCCGAAAGGGATGAATTGACCACTTCATTCGCTTTTTGTATATTTCTTTAGTGATTAGTTTGACTTTCAACCGATCAATTTTCTTTTCCCGACGGTTATTTCTAAGTTTATTCTTTCCTAGATGTCTCTGAATTATTCAGGGTTTCATTTCTTAAAAGCATCTGTTGGCAGATTTGGCACACAACATCAGTTTTTGTGTTTCAGGGCGTTCAGCATCATACACCCTCTCCGGTGTGATTGAGCCGATACTAATCGGGTATCGATTTTGTGCCATCCGTCACCTTCAATTTTTTCCATTTTTTTTAATCAAAATTTGTGACTCCACTTAGCGATTTATAGACCAATCACGGATATCTACCGGTTCACGAGCAATCTACATTCTTCCATAAAATTGAAGCAAACGCAGTAACACTTTCGATCTGGTAAAGAATATGTCGACGCATACGGCTTGAACTGACAAGTAACGATTTTGTTTCAACCTACTAAAATTTATACAGGCAAAACGCGCAAAAGAACACAAGAAGCCAAATCAATTTACTTTTATCCTATTTCCATTCATGTTAATCATTCAATACCCAAGAATCAAATCAAATTTAAACCCTACCGCTCTGTCCATTCTGCATATATATATATATATATATATATATATATATATATATATATATATATATATATATAACCGTAACACTGTTAAAAGGTCAAACAGGTGCAAGACCTTAGCCAAAGATCATCCATAGATTACAATGATTCGGGATACCTTAATTCTATCCCCTAGTTGAGGCTCCATATTTGGGTGTATTTTTATGCCATATCCATTACTATAGTTCATTATATATATATATATATATATATATATATATGTATGTATATATATATTTAAAATATTGTTAAAAAATAGGTGAAGAAGGAGATGCAGTTGTTGCTATGGATACAAATTATTGTACAAATATCATACAAAATATACTACAGGGCGATACCTACTTTGAAGCGAGGCAGTGTAACTTGTAAGGAATTTGACTAACTATAGATGTAAAACAAGTAATGTTTTGGGGTTTATTAAAGTACACAAAAATAAACTCATCCACGAAGCATGCAATACAGCAAAAGCCGAATGTGCGAATATACTCTGACCAACCGACCTAAAATAAAAACCTGTTCTAGTAGGCTCAATTTTCGATGCCCACTGCCTAAACAATTTCCTAGACCTTCTATTGAAACTCCTCGTCAAACCCGTTCCTACGACATGGTCAATATTTAGTCACTCATATATGAAACGAATTAAACCATATTAGTTACACTTTCAATAAATGTGAACCTATATAGCAATATTCAACACTACTACAGAATAGAGACTATTAAATTCTGGCAAGAAACTTTCATTCGTGAGCTACCCAATTGTATCAATAAAAAATTCATCATAGAAATAACATTGAATTCATCTTAAAAAACACTTATTTCATGTGCAAAAATCAAGAACAGCTATGAGGACAAAGGTTGCAACAACAAAACCCAACCTGGATAAAATGAACTAAAAATCAATGAAAGAAACACTTTTAAGTGAATGTCTTCAGCTATTACATAAAGAACAACCACAATGATGTCTAGATGACTGTTTTTCTCAGTGGAATGAACATCTTCATAAACTAATGACATTCCAAGCATCCATTAATAATATAATTCCTAATATCCAATTTATTAGGGATCATAGCAACACAAAACAACTTCCATCTTTAGTTATATTAATAACAAAAAAATCACTAAACTAGGAACTGCCCCATTTTAAACCTACTTACTCTCGACTGTATGTTATTTTTATAACTTGCCATCCGAAACACATTCCTACCAACATTCTACTCAAGCTAGCCAAGCGAATCTTTACAATAGTCTCAAGCGCAACAACAAATACCACAGACTGCAAGAGATGGAAAAATAGCCTTCAAGAGAAATTACCTTCAAATTTAATCACCAATATCATTGAAAAAGGACAACAAATTTATCTACACACTCTCCAAGAAACAAGAAAATAAAACGATTATCCATTATATCTAATCTTTCAACAGAAACATACAACTAAATCTAACAATCCTGTTAAAGAGAAAAACAAATTGAAAATCTATTACAATATATAAAATCATAAAAAATTAAATAACGACGAAAATCACTAAAAAAGACACTGACGATAGCAAACAGCAGACCGCAATTAGAGTGCCTCAGGTGACTGACTTACGTAGCTACCTATTAGAAGCGCACGAATTACACCGCAAAGACCGATCCAAATTCAAAATTGAAAATGAATTCTCGTGAAATTCAGAGAATTTAATATACATAATAACATGCAAATGTTTCTACGAACATTACGTTTGACAAACCGGCCAGAAACTCCAACAAAAGATAACTGTTGATCACCAAAAAATTAGGGAACCTCAAAGAAGAAAAATACACCGTAGCCAATTTATAGAAAAATCCGAAGGACGAAATATTCCAAATTTTAATATCTTCATATTCTATGAATGCGACTACGAAACCACCGAACAAATGCATATTAATAAGGAAATATTTTTATTTTTATATTTTTAAACCAGTACATAATTCCTTGCGCAAACAGAGGCACGTGACTCAAAATAGATTCCATCATATTTTCGTTACCATGAGCGACATATAAATACAGCTACGCCCTTTGTTTCATTTGTTCAAGATACAGGCATCAACATGTGAGAATATAAAATTTTACAAACTTTTTGAAAAGCTTTATATGAAACCGGTTAAAGGATAGTATTTTTTTCAGAAAACGCATTTGTATGTAACACAATTTAATAAGGCTCTCTAAATATACATGTATTATAAATATTAAATATAAATATTAAATATAAATACATAAAAAAAACATTAGGCGTTTTTCCAAATCGCATTCTTCTTTATCGTGTGTTCATAAAAGTGTTTTCTGAATATAGTGTGTAAAACTGCCGAAATATACTATATATCCGGGCGTTTTAGGCTATAATTTAAACAATTATCAATGGTTATTTATAATTTTAAACTGAATGTGTATGTCTGATTTTTAATGTATATTTCTGAATTTATAGGATTGCTTCATTTTGAAAAGACAATCAAGACAATTGTAGCCATGTTCCTCGTTAATGTTATTAAATATTGGCTTTTTACTATGAGGGATTATATTTTTTTAATTTGTACATTTCGATGTGGCTATTATAACTGTATTTTATACTAGTATATTATGGATGAAATTTGGTAGTTTTTCACGTCTGTTTAAATGATTCCTCATTGATCTATTATCGCTAGATTCAATGTGAGTCGTCTAGAAAAGCATGTAGTAGTATGACCAAGGTAATAATTTATGAATTTGATTTAATCAGAAACAGTTCTTCAAGGAGCATTTGAGCTTGTAAATAATGTTTCTTCATTGTAGTTTTGATTTTGCAGGTTGTTTTTTGTTATTTTTGATGATAAATTTAGCTGTTATGATTTTTTTTTTTAAATTCTATAATTCACTTTTCATGTTCTGCTCGAATTGGGTTGTGAAATTCTTTATGATATTTCCACGAGTAAATTCGTCTTATTGATTGTTAACATGTATTTGGCTTTTGTCGACGATACTGATGTTTTATCTGTGTTGTTAGTATTGATATTAGCTACTTTAAAAATAGTCTAATCTCGGGGTCTGGTGAGGTAGTTATGAAAACTTTAGAAAACCGTAGTTAAGCAGGATCCTGGTTTATATTATTGAGATGCTTAATAAAAGGGTCCAGAAGATGAATTTTAATGTACTCTCTTCACGAAATATTCTACATCTACTATGTTTTGTTAAAATGGACATTCACTATAAAAATTAAGGTTTCAATAGTTTCTCCGAATGGATTCTTTGTATAATGAAACTATGGATGTTTTATTATTGAATTCTACGAGAACGTCTAAGAATAGGAGTTAATATGATTGACTAAGTTCATAGGTAAAGTTAAGGACACAGTTTTTTCGAATGTGATTTTCAGATTATCAATTACTTGTCTCTGTTTCGCGAAAATAAAAAAAATTCGTCTGCGTATAGAACATATAATTTTTGTTTATTAACTTTTTGAAATATCGTGTTTTCTATGTGTAAATTTTGTAGTTGGAGAAGCACGGCCCGAGAAAATTTATCATGCTCACATCATTATTTTGGATGTAGATATTGTCATTATGGTCGGAGAAATGGATACTAGTTTTGCACAGATGTAATATCATTTTCAACATATTTTGTTTGAGAGATAGAGTTGGAATATAATTATTTTATACATAGAGTTAAGAATTATGTCGGTTTATTTTACGTGGATATTTGTAAATACATTTTCAACGTCTAGTATATATATATATATATATATATATATATATATATATATATATATATATATATGCATATATATATGTGTATGGATATATATGGAGAGAGAAAAAGAGATAGAGAGAGGAAGCAGGAAGTGAAAAAGACCTAGCGAAACAAGAGAGGTTTAAACTCAGCGAAACGAGACTGATAAACTAGAGACAAAGTGACTATAACGAGAGAGAGAAAGAAATGAGAGTATGAGAGAGAATATTTGTGTACGTATGAATATATATATATATATATATATATATATATATATATATATATATATAT
Source organism: Acanthosepion lycidas (assembly GCA_963932145.1). Taxonomy (NCBI): domain Eukaryota; kingdom Metazoa; phylum Mollusca; class Cephalopoda; order Sepiida; family Sepiidae; genus Acanthosepion; species Acanthosepion lycidas. The sequence goes on from OZ010571.1 coordinate 22,571,457, forward strand.
ATATATATGGGGGTAGGCGTGTGGGGTGTTTGTGAGTTGCTAATGTCTTAACCATTGTTAACATTTTATATCGATAAATATATCCACATATTTAAACAAGAATTTTCCTTGATAATGACGAGTAGATTAGCAGAAATATTTCCTATCCAAATAACATGTATGTATATGGTCGAGGACGACAAATGAAGATTCATGAAATAACGAGGTGTTCGTCATATACAGACAAACATTCGGTAGAGGAGTGCAGTTGATTTCCAAACATTTACAGAGAGAACATGTTCAGACTTTTCGCTCGTGTGGTTGAGAATCAATTTCCGCATGTTTCTGCGAATGGACAGCAAGACATGATTTACTGTCTAAAACAAAGCCACAGTGGCAGTTAAAACTATCATTGACAGTAGTAGCATGCTACATTACTTAATGTGCATGTTAAAATATTAAATCCATTTTGTTGTAAAAAAGTTTATTCTGATCAATTAAAAACGGAGTAACGGTTGTAATGAAATAAAATATTACCATGAACATTTAAAGTCTCTGCTTTCCGAATGATTAGAGCAGTCCTTTCATAAGATTTAAAGTTGTCAAACTTCTTTCTACGTCTAGACAATCTAAGCTTCAAGGACTTTCCCGAGTAGGTAAGTTTGCTTTTTACCCTTTTTTCTCTTTCTTTTTTCAGCATTGACATCTTTATTCGAAACTGTACCTGGATAAGAGTTTAGATGTTGGCAAGCTCTACGTTGGCTGCATCACGAGTTGTTTATTTTAATAGTATAAACATATATATATATATATATATATATATATATATATATATATATATATATATATATATATATATGTAACTGTGCCATAAATTTACCGGTGCATAATTAAGTAAATTATTCCTTATGTAAAGTGCCTACAACGCCACACCAACTTACACGTTCCTAAAATCGAAATGCATAGAGAGTTTGCGTGCCATTGCACATGCTTGTGCAATTCTCTCACCCAACAACGATATATTTTCATTTGCACAGGCAATTTCACACGATTAATCAAATTAAACTGCAACGAAAATAGTCTATGAAATTTGTCAGCATAAAATTTGTGCCAGAGTTTTCTAATTTCCGCAGAATTCTGTGATTTTCACTTGTAATATATTTATATTTTAATTAATTTAATATATTTATATTTAATTAAACTTCATGTATGTTTACAAGAGAACTGTCTGTAAATAATAAAAGAATATAAGATTTGTGGACTAAACCAAGGAGAAATATGTGTAGCAGATACGAGGGTGATTTTAGAGTGAATACTATTTCACTTTTTCAAATTGCGATAATATTGTTCATAGTGTCGAACTATATGTTTGTAAGGAGCAATTCCCTGAGTTATAATGGATGGTAAGATCGTCTAGCTAGATCAATTACGATTGAATAATGAGTTTGATACTGACTACATATTTCCTACACTCGGCATTGTTCTAAATATAACCTATGGTTAGCAAATCAGTATATATATATATATATATATATATATATATATATATATATATATATATATATATATATATATATATGTATATATGTATACATATATATATGTATATATGTATACATATATATATATATATATGTATACATATATATATATACTGATTATTTTTAATAGATACACGTATCAAGACATTTATTTATTTTCCTATACTGTCCTGAATACACGAGAAAAATTTTCAATGGAAAATATGTGCCTTTCTGCAGAATTCGAACATGCTTTCCCTAAGGGAAACCTGATTTGACCTGACGTGCTTTTTCACATTGTCTACGGATGGCGTCAAAGACCAAGCAAAATTGAAATACACATATCTCTTATTTTAGTGCTACTCGTATTTGAGTAGACGCTCCGTGTTTTTTATAAAGGATATATATATATATATATATATATATATATATATATATATATATATATATATATATATATATATATATATATATATATATTCGTCTCCCGGTGTTAGTATTCTACTCAAATCTAATCAAACTTTTCTATTTGTAAAAATAACGTATAAAATTCTGTCGAATTGACAAATAAAAAAGATATTTATTTAGAAATTACGAAACTGTTGGTTCCTGAATATATTGAAAAATCAATATGCATGGGATAACAAAGCATTGAGCCAAAGACTTATTCACTTTGCACTTTAGAAAATGTATCTGTGACGATAATTTTAAAAATCCTTCAACATATTAATCTGTCTGTTACATCACAGAGCAAAGCGATGCATTACAACCCACATTTCATATAAAATGCAGCGATTCTATTTCCGTCAGATTACTGTCGATAATACAAGTGTACTCTGAAAATCCATCTCCATATAAAATTTAAAAAAAGCAATGAACAAAACACTCAAAACTTTTTTCACCTTGTCACGTGCTGTTGTATGTATGTATGTATGTGTTTGTGTGTGTAAATTGCGGTTGCGATCGGTAATTCGTCGTTCATTTTAACACATATATTTATAAAAAAATACACAAATTTTTTTTTAAATTGATTGTTACAGATTTATCTACTTGACCCAAGGTAGCATTACCGCCTCAAGGCACCTGATGCAGGCGTCCATGTTTAGTCTGAGGCCCTCATCAACAGAATCGGGTGTTCATTTTCTATCAGAAAAATATGAATTTTTCGTGCTCTTCGTATCGTCGTAATCACCATTAGACACATTGATTTTTTTTCTGAATCCTCTGCATTGTCCTCAGATTAACAAACAATCACACTGAAATGATTCCAAAACTTTAAAAAGAGCAAACAACGCGCATGCGCGAAATTATATATATATATATATATATATATATTCTTCATATGTTTGTGCGTTCGTTATATATATATATATATATATATATATATATATATATATATATATATATATATATATATGTGTGTGTGTGTGTGTGTGTGTGTGTGTGTGTGTGTGTGTGTGTTTGTGTCTGGCGGACAATATACCTGCATAAATCATGTCATTAATCTACATGGTAATATCACTTTGTTTATACTGTATAACCTTCAGTATTTTTTTCAATCAGTGATTTTCGTAAATGTGGGAAACAAATGTATATGAGGTGAAAATCTGTATGAGAATAGAATTAACTACACATTTCTTATTTGCAACGTGTGCCATTGTAAAATCCTCTGGTTCAAATGTCTGCAATAACCATTTGCATTAATCGTGACAAAACTATGTACATTTTCAAGTTACGTATAATTTTACTGGCTGAATTACTAGTGTGTAACAGTAATTCTCATTATCCACGTTGTCTTTTTAATTGGGTTTTTATAAAATCTCTATAAGGAATTGAGATTCTCCCCAGCAAAACTTCATAATTGTGTTCTATTCCCATTACTTAAAATTACTGTTAAAATTTATATTTCATGTACATGTTCAACCAATTTAAATATTTCGCTATGGATGCTTACAAATAGGTGGATGTCAAGTTCTCTTGGTACTTGGAAAATTACGAATATGCTGTATCATTTCTATGTGCATCCTTAAAATAGGTTATTGACGATTAATCTGTTTTTATTATTTTTTCATCTTACTACAACCAATTATCTCGATATTCTTAAACTCCAAATTTCCTAGTTCTTGTCACGTTAATAATCTCGCCTTATTTTTTTTTACTTTTCTTTCGTCGTATCTTAAACATTTTTTTAACTCGATACAAAAATAACAATACTCCACGTTTGCCGTTTTAAATTCTGATTTTGAATTTTATATTCTAACATTTTATCCAGATGTATCTCATTCATTTATTGTCATTTCCCAAGATATTTCTTTGTTGATAACAAGAAAGAGAGACTTCAAACTACAAATCCTCCAAAGCAGCATCCGTTGGTACCTCAGTACGCACAGGAAAGAATGGTGCGCTTAAGGACAGTGACGAAGGGTCAAACTGGTCTATATTACCTCCCAAAAACCCACATCGCAGCAAAGCAAAAAGCGAAGAAAGACTACATCTACTGCAAGATGAAGCGTGTATTTCAAATGAAAAAAAAATCTAAATACGCAAAATTGTACGAAGAAGACAGCAGTGAGGATGCAAAAGATGGGAGGTAATCACACGACGGAACGAAATATCTCGGTTGGACAAGTGCGACAAGAAGACAACCGTATCAAGTTTACAACAGAAATCGTGAAGAACGGTTTTCATTTTTCAGTTAACCTGCGTATCTATTATGTTACTCAGGTTTTCTCAACCATTTTTTTGTGTCATCACAGACTTTCATATGGAAATATGTTCCATCGCCCACCTGTAGAGCAATTATTCAAAACCGTATCCATATTGCATGGTAAACATTTGGTAGTCGTTCTTGAATTGATTTATGTTGATTTTCTAAGCGTAGATTAGATGTGGCCCAAGGCCGAATGTATTGTTCACTAAATGAGGATGCATTCACTACTCACTCCAAAATGACCTAGTGTGACAAGCTTTCTAATCATTACACCACGCCGATGTGCCCCTCATACTGACTTTATGATGTAGCAAAAAATACTATGATGTAGTAAATAATAAAATGGAGGGTAACAAATAATGCTGTTGGTAATACAGTAATAAAAAATAATAAAAAAACGAACGAAAGGAATACTGAATATTGAAACTTATAAATATAATTTAATTTTATGGTCGAATTTAGTTTTATGATTAGGGTTAGTGTTGCAAGTATTGATAAAAATTTAAATGAGTTTTTTTCATAAATAAAAAAAAAATTATATACATTTCATACAACTAATAAACGTTTAGCAGACGTTTATTTTGTTGGCCATGGTTATTCTTTGTCTGATTTACACCCAAGAAAAATGTAATTTCTTCTGAAAATCAAAATGAATCTTGACATTTTTCAGAGCTATAGAAAATACTCGTTGTTTGCGGTGCTATATATATCTTATCTAGAAATGTGCAAAAATTATTCCCATTTAGCCTGCTGTTTTGTATTGTTTTTTTGGTTTTTTCCGGGCTTTTGTTTATCACTTTTTAACATTTGTCGGTTAGTATATGTTGAAATACTTTTCCAGTACTCAAAATCCTATATCCCCTAACGAAAATATTAATGGCTCATCAATTTCTGTTCAGTTCCGCGTCAACCCCCGGACAGGTAAAATCTCTCACCGTTGAGCGATATTGCACAGGTTGGGAAACACTGATGCATTTGGAATATGCAACATATACTAACTATCTCTACAAGATTAATGCGAGAAGCAAGTTACAAACGATGCTACATTGATGGGTTAATAACGCTTTCAATGGTAGTGGAAAAAGTCATACACGAAAACAAATATGAAAAGTAGAGAAAAAAAGAGAGAAAAGCATTTGTGAAAACTGAAAAGAAATGAAAGATGGTAACTGAAAGAAAATCAAATGCACTAAACAGAGGACCAACTCGCGATTTGAAGTGGATCTTTGAAAAGAAATGAATTTCCTAGAAGACAATACTGAAATAACTGTTCGTCCATGATAATCTGAAATTCTACGTAGAAACTACTTATATACGAATTAACAATAACTTTATGGGCTTGTAACCCCCAATGACACCAGAAATAAACCTCTTCTGATGAAAGTTTTGAGACACCGCAAGATACTTGCTATATGTGTACATGATTCATCATCATTTATGTTTTACTTCGTTCTTTAAGTCATTATAGTGATGATAAATGTGATTTAGAAGATTTGCGTTGCTACTTTTCTATTTGTCAATATAGTCTCTGCAATATGAAATTGCCTATTTAATATTTAGCCTTAAAAAGTATTCATATTCTGGAGGATCATCGTGGCACCTATTGCGTCAACTAAGCACTTCATGTCACAGAATAAGAATTTCTCTCTCAGCTTGTTCAAAATAATTATGGTTCCATAACTGTCGATTATTCCCAGGAAATGTAACATTTCCTATTCCATTGTGAACGGGCTTCCTATCAGGACCGTTACTATTAGGTTGGTGCAAAAATAATGACGTAATAATGTCGTTTTTTGACGTATTTTTAACGTCAAAAAACGACATTATTACGTTATTATTTTTGCACCAACCTCATAGAATGATATCGGGTTCGTGATCCAAGTTCGTTTTCTCATTTCTCACTCTCTTTCTTCAAATATATTGCCAGTCACATTCAGTTTACTGGTAAGATCAAATAAACATTTGGATAGATATTTATTATAAATTAAATAAATGCTATCTTTGGTCTCTTCAAATCTACGGAATGATTCTCTTGTATGTCATGGTTTAGAAATATCTTCCCTTTCAAAATATCTGTCTACATCTTTTCTCTAAAGTAAATTTCAGAAAGTGGATGCCACAATAAGCATTCATTTTACATACACGCTTAACGTTCACATCAGTTGTATGCACTGGCTTCTCCTGGATATCGAGCAAATGAATTGTTTTTTTTTTTTTTTTATTTCTATCAAGGCACACTTCAGAATATGTCAGGCTAATTTTATTAAGAAAGATTTCTGGATATTTTTCAATTCTTGCACAGTTTTTTTTTTTTAAGTTCACAAATCTTTTATAGATAATCTGAATGGTTTAAAACAAGCTAACAATGAATCACACAACAGATAATTATATAATATCGTGTAAAATACCCATACGTCTAGAGGTCTCGATTTAAATCAGTTTTGATGTATGAACTGCTGGAACAAAGATATACATTAACTGATGGATCAAAATTCATTTAAAATTATTAGATATAAACTGTTAGCGTGGAATACGTGTTATTTTGAAGGTAGATATCCCATAAAGCTTTATATATTTTCAAAACTAGCAGGTTTACTAGTCTCTACCTATAAAATATCTGTGCTTGAATATATTAAAATTCTTGTCAAACTTCCAAGAGTATCACCGTTTTCACACAACCCTTCCTGTTCGTCGATGTTACTTATATATCTCCAGCAGGGATTTCCGAGACATTGCTAGATATTGAGAGAGAGAATACTTCCACAGTATATGAAAATATATATATACATATATATATATATGTGCGTGTTTGTGTGTGTGCGTCCAGAACTGTTAAGTAATATCAGTCGTTCTGCTGCTACTAAATTCTGGATAATCTTCTCCTGCATGAAGACTGGGAGCAACAGAAATGTGGTTTCACAGAAGGATGCTGAGAATAATAAGGACCGAACATGTATGGAACGACGTAGTTTTACAGAAAATGAGAAAAATAAGGAAACTTTAATTATCAGTGTTCATCAGGAAGAGACTATAAATGTTTAGGGTAGAGAATGAGCTGAGATGGCTTGTAGAATTGATACTCCCAGGCGGAGTGATGACAAGTGAGATAGAAGAAAACAATTTATAACCGAATTAGCACACCTGAGTAAATGCATGATGCAGCAAGTTTTAGGATAAATAGCAAAACCTTAAGAAAATTTATAGCAAAATGTGACATGGTTGCCGACGCCCTGAAAATGCACGCCACATAGGAAAAGAAGAATGCTGTGTGCATGAAATCATACAACCGCTCTATCTCTCTCTTAAACACAACCTTTTTCTGTCTCCATAACTCTCTCTCTTTCTCTCTCTCTCTCTGTCTCTCTCTCTCGCTCTCTTTCTCGCTCACTCTCTCTCTCCATCATTCTGTCTGTCTCTCAATTTTGTAATATAAATATTTACCACCATTTTATTCTTGTTTTGGTATCTAGCCACAAATTATTGATATTGTAAACGGCATTACGTCCCTTCTTCGTTCGCTACGCGAAACCATCATAGTTAATATATTTTTTTCTGTAAAAACTTATTCTTATATTTTAGACTCGAACTTTCTAATATATTTTACTGAGTTTTGATAATCAAAAAAGATAAACAGGAAAAAACTATTTTTTGTCATTCATTATTTGAGACGGTTTAGAAAAAATCGGTCTCCTCGACAATTTGCTAAATATATTCATGCTTATCTGCAAGAATTACAGGAAGCTGACAGTACACCAATATTTATCGCGATTTACTTACGGGTACTCCCATGTTTTTATGGGGATATAATTTATTTCAAATAATTTAATATTTATTAAAATTGCTATTTTCAAATCTAGATGATTGTTAGACAGATAAATATACAGGAAATCTTTATATATATATATATATATATATATATATATATATATATATATATATATATATATATATAAAACTAAAAGGAGAAACTAAGATAAATTACTTTTTCCTATTTTTTTTTAAATCACTGAATAGCATTCCGTTTTATACTAGAGTTCAATGAATTCTGCAGATGGGCTTGAATGTATTATTCGAAAGAAAAATATCCCATATATATATATATATATATATATAAACATATATATATATATATATGTTTATATATATATAAAAACATATATATATATATATATATGTTTATATATATATATAAACATATATATATATGTGTGTGTGTGTGTTTATATATATAACCTAGCAATTCATTCCACATAATGGGAAAACGTTAGGTAGATAAAAGTACAATCGGGACTAATTCTTACTATTTTGAGTGAAGTAATTCTGGGAGATATATGTGGAAGGTATTGCTGGCAACCACACAGGCACACACGCAGACACTCAGAGCCAAACACACATGTTTATAATGAGTGTGTTTGTGTGTGTATGTGAATATGATTGTTAAAATAGTATCAGAAACGATATGCTGAGTGCGATGTTCGTGCTTCATATATATTGAGTGTATATTTCTTTTTTCCAGAAATTTTACTGGTATAAATAATATATTTCCGATATTGCGTAGCCATTCGCATTACACACACGCACGCACGCGCGCACACAAACACAGCTACGCACACACACAAACGCATATATATATATATATATATATATATATATATATATATATATATATATATATATATATATATAAATATATACCAAGAGATGACGTCTCCAGAACTGTTTGCATGTAGTTTCCGATTGTGACACATTTATAATGAAGTATTATAATCAAGCTTGAAATTCAGCTTGAAATTCAGTATATAGCATTTCTCCGAAGTGTATAATACTTTGTTTTTCATAGCGTTAAACATGTCGGATTACGTGCCGAAGAAAGTGTATTTGCGGAGAATTTTAATGCACTACTTTCTTTAAAAGAAATCTGCAGCTGAATTACACAGAATTCTTGTTGAGACTTACGGCAACCAAGCTCTGTCGGGAACAACATGCAGAGATTGATTTAGACGCTTCAAAAATAGTGTTTTTGATGTTGAATTTAAATAACCCTCTGGCGCACCGAAAAAAAACATAGAATTGGAGGCATTATTTCAGGAAGACTCATGTTAGACATAGCTGAACTTGCAGAATCATTAGAAGTGGATTATACAAAAGTTTCGGAAAGTTTGAAAGCAATTCGAATGTTTCGAAAACAAGGCGATTATGTTTTGTACAATGGTGTCTTGAACAGCTGCTTCAACGACAGAAAATAAAAAGTTTTTTGCATCGTATCGTGACCGGCGATGAAAAGTGTATAGACTACAATAACTCTAAGCGTATAAGATCGTGGGGTAAGCCAGCCATGCATCAAAATCAGCGGCAAATCTGAATATCAATATCTATATATATTCTGCTTTGCACTTGGTGGGATCAGCTGGGTGTAGCATATTATGAGCTGCTCAAACCGACCGAAGCTATCACGAGCATTGAAGAAAAAACAGCCGTTATACGAGCAGAGACACAAACAAGTTATTTTGCAACATGACAACTCTAGGCTACATGTTGCTAAACGGGTGAAAACTTAATTGGAAACGCTTAAATTGAAGTCCTACTCCACCCGCAGTATTAACAAGACATTGCCCCGTCCGAATATCACTTGTTCGGATCAATGAATATGCCAAAACATTGGTTCGACTCGTGGTTAACCTAAAAACAATTGTCGTTTTTCCGCCGCGAAATTTAATTACTGCCAGGATAATGGGAAATAGTAGTGGCTAGCGATTCACAATACTTTCAGTGAAATGTTTCTTACTAATTCTTGTAAATAAAATATTAGTTTTCATGGAAAAACAGCTAAAAGATTTTCAATGTCCTAATATATATATATATATATATATATATATATATATATATATATATATATATATATATATATATTGCCATACATAGACAGACTGTTTCGCTGTATCACAGCTCATCAGTGTGGTAGACGTCCGGTTACCTCTAGCTAGGATCAAAACCTAACTGAATTGGCATCAATCGGGGATTCTAACAGTAGGCCGTTGGCGCACCGAAAGTATGAATGCGAATTTAAGCGTATTTTTTTTTTAGATAAACACACAGTGACTGAGAGAACTCGATTCGATTTACGGAAGTGTCTTATATACATATATATATATATATATATATATATATATATATATATATATATATAAGAGCAAAATTGTACAAATCATGTAACTGGATAACTGTCTATCCAACAAAACGTTCAATATATTAGGTTGGTGCAAAAATAATGACGTAATAATGTCATTTTTAACGTTAAAAATACGTCAAAAAACGACATTATTACGTCATTATTTTTGCACCAACCTAATATAAAAACACATTATAATAATTTAGTTTCTTTTTTTAGTTTTTAGACAAAACGTTTAGCCATCTTGACACCATTTCACGTATGAATTCCATGAAAACTATTTGAGTTATTCAGCTAGAAAGAGAACACCTTCAAATCGTTTTGTGTCAGGATACTGTTTTCTCAACTGAAAAATGGTGAGAGAAAAACGAACTTTCATGCCTTCAGTAATTGTGCCAACATTCATACTCTGACCTCGATCTTCAAACTCCATTACGGAATCATCCAGAGAATGGTGAATAAGTTTAAAAAAGAGGGACAGTACAGAGGAAAACTGGATCAGAACCTCACAGCAAGAAGATCATCATTTCAACTTAGATTTAAAGAGATCAATTAGAAATGATCCAACTCAATCCATAAGACGTTTGACATGTGAGAGAGAAGTTTCAGCCATAACAGTCTAAAGAGCAGAGAGAAAAAGACTTGTAAGTTTATTAGAAAATATATGCTGCATTACAGATTTATTTGCGATAAATTTATGTAATTATTATTCTTTTTTTTAATATTGAAAATTGCGAGTTTAATAGAGATCAAGTTAAATATTACGAAGATCTATCTGTCATTATTGTATAATTATATCGAATTTTCGAAGCTATGGCTAACATTGATAATGTACGAATTTATTTGAATTCACAACATTTCCACAACTTAAACTGTTCTATCTTCGAAAGTGTAAATTTGATCCGAATCTATTACACCATCCTTTCTTTATTGACTCCAGGTCAGAACTATTGAGTGAAGCAATACTTTACTACATCCATAGGGTTGAATCATCCTTATTCCCTAAGAATTTATTGGTAAGATGGGCGCTCCATTCAGACATATTATTCCCAAGTACCGTTAATTTCTGGAAGATACTCTCACCTGAATGATTCCTAGAAACGCTACCATATTAAACTCGCCATAGCTACATTATTAACTCTCTGCCAGTCCTGCTCATCTATATATCCTCATAACTCTCGTTTTATTCAAATCAACAACTAATTTGGGAAATCTCTAAAACATCTCTTGGGGTTTTATTAGATAATTTTTTATTTAAAATAGTCTCATAACTTGCAACGCAGGGAGACGCATACACGTGTATCTGTGTGTGTGTGTGTGTGTTTTGAAAGTATTATTGTGCGTTTGTGTTTTTAACGCATATCTGGGGAAGGCTATGTAATATTATGGTTTTGAAAATGTTTGTTGAAATGATTTCCGATAGATACCTATAGAACTATTTGCTAACAGTTATACTCAAATTATAAGCTTGTATTTTTCATGCGGTGTTTGAAATTCTAAAGTATTACATGAACATTTATTTCATGCAATTTTTAAGAATTCATGGCTATATACTTTTTCGTAATGTATATTGATGCATGTTAATCATAATTTAATTTAAAAACGATGAAAGCTGACCAGAGTACACTACCGTGGTTTCGGTCTCTACAGTATCCTTCGGTGGTTTGTTCAGCAAATACACTACACGGAGCTTAACATCTTAAGCACCTTCGAAACCGGAAGTAGTGGAAGGGATTTCTAACTATAACCGGCTTCAAACGACCCCAAGCTGAAAGTCTTAAAATGTCTGCATTGGGTCATGATTTCTGACATTCCATTCAGCAATTCATTGCTGTTTTTATATGTTGCTATAAACAGTTTTTTTTTTCTTGGCATAGCTTACACGGATTCTCGACTATTATTTTAGTCTTTAAATTTCTGAAAATGTTCCATTTAATGCTTGGAATTTTGCTATGTCTCTCCCTACAATTCCAACACTAGCTTGCTAGTACCGATTTCTAACTTTGCTCCAGAATTCTGAAAGATTTAGTGTGATTGAACGATCTTCTCTTGAACTGGCCGTCAGTACATCGATGTAAATTTTTGTGCACTTAGGATAAGATTGATATTTTACGACTTTATCTGAATTAAGGACGTATTCACAACTTAAACTGTTCTATCTTCAAACTGGCCCTCAGTACGTGGATGCATATTTTTGTGTAACTATTCTGACCTTCCACTTCGGCACAATATAAATCCCGTTCAGTACGGTACAATACATTTAAAGAACAGTCATTTTTTTTTTATTCTGCAATTGCATAAGATCGTATTCTCGCCTTTCATGTCATTTTGTAGCTTTAAATTTCTTCTATTCATTCAGTTGTGTTACTTTGGAATATATATATATATATATATATATATATATATATATATATATATATATATATATATATATATATATATGAAGGGTGTCGATAAAGTTCGTGTGCGCTTTAAAAAGTTTATAACTTTTTTGTATTTGCGATAGAAATAATTTATAAAAAGTATTAGAAGTAAATATAATTTTTTTAATGTCCTATTGAAAGTTTATTTAACTTTCCATTGTCTTCCCTCATCAGTAAGGCAAAGGGTAATACGATTTTGCAGTTTACATTTGCCAACTGAGTCACAGTAATGCCTGAAATCACATTAGTTATTTTAGCTATACTAAAAACAAGGTACATTAAACTTTATAACATTTTTTACAGATTATGTCTATCGCAAATACAAATCAAGTTATAACTTTTTTAAAGTGCACAGGAATTATATGGGCACCCCGTTCACACACACACACACACACACACACACATATATATATATATATATATATATATATATGAGATTTGGCGTTCATTATCCTCTATGTATAATAGAGTTTGAGTCTCAAACTGGGCGTAAATCCTCGAAGGCACAATCATATATAAGGTTTAAAGTACAAAATTATACATAATGATTATTAATTTGCATTTTACTTTACTAGATAATAATTTTGAACAGATGTACCCGTTTTGTGTGATACACTTGTTCGATTACCTCGAAAATCAAAATCCTTATTAAAGAAAATACACTCGACAGTAAGTATCATGCCTACATTCTATTTCTCCTACGTTAAAAAAAATATCTTGTAAGCCAAATTCTTGAAATGTCCTATTACGTACGAAATGGTGCGGTTCATTCTTGAATTTTGATCTTCCTGGATGAAAGGAATGCGTATTTGTTACTTTCCGAAAGTTACATATTCAATAATACAATATTCGATGACGTATGGCTTGTTATTGTTAATTTCATGGTTAAAAATATAAAAATTAAAGAAAATCGAATGTATTTGAACTTGCGTACCAGAAAAAATCCTATTCATAGTATCTATAAAGTCATATTAAAAAATTCATTAATTACTTCTTTTAACTATATTATTCTGATTTTTCTTCATATGTTGCTCCTAAATATTACGCTTTTTAAGGCAGAATTTGAAAGTTGTCATGAAAAGCGTTACATGTAATCTAATGTAACGATCATAATGGTTACGTCCGAATTATGATATAATAATATAATTCAATGGACTGTAATATTCTCTTGAAATATTCAAGAAAAGAAATATCAGTCTCTTTGTGTACATTAGAGGGGGAGACAAAGTACTTTCACAAATGTTCTATGTAAAGAATCATTCCTTCTGAATGATTACTTGGCAATGTAAATATTCTTCCCAGGATCTAACATCAATGCTGACCAGTTTCCAATCTGCGCTGGTGCATATCAATACCCATAACATGATGTTGTCACTATCATGTTTCCTGCTGCTGCTGATGCTTAAACGGTGATGTGCAGTGGCAGGGTACCCACACAGGGAAAGTTTTACATTAAGGCAAAATTGTTCAATTTTGGTCTCAATTGATGAATGTATTTACTTTCTCGGGTCTATTATGTTTCGAAAATGCTTGTGACTAACTGCAAACGAGAATTCTTATGGTTTTCTTTCGAAAAGATCATTCTTCTTGAAACTTTTCTATAAAGACCAGATTTCTTGTGTTCAAAACTAATAATGGTCCTGGGGAGAGATTTTCCTTGATTTGTGGATCTTCGCAGCTGCTTTAGTTAGCAAAGACCTATTGTTTGTTTCTCTGATTGATGATCTCCTTGCCCGGCCTTGTAGGATTATTAGTAGTCTTCTCGTGGTTCGTTTGAGCATTTGTTTTATTCTTTCTCTGTTCGGCGAAAGGACTTAATAGTGATCCGTTAGATATTCTAAAAATAGAGATATTTTAAATAGTGCTCGATTAGATGTTCCAAAAATTAGGATATTTTTATAGTGCTCTGTTAGATGTCTCAAAAACGGAGACATTTTTAATAGTACCCCGTTACATGTTCCAAAAATAGGGATATTTTTAATAGTGATCCATTAGATGTTCCAAACATCGGGATATTTTACTAGTACCCGTTAGATGTTCCATATAAGGATATTCTTTAATAGTGCCCCGCTATATGTCTAAAAAATAGTGATATTTTTAATAGGGATCTGATAGATATACCAAAAGTAGGGATAATTTTTCTATCATAACCCTGCTTTATACCACTCCATAACTTGTTCCTAATAATTTTATTTATTAGGTAATGTTCTCTAAAAAGAAAATAAAACTCTGACGCCTTTACAGAAAAGGTGTATGTAACTGTTTTTTTAAATTTTTCTTATCGCATTACTAATCATGTGATTCTAAAAGAAATTGGTGCACCCAAATTTAAAAAAAAATAATTTATAAAAAATTTAGAATATCATCTAATATCCCATGAATTCTAAATGATGTACTATTTTTAGTTGCTTCATTAATGTGATTAAGTTGTGGTTGTAAGGTGACCAAATATGGAAGATTTCAAGAGTGACAGTTAAATACTTATGCAAAACAATGTACACAGATTGATAGATATATATAAAAGGATATACAAACCCTCAAACACACACATACTGATAGATAGATATATAGATAGATAGATAGATATAAAGAGAGAAATGAGATTAACCATAATTGAGACGTCATCATTCTACTAAACATTTTCTAAGGTAGAGCAACTTATGCAATAACAATTCTCGTTCAAAAATAGTCTCGTAACTTTTCACTCCATATCCAGTATTTAAAATTTAATAATTTATCTGATATGTACTTATCTGTATAAAGTGATATTACTGTAATAAGCAGGGAAAATTATGCATTCTTCTCAATCGGAATTCGTATCTTCATTAATTGCCTCATTTCGAAGTATAGACAATTAATTTTAATGATTTTCGAGATAATTGCCATCAAATCAAGCATTAGGCAGACAGAGAAATGTTGCAAGACAAGAGGACATGTAATTATGCTTTCTTAAACCCGATAAAATTGACAGAAAATGCTACGTAGATAACGAAGCTGGGGGCGCTATCATTATGCATCATCAGTATTATTCATATTGTATGAATACTGGTCATCTTTTAGACATCATTTTAGAAGGTAAGTCCTGTTTGAAGCAGTTCCTCGTAGAAAAATCGGTATAAACCAATTATTTAATTTCTTCTTCTTCTTCTTCTTCTTCTTCTTCTTCTTCTGTCTTTCTCTCACTCACTCACTCTCTCTCTCTCTCTCTCTTTATGGCGGAAAATTTTAGAGATTATGGAGTCTATATTCAATATCTTTCCAGGTTTATTCAAATAATTTATTTCATATTTTATTCATAAATGTATTTCATATTTTATTCATAAAAATTAATTTTGAAAGCATGGAAAAAGGAAATTAAGAGTAAACTGACTGCGTTATTATTCAAAATTATCATTGTTGTTGTTGATGTTTATGATGATTTCAAATGCCGTGATGACGATGATGATTATATATATTCATTAAAATATGCTTCTTCACCTGTAGATAGGCTGATAAAAGAGCGAAATCACATTGATAATATATTTTGTTTTTGTTCTGTATTATTCATATATTCGCAATCGTGGGTTACGATGGAGATGAAATGGGATCACATCTCTCACCTATACATTTTTATTGGGGTTTGCCTGATATCTGTAGTAATGTGTTCTGGAACGTTTTGAATTCTCCTGTAGTCTATAATTCTACTAACATTTGCAACCTACTTTCATTATATTAATGACTGCAATAATGATATTACAAAAAAATGTATTTTTATTGGTTGAAAGTAATAAAATATTTGCTTATTTTAAAATATATTTCTTATTTTTATTTTGGTCAAAATTGTGGAGTGTGAGATCTAAAAGCAGACATTGTTCTCTTTGTAACGATATTTACTTTCGTCGACAAAATTGGGTGTTCTAATTGAAGTAAATCAATATAATCGTTGTCTACGATTTTATTCACATACTTGCTTTTCATTTAGTGTAGAAGTGTACTAAAAATTATCTTGGATCATCGAATCTGCACAGACATTTTCAGAAAAGTTATTAATATTATTTTATAACTGATTAATTATTAGATCTGTCATACAAATCCTTGACACATGACATGGGCCTTGCTGTAGAGAGGACGCAAATGCAGATACAGATCTATTCATAGAAATGACATAGGCAAAATATGAAAAAATGGAATAACACATAAAAATTATTCGCTCATTCTGAAAAAATATGATCTATCTATCTATCTATCTATCCATCTATCTATCTATATATATATATATATATATATATATATACATATACATATATACTATACTACACACACACACACATATATATATATATATATATATATATATATATATATATATATATATATATATACTATACTATACTATACTATACACACACACACATATATATATATATATAGAGAGAGAGAGAAACAGAGAGAGGGGAAAGAAAGAAACGGATAGATAGATAGATAGATAGATAGATAGATAGATAGATAGATAGATAGATATTCTTCAAGCATAGATTGATTCCAAGCATGAAATATTGCGCACATGCATGAAACAGCTACCCAAAGATCTCTGCAAAATGTCTTTCCAACCTATTGAAAGAGAAAAGATTGGAACAGTGGCTCTTTGATGTTCAAGACCTCTTGAGGTTGAAAGGCATATCTAGTCATAGTAGTTGAGATCTGAGTTTACCACTGTTAGTCAAAGCGCCGATCATATACATTGTAGGGGTTGACATCAGGATGGATGCTAGGCAAGGAATGAAGAACTATATGCAAAGTTGTACCGTCTCTATCTACGGACAAATGTACTGATAATTTTATAATCAACGGTCTCACCATAAATGATGATTTCTACCTTACCATAATGTAAAAATTATGTGCAAGTTTTCTTCGAGATTGGTAATATTTGAGGATAAGTTATATAACATACTCACGGGAGTGCTGGTTAACTTAGAAACCAGTTACTCATTAATAAATGAACACAATGCATCTTTGCCTCATAATCGCTAAAAATGTTACTTGTCATCCATAAACTTTTGCATGATTACGAACATGAAGGAGGTTTTCAGAAGATGGTGGAACACCAATGCTGATATCCGCCTCACAAATAGATAAGAATACAGTAAATAATTTTCTACAAGCCCGTTAGTCACGACCATTAGATGAAATAACGGGACTGATTAGGAAAAAAAAAGAGAGGTCCAGATGTGGAATGTTAACAAATATGTCTTCATTTTGATATATTTTGTTTCCTTCTAATATTAAATCCATTGTAATTAGAAAAGGCCTTGCTTTTTTGTTGACTCGCGTACTCAGGTGTATTGATTTCAAATCACTTGGACCATTCCACAAATATTCACTATTTATGAACAGCTATAATTTCCTTCTAATACTGGGGAAATAAGTTGCAACTGCTGTCATCGTTATATAGTTAATAATCAGCATATTGTATTAGTAAAATATTTAAATTGTTGCATTCTATGAGTATCGAACTCATATTTATCCAACTCATATTTATCAAACTGCGAGACAGCCTAACTAAACATTGTCCCAAATGATCAGTATATATTGTCATAATAATTTTGTTGGTTTTAAAAGCATTCAGAGTCTATACGTGTACATCAATAACATATTACGGCCTCGTTTTTCTATTGTATTAACTTTATATATATTCCCTCAAAACTCCTCTTACAGAGCAGTCATTCATTTTTTGCAGTCGCTACCCAATCACCACTTATATATTTGATCAATCTTGCGAATGAATGATTTCATGACACGGTCTCTATCCTGCAATGTTATTATTGCTAGCATAATGTCCGCTTCCTCAATGCCATACATGAGTGAATCTATTTCCCAGTAGAGTTACAAACTTCATTTATTTTTTTGTTGACTTTTTTTACTCGATACATAATTAGATCTATGCATATAATTATTTATTTTGAAATCTTTAGGATTCTGAGCCGGCTTGAATCAGCCATAATGAGGAAATTCTTATATATATATATATATATATATATATATATATATATATATATATATATATATATATATGTATGTATGTATGTATGTGTGTTTAGGACGAAATTCCAACTGATTCGTTACTTTTTCGTTTTTAAATCTCATGGTGGTTCATGCGTTTTTTCCTATATGAGAAAAACTATAATAAAGTCGATTTTTTTAAATTGAAAAAAAAGAAATATCAAAAAATATTTCAAAATGAATTAGTCGATATTTTTGCGTTAATTAAATATCATTGTAGCAAAGATGATGGAGTTTTAATCACTGAAGAATATCTTGTATATGCTTTATTTTCTTCAAAGATAATATCTATCAAAGAGAATTTAATGACTCATCAAATTCGATTATTATACTGAATGTGTTACTTGCTTCTATTAGCAATTTAGTAACTAAATATTTGTAATAATCATTCTATTAGATAAAATAGTTTTAAGATAAACTTATTAAAGGCAACATGAAGAAATCTTTAGGAAACTATATTTAAATTAGGCAAATTAATCTCAAGATTCAAAGAGTTATAATGTAAAATAAATTATATATTTTTTTATTAAAGTTTATCCAATACAATGCTCAGAAGTCACGTATTGTAGTTACTGTTAAAAGGTAAGGATGAATGAAGTACGTAACGTCAATAAAAGAGAAAGTGTATCAGATGCAATATTAAATATACTAATTCATACAATCATGCATACTAGCAAAACCAAAAAATATTGGTTACATAGCTTCTATCGATAGCGAACGTGTTATCATTCTTATCCCCATGGCATGGTGGATAGTTATATTATTAAAGTATATATCATCATTGACATTTCTGGGTAGAAGGAAAGAAACTTAATAAACTTTACACAGATAGACGGAATCAATATATATTCATAGTTTTAGAAAATGTTTAATAGATGTTTTATTACACGCATAAAAAGGATTCTTTAAAACTCTAAATAAATGCATGATATATGAATCAGATATATAGATAAAAATAACTAATTGTTAAACGATAAGTAAAACACAGATAAATGTTTTACTTATCGTTTAACAATTATTTCCTAGATTGCTAGATTATTACATTACTATTCAAAACAGGTTTCTATATAAATAAACAACAAATTTATCTTCTAACCACCGACTTTGTAAAATAAATATCACCCCTGTCAGCTATGACAAAAGATTGCATGAACAATTCCAGCAAAACAATAACTTATAATATATTTCTGGCTTCAGATGTTTAAATCTATGTTTATTTCTTTAAACATTTGAAGAATATTCTACCATTAACATAATATAGTATATCAATTTTGCTTACATGTATATATTTTTTATTGGAAGTGTGCTTATTTTCTTGTAATAAATTCACTGAATTGGGCCCATATTGCAGTGTTATCCACGATTTGGCGAATTAATTTGTATGATAATGTAGTGGTTGTATGACGAACGTACCAAGTGGATACGTGCACGCCGTAGGGAATGGATTAATAGCGAAGTAAAATTCACGGATTTAAATTCATGTAATCTTAATTATGATAGTGAATACCCACAAAGGTATAAAATAGCAATTATTACGAAATTATTTGATCTTTACTAACAATATGCTAAGCAAAATTTAATCAAATCAGTCACGCTCAAGTACTGGATTTTATGTGTTCTAAGAACTAGAGAAAAAAACAACTAAATCTGATGAAACGCCACAAACCGATATAGAAAGTAATAAAAACTATAACGGGAAAATATATCCAAAAGAACAAAGTTACTAACTAGAAGATGTTGTTATTAAATCAAATACCTGTATTTGAAGGCAATTATATTCTAGGATTAAAATTTGTGAAACAAATGAAATAATTTAAGTTTGTAGCAACAAATGACGCCAGCATAAAAAACTGCAAAAATTCACTTCCAATTTTTCATTTACATTGGAGTAATGAATTTGATGAAAAAATACAAACATACATATGTACGTATGTATTTAAGAACCGATTAATCGAATTGTAACTACATTATACTTTCAACGAACGCAATAAAATCAAACACATTTTCCTATATGTTGCTCGTGTAAATCATCAATCAGATTCCCAGAAACAGGTTACAGAGTCACATGATGCTCCGGTGCAACTGAATTTAAGCTAATGTTTCTTTGAAAAAAATCAAGAACTTAAAAGGCCTAATGTCTTCTGCTCAAAGGTATGTTCAAGCCGCATTTGCAGTATTTCTAAAATACTAGACAACGAAGCAGAAACTTATCCAAATATATCATGAAGGTTTCCTGGTAGAAAAACTATAATAGGGCGAGGGCCTAAACAGAATCTCTCACAAATACAGGGTGTCCATAAAGTTCGTGTGCACTTTAAACATTTATAACTTTATTTGTATTGCTGTAAAAATGTTATGAAGTTTAATGTAACTTGTTTTAATTATAGTTATTGAATAGTTCTTTACTACAAAATTGCAACAATTTTTTGATATAAGTAAAAATATTTCCTTTTGTCTAGCGTATTAAACTTTGTATTGCTAATGATGGAGGGCATTTGGAAACTTAAATAAAATGTCAATAAAACTATAAATAATAGAGATTTCCTTCTTTCTAATCCTTTTTCCAAATTATTTCTATCGCAAACACAAATAAATTTATATTTTTTTAAGTGTACACGAACGTTATGGAAACCCTGTATAATCATATCTTGTTTGTACTGGCTATATTTTAATCTTCTAGTCCTGTTGATCATTGATAGCCTTAAACATTATTACATAATTGGGGTTTGAATTTCTGGAAAGATGAGTTATTATTTACGCTATTTGCATGTCGATTATTATCAATCATTTTTGTTGTTGTTATCATAACGTTTCTTCCTCTTGCCTCCGGCCATCATCGTGCGTATATCGATTCGAGTAACCGCTAGGTAGTACCGAACTGAAATCTGTATTCACTCAAAGATAGAAGCTTTTTCCATTGCTCATATCTCGTGATATCTTGTCTTGTTCTTATTTTTCTTACTGCCCAAATCCACACTACAGGACCCAGAATTATTATGTCATCAAATTTACAAACCGTCGAGTATGAGTAAATATTACTTGACAAAAATATTACCTTGCAGAAGTGTTGTTGAAGAAGTCGAAATTTAAAAATGAATTTGTCGGCTGAGATTGATTTATGACATTATAGTTTCATTATTTCAGTAAACCTATATCATCATTATCATCATCATCCGCTCGACTTTTTTAATCGTTGGGCGGATCCGAATGCAGAAGTCACACCAACTTCCATCAACAACGGTCTATCATCTGCAGTCATTAACAATGCTGGTAGAGTAGGTACCTCTACTGAATTTTCGATACCTAATTTTTAAAATTATATCTTAAAAAGAAAAAAACAAAAACATTCTTGAAGATTTCATTCTGGTTTTAATTGAAATATTTTTCGCTAAAATTTTCTAAAAAGTAATTTTTTTTTAAATAATTTCATTCATTTCTGAATATGTCCTGAAAGTTTCATTAAAATCCAACAATTATTTCAATTTTGTAAGAATTTTCTAAATCAATGTGTTTACCGAGGGAAAAAGCGCAAAACGGAAACATACATTTTTTTCTCTAGTTCACGGCTGTCTTTAAAAAAAAGTACATGGTATTTAATCAAAATTTCAAACGTGCTAAAAAGGAGTAAGAAATTTCATAATATATTAAAAACATACTGTGGTCGTTCCTCTTAATAACTTCATAAACATTTTGATGACAAAACTTAGGTTTTATTGAGTTTGGGACATGCTATGCTGTTTTTACGTAACCTAGTGGATATAGCCTCATACATGTCCATTGTTTTACATTGTACGACTATTTTTTGCATTGACGTCCTCTCCTACGTCAACCTTAAACGGTGCAATGTAAGGTGTCCAAACTACACCATTTTACTCCGTTTTCCTGGAGACAAGAGGTTCCTGGTGACCCACAAAACTTTCAACCCTTTTCCGAAGAATGTCATGTTATTTTGTTCCCAATAGAAAATGCGTAGCAGTTTTCTCATGGATTTGTTCTGAAACGCACGGAACCTTCTCTCTGTATCTGTCTTCATTTCATATCCAATATAGGAGAATAGACACTACCAGAGATTTGTAGTCTGTACTTTGTCTGAAAGCTGATTTGCTCCTCTATATTCTTGTCAATTTTGTCATCCCTGCCATGGCGGCGGAAATTCCGTGCGCGGATATCCGAGTTGCAGATTCAATCTTTAGACAATATTGCTCCTAAATATTTAAAAGTGGAAAATTCCTCCAGTAAATTCCCATTCATGGTAATGTTGCCAAATGTGCAATTGTTTGTGCTATTCGGTATAACTTTGGTTTTGTCAGAACTGATTTTCGTTCCATATGTTCCTGCTCATTCAAAAAGTTTGTTGTTCAACTCCTGGAGCTCACTGCTAATACCTGTTTTTAGGTCAATGTCATCTGCAAAACGTAATTTACAGACGGGTCTGCCACTGATAGAGATTGAAGGATCATGGTCGTTCAAGTTTTCTTGCATGATTCTCTCTAGAAATAGGTTGAACAATGTGGGTTAATGTACGAATCCCTGTCGACCGTCGAGTGTTGTCCGGAAGTATCCTCACATTTGTTTTTTCCAGAGGAACTGCGCTGGTGGCATCTTGATAACGTGGATAATTCCGTTACGTACATTGAATTCTCGAAGAATTTGGCAAAGACTGTCATGCCTTACACGATGAAATGCTTTCTTGAAATCAACAAATTTATGGAACACGTCTTTCTGATATATAAATGCTAAATGTTTATGCTATCCTGGAAAATTCTCGAAATGCCGCATCGTTAATTACCTTACTCAAAGAAATTAGATCTGTACCAAAACATCATTGTATCATATATCATAATTAAACTTGTTTTTAGAATGGATATTGATGTCAAATCCGGCTCTGTATTTGTTATGGGGTCCACCATTTTCTGATATAAATGGACTCGTCTTGCTGCCGTAAAATAGCCACAGTCAGAGAGGAACAGTGTAGAGGAACAGAGTGAAAAGTACATAGACACTGTGATTGAGTTGACGTTAAAAGTCAGTTACAAGGACGCCCGACTCTAAGGAAGTTTATTTCGAGAGTGTATATAGCGATCTTTGATTAATACTAACCGGCATTCCTGGATTTTACTAACAACATTACCTTTTGTATTTTGTGTAAATACATTTAATTTCTTAGCTTAAATACTTGCGTTTGTCATTTATTGGAGACCGATTTTTCACGCGAAATCCACAACAGTATTAATATAGTTTTAATTAAATTTATCTCTGGAAATTGCTGATAACATCGGTAAACTAAGTTTAGCAAAATATTTGACATTATTTTAAATGTGAGAGAAGCAGTCAATAAATTCACTACGAAAATAATACGGTGATAGAATATATCATTGACCATTATCCAGCGTTATGATTACAGTTTTCCATAACAGATAATATAAGGAATATATAAATGGTGTATATTAAGTTAATATCCTTTGTATGTTTTAACGTTTTTTTAGTGAAACCTAATTATTCTGAATTAAAGACCAATGGTTTCTCTCCTATCTAAATCGACATTGTAAAGAGGCATGCATTATGAAATATGAAAGACATGAGAGACAGGAAATCGAAAATAACTGCTTATCTTTATATGATATTAAATGTAAGAATTAAAATCACACATGCCCTACTCATATCATAATTCTAAATATTTGCTGGATATCAATATATATATATATATATATAATCCTACGTGTAATGTCATTAGCTTAAGTTTAAAAAAAAACCTTATAGATATTCGAACATTTTTGAATTGTTGCAACACAGTAAATTTTCTTTGAAAGTATATATATATATATATATATAAATATATATATATATATATATATATATATATATATATATATCATGCATTAAGTGAAAAATAACATTGTTCTTAATCTAAACACTGAGTTATTGTAAGTGTACAAGACTCAAATATACAATAATAATTAATAAATCTCCTGATTTATCAATTTAAATGATTAATATTTTTGTAATTATATAAAACAAGAAAATCGTTTTAATTAGGCTAAAATTTTCAAGTAAGTCTTTAAGAGATTAATTTGGATAGAAAAATCGAGAAAATATTTCATGCTATTTTATGAAACAATAACTCGTGTTCTCTTCACATATGATGCGGATTAATATTTCATTTCTTATGATGAACAATCTCTTCTCAGCGCGAAAACAAGTCCTTTTGGAAACAGGGAAATGAAAAGACACTTATACTCAGACATCTACATTTCCTTGTGAACATAACAAGCAGGGGATGGCAGTGGGCCATCTTGCTAATAACCTTTTCTAAATGAACGTTGGAATGGGGTATAAGAGATGGCAAGGATTCAAAATATACTAAATAATACAAGGTATACGAAATTGTGGAATGTCATGATAGATCAAGTCAGGAAGAGTTAAGGCGCATCGAAGAAAATGTTTATTTTAGTCTTTCATTTTTAGTTTAATGAATACCACTTTATTTTGCCGGCGAAGTAATTTAGAAGGTAAGCAACTTAGTCACAACATAATATTCTGAATTTAACTTTAAATATTCGAGTATATTTTTGAACTGCAAGTTGATTCAAAAGTACCATTTCTTTTTTACGTATGATGGACTCGCCTGTCTTGTTAGACAGGAGTTAGACAGGAGAGTTCATCATACATCAAATAGCGAGTTATATTTTAATCACCCTTTAAATTTTGTAAACCATACTTTTCAGAATATTTCATTTGCTTTCAAATGGGTTGAACCACGGGCATAAACTGCTACTTCATCAAATGAATGTATTTTAAACTCATTTTGTTAAAACATTAATTGATTTACCTTTGCAAAAACATTCGAATGACTGGCGTGTCAAAATATTTTTAAAGTCGATATCTTCATCTAGAAATATGATTCTGTATGTGCTTTCATAATCCTAATAAATTTCTATATTATTTTCAAGCAATTTTGAATTCAATTTACGGCATGCTGAATGGAATGTATTCACAGATGCAATTAATCTCGCGTGATGTTATCCATAGCAAAATTTATCCCATGTTAGCTATCTTTTTAAATCCTTCACAGAGGAAGTAAGATGGCATTCTGTTTATCAAGAAAGCCGGACAAATGAAATTAGAGTGAAAATAAAAGGGTACTGCTAGAATTGAATCAACACCGCAACTACAAAAGGTTTATAAGACTTTTCTACTCACATATTAAAAAGTAAATCCATGTTGCACTAAATTGTTATGTGTTTAGCAAAAGAGACATCGGTACGGCAAATTGAATGAATGTTAGAAAGACAAGGCCAAGATGACAACTTCGTTTTGAAGATGTCGAAATTAAGCAATTAATAAAATTTAAATGCCTATGAAATCCTCTAACGTACCACTTGTAATTAATCTGGAAAATATTTGCCCTATTTCCACATAGAACTTAGTCTCCTTAGTGGGATATGCATATAACTTACATGGTTCTTGCTATGATCTGTAAACTGGGAGCCCACAAATTATGGGAACTTGATGTTATACCTCCTTTAATCTGGGATGAAATTGAAAGGAATGTCATAAAGAAAAAAGTTAATAAAACTATAATTTATAGGAAGTTGTGGATAAGCAGGATCGACCAAGGGGGAGTATACATTCCAATATGCTTCGGAACTAGCCCCAGTTCTCGCTAAATACTACAATAAATACCTTGCTTTTCTGCAAAGAGGAATTAATTTACCCTGACTGGTTAAAAATCTCGCGTGGCGGGTTCTTCATTCAGACAAGAAATATGCCTTGCGCTTCTCTTTTTCAGTGGCTGATCTATTAACGGTTTGTTGCTGAAAGAGTCTATTAAGTGGTACAATTTGAGAATATGTTATTCATGAAATTTCATACAAATAAGAACTGGATATGATTCCATGCTAACTTCACAGATACTGCAATAAGGATATAAATATTTGAAATAAAGTATGCAATTATTTTATATAATGATATAGTATGGAGAGGCTGACAATGTAAAATGCAAGGTATGTCGATATATATATATATATATATATATATATATATATGAACATCTATAAATATATATATATATATGCCTACACACATACGCGCACACACATAGGTATATATATATATATATATATATATATATATATATATATATATATATATATATATATATATATATATATATATATATAATATGTGTGTGTGTATACACAAATATAATGGAACAGAAACCCGATTCCTTCTTTTTGGATGTATACTTAAGATACTTCGGTTCAATAATATCAAATGATGAATTTGAGAAAAGATAACATAATTTGTCCTTTTATTTTCTGGTATCTACATTTAGATGTGTTAAACAAATTAGGGCATACCGTCTTTTGCTTGAATCCAGCCATTTTTAAGTGAACAAAACTACTGAAGCACCCTAGTAATGAATGCATTTATTGTTAAAAATAAAAACTAACATGAAGACGAGAAAGCTGTTTAGCGGAGAAAATCAAGCCATTTTGAAGCTGAGAATTGAAGGAAAATTTAACAAAGCCACTGGAAAACTATTTGGAATGAGAAACACGCCAATTTTAAATGTTCTGAAAATAAAAGCCACTTCAGGTGTACTGCAAAAGAGTCATAGAACTTGTCGCCCTAGGAAGATAGCATCAATTGATAACAAGAACATTGAGATATCTTTGAATAAAAACCCAAATCAACAGTCAGTGACATGGCCAACAATTTCCACAGTTCAAGAGTGAAGATTTCAAAATCCACCGTACGAAGATGACATTGAGAGCAGAAATGTAGAGGACACACCACAAAAACAAAAAAAAAAAAACAATCATCTTCAGTAAGAATCCAAAGGTGACGGGAATTCGCAAAGAAGTACAGAGATGAGCAACAAAATCATGGAAGGAAGTTTTTGAAACAAAGATTAATATCTACCAAAATTTTATAAAGGCCGGAGTCTGGAGAAAGAAAGAATCTCCTTAATATCCAGAGCATAAAAGCTCGTCTGTGAAGATTGGTGGAGGCAGTGGCTTAGTTTGAATGCTTCTGGAACAGGCTCATTCACATTTATTGGTGATGTAACACATGATTGTAGCAGAATTAATTCGTAAGTCTACAGAAATATAATGTCTTTCAATTTACTGAGATATGCACCCAGGGTGGAATTTTATCATACACCTGGATAATGCCACAAAACATGCTACCAACACAATCTGTTCCATCTTTTTGCTCACCTAAAAATGGAGCTAACTGATACAAAAGTTAGTTTGTCCAAAGCATTTTAATATATTTAAATTTAAATACGACAAAAAAAAAGCTGAAATCCAAACACTTGTCTCATCTCCATCTTTTGATCTTAAAAACAAATGATTTCATTGAACAACAAAAACAATGGAATTAGCCATGCTGTTACAGTATTGTTGAAGGCGTCTGTCTCTCTGTTTTTCTCTGTATCTCTCTCCGCGCGCGCACATGAACAGACAGACGAGCATATATATATATATATATATATATATATATATATATATATATATATATATATATATATATATATATAAAGTGAACATAGAAGTCAACACTTAGAGGCGACAGTCTGTTTCATGCTATATGCAATCGTTATATATAAATAGCCGAGAAAAATAACAGCACACGTGGCCTGACGATTGCATATAGCATGAAACAGACTGTCGCCTCTAAGTGTTGACTTCTATGTTCACTTTTATATTTACACACGCTCTATCTCTGATATTGAGCACTTTATTCCATAAATATAGCACACCTTAAGACTATATTTCTTTATATATATATATATATATATATATATATATATATATATATATATATATATATATATATATATATATATATATATATAATGACAAAACCCCTTTTTGCTTCAGCCCCTGATAAACTTATCAAGAAAAATGAAAAGATGTTATTTTGCAACCAGTATTTATACTCATAATTAAAAATTCTAATTTTTCAGAATTGGAAAAGATTTCGAACTTCCGGTTAACTGAGTGTTAAACTATGGCGGATTCGAAGTGAATTAATTCAATGTCTAATGAAAAAGTGACTAAATGATGTTATTCAATATTTATAGTGTAATTTTTATTTATATTACTTCTGTTATAACTTATAAATTTTAGATGATAGAAAGATTTGAATTGAAATTTTCTTTTTTTTACTTTTATGTACATGGGTTTTTCTTTATACACTATTTTTACGGATGTGTATTTGGTTATATTTGAAACTTTAATCACACATGCAAGCACACACACACAAACACACACACACACACACACATATATATATATATATATATATATACACAAACACATATATAATATATTTAGATAATATGTATATGTAATATATATATATATATATATATATATATATGTGTGTGTGTGTGCGTGTGTGTGAGGTAATTATTATATATGTGAGGTAATTATTTTACTTAAATGTATTGATGTGAGATTGTAAGTCTAATTATCAAGAATTTTCAATGAGTCTCCGCATTGCAAAACTCATATATATATATATATATATATATATATATATATATATATATATATATATATATATATATATTTCTTTGAAGATTATCTTATAAAGTATGGGAGCAAATGCAAATACACGTACCACTCGAATTAAATATCCCTACTAATGATTATCTCGTAAT
This sequence comes from Acanthosepion lycidas, assembly GCA_963932145.1. Lineage (NCBI taxonomy): Eukaryota > Metazoa > Mollusca > Cephalopoda > Sepiida > Sepiidae > Acanthosepion > Acanthosepion lycidas. The sequence goes on from OZ010571.1 coordinate 22,600,972, forward strand.
TATGCAATTATGCGTGCTCTATCAAGTCATTTTAACGGAGGTGGCCGTGTATTGAAAATAATATTTTAACATTGTCGAACGTTATCTTTGGGATTTGGAGACATTTATAAAAATGCCTGCAAGTGCACATATATTAGATATTTATTTACAATTATTCCGTTCTGTTTAAATTAAAATCAATGTATGGTAAAGAAATTGTGCGGTAATCTAATTAAGGAATGACCATCATGAATTGAAACAAGTCGAGGACAGCAAAATATCAGATAAACATTTTTGGCTTGTTAGGAGATGCAAGTTAATTGTTGCATTCGTTTGGTTCATTAAAATTGTATACTTAACATTTAACTTCCATTATAAATTATAACGCATATGTACTTTATTTTGATATAAATTACGTTGGCATCTACAATGAAAAATACTCACGTTGCTACAATATTTATCAGTATTATTCTATAAACATTTGGAAATTTTCCCCGTTAAATTTTGTGTGAGAGAGAAATTTTTATTTCCTGAAAAAAATAGTTATCTTTCCATACTTAAAAGGATATTGGCGTTGAACATATTTAATTGTAAATCTTGGAAAAACGCGAATATTTTCAAATACATTAAATATTTAAATGAGTAGTTATCTTTTCTTTCATAACATGTTTGCAGATAATGCTACTAGATAGATAGATAGATAGATAGATAGATAGATAGATAGATAGATAGATAGATAGAAAGGCAGACACACACATATATACACACACATACACACACATATATATATATATATATATATATAGATAGATAGAAAGGCAGACACACATATATACACACACACATATATATATATATATATATATATATATAGATAGATAGATAGATAGATAGAAAGATAGAAAGATAGATAGAAAGATAGAAAGGCCGACACACACATATACACACACACACATACACACATATATATATATATAGATAGAAAGATATATAGATAGAAAGATAGATAGATAGAAAGGCAGATAGATAGATAGATAGACTAGCAGACAGAGAAACAGACAAATAGCTAGCTAGCTAGTTCGATAGATAGATAGGAGGAGGAAGAATATGATATACAATTGTCTAAGTATATGTTAGGCATTTGAATGAGATTTTGGAAAAATTCTATGTGTAACGCGTTTCGTTCTACTAAATGACTTCATAGGACTAAAGTAATGTCTTTAGTGATATAAGTAAATATTGAAGGAGTTAATGTGAGAAATAGAAACGCGATTGTCGGTTATAATTACAATGGCATGCAAACATTTGGGTCACCTAATTAAAATAATTACTTCTGATAATTTTTACCCAATCAAGAGTGATGAACATGTATATTATATTTATGATTCCATTAATAATAAAAGAAAGAAAAATATTAACAATTACATCAAGTCCTGTCACTGCCACGATGTGCTGACTTTGTTTAGAAAATAAAAGCGTATTTTCATCACTAAAAAACATCCTTGATTGTGTCTAATAGAATAACTGAGAGCGCTCGTATATATACAGTGCAACCCGGATATAAGAGAGTTGTCGGGACCGGAGAAGTTTCATATATCCGGGTTTCTCTTATATCCGGGTTTAGTCTATTTTTTTTAGGTAAGTATGCTTCTAATCTTGGAGCAGAAAAACTATCTCTTATATCCGGGTTTCTCTTATATCAGAGTCTCTTATATCCGGGTTACACTGTAGAATAGTTGGATAGTTTTTACGCACTTTCTGTGCAGAAAAGAAAACACTAATACGAATGGAAGAAAAACTGAATTGAAACCTCAATCGCAGTACGTTGTCGGTTGGCTTTAATAAACCTTGAAGAAGATTTGGATTGCTGCTCAAATATACACCGATATATATATATATATATATATATATATATAGGACTCACCCGTCGGTTTCGATGTATGAGTATCTGACAGCTTATTGATTCAGTTATGAAAGTTTGTGCGATAATCTTAGGTGGCATTTAAGACCCGCTATTGATTTACAAAGGAGGCTACATATGGAGTAAGTGTGAGGATTGTGTGAGGATGACCTTTTAGATCTCGCTCTCGCTTCTTGAAGATGATTCACACAAGCAGATTGAAAATTGCTGAGTTCACTAAAACACGTTGATCTCCATTCTACCCGCTCCAAACCTAAGCGCTCAAGGGTGTTATATCTTATATTGACTGCTGACAAGTTGCTTTTCAGCTTGCATTTGTATCTTAGCTATCGGCTTACTACAATCCTGTAGCCCTGATCTAACTGGCTGTACATTAAGATCTTGGGTATTCTGTAATCAGACATTCTCAAGACATGACCAGTCCACCGTAACTGAGACTGCATCATAAAACTCACGATTCCTCCAACATTACACCTGTTAAACAGGTCTACGTTAGATGTCATATCTTGAAACTTAACTCCCCAGATTGCACGCAGATATATAGATATAGATATATATATATACACACACACACACACATATATATATATATATATATATATATATATATATGTGTGTGTGTGTTTGTGTGTGTGAGTGTGTTTGTTTAATGAATATAAATTACTATTTCATGACTTACATTCTTTTGTTCCCAATTTCCAGAAATAATCCGCTCATCAAGAGTTTACATAATTTTAATTTGTTAAGATACTATATATATATACATACTTATATCTGTGTGTGTGTGTGTGTAAAATTACTTGCATTTATGTAAGCAATCTAAAATATCGTTATTTTATCTAAAATTGTTTGAAATTTATTCTTTCTCAAGTATGTTATAGACTGACGTAATATTTACATGAAAATATTTGGTTCTATAAATTAGACAATTTTTAGATGAAATAAGTTTGGTTTTCACTTATGTATAGAAATGAATGAAAATTAAATGTCCCTCTTTACGCTGGTGCGCACACACAGACAGACACTCACACTTATATTTATGTATGTATGGTGAGTGTGTTTTCTTATGTATAGATACATTTATGCGTAAATAATATGACTGAATAAGAGATGATACAACAACTTGTCTCCATCAAGTCCCTGAGTTAACAGAATAAATCCCTATTAGGAATATCCAGTTCTATGCTCACGCTTTGTGCTTTCTCCTAAATCATTTGAAAAAAGGAGAGGCTAAAATAACTGGCGCCTTACCACAATTTTGATCTTGCCATTTGTACCCATTACATTCATTTAGTATTTTATGCATCATTCGAAACCAGACTATCTGTCTTGATGTTATTGGTGCAATCTTCACTGGGAATTGGAACTGAGTATTGCATGCATTTAAAAAAGAGAAGCCTGTCGTTTGTATTATTCGTTATTAAGTGTCGTTAAATCCGAAAGAGAGCGAAATATAAAAATCACTGTTTTCTTCCTGCATTATGCATATCTTCGACCAGAATTCTTAATATCCTTTTATTATATGGTACCTGATTCTTTTCAATGTCATATAGAATGGCACAAACAACATTTACTTTGCATGAATATAGGAAAACAAGAACTTAATCTTACTGAATTTATATAAAATCTCTTGCCATTCACATGTTATGAATTGGAGGTATCTGTTAAATGATAACATCAGACAGGTCTGTTTTCGTTTTTTAATATATTCAGCACAATTTATTCTTCATATACTCTCAACTACTTTATGTTATTCGGCCTCCGTAGAGCCCTCCACTTAAAGACACCTTTACATTGTCCATTCGTGGCGTGTGAGATACTACCTGGAGCTTACGTTTATATAATTACGTGCATTACAAATGAATTGCAGCACCTGCATCTTTCGCGATTTTATGGCGATGTGTTTCCTCCATTTGATTTTATGAGAGAATTGCATGTATTTTATATTCAGTCATCATAATTCGTTTACATATGTAAGCTAATAATACTTGTATAATAAGCAATGCTGTTGTGTTAGTAACAGGCATTAATTGCCGACAACTGATGATATCGTCATTCTAAATTTAAATGAACACGATAGAGATCTAGTATCGAGATTATCTAGAACATAAGTTGAAACCGGCGTTTTTTGTCAGATTCAGATGTACGTAATGCTTAGTATGTTTATTTTGTTTCTTCCAAACTCATTAACGACTTTATTGCAGTCTAAATTAAATTGTAGAGATTTTCTTTTTATCATTAGTGGCTACAGTAACAGGAGATTCTTAATGAATTATATTCGCTTCGCTAGAACTCAAAACATCAAATCGAATATAAGTTGAATATTTCTTAAGACAACAAAGAAGATTTTAAAACTTTTGATGTTTTGTTATTTGTTCAGATTTTCCGTTGTAGAACGAGATATTTTTGCAGACGCTCGTATGTAGATAATCAGTATTTTTGAAAGTAAGTTTTCTTTATCTAGTGAATTAATCCTAAAATACAGTTGTACTCCTATGTAATATCTGAACTCATTTATGAGATGGAATAGGGAAAAATCTCCTCATCGCAATCGTAGACACATGAATTGACACAATATGGATGGATTTTGGAAATTGTATTATGAGAACATGTGGATAAAAGAACCTTTTAAGGAAAATAGGGCCTACAAAGAGACTAATATTTGCTATCACAAAGAAACCCTTGGAAGAATTGATACATATAAGGAGGAAAATGAATGTGGATAATTCAAATCTTTCATGACATATTGAAGAAAAGAGAATCATCAATCAAAATAAAAGTTAGTAAACGCCTTACCGGATTCCTGTATATGAACGGTAAAGGGTGGAAAAAGTGATATGCTAATGGTTAAATGTAATTTCCGCCTTCAAATCTGGAGATAATGGGGAGAATCATGATCGAAGACATTATGACAATTTATGCTAAAATTAATATCCTTGCTTTCACAGGTAACTTGAACAGATTTTTTTTTTTTTTTTTTTTTTTTTGAGAAGTAATCTTAGACAGTTTTACTTTTATTCATTTTAAATATTCGCTTCTACTTTTCTTTCTGGAACTTTCGTACTGAACATTTTAATATACTAATAAGTAGTAATTCAATATAGCGACTGTGATTGAAAATGGAATAACTATTTTATTTGGCTGGTTATTTTTCTTTTTTTGTCATCGAAGATGGATATTACTTCTTATTTCCATTTCGATTATCTTGCCAGTCGAAACTATTCAATATTTTCGGCTTCACTAGAGATATGAAATCTGCAACTACTATCAAATATTCTTATACAGACGTCTATCCTTGCGTGATATGAATTCTATTGAGCATAGTCATTCAATAGGAAATAGAAATTAGTATTTTGTATTTTGCAACAAATGTGTTTTCTAATGTTTCTATTGCAACAATAGAAGAATGGACTCTTTTGATATTTACCCACTGACCTGGTATATTTATGCACTTTTATTTACAAACAAGAACATTGGATAAATATTTTCACAATGCAGAAAATTTTCAAATGAAAACAATATCAGATTAATATTTTCACTTCCTGACAGAGCTCTTATTTAATCGATGTGGATAATGGATACATTAATCTGTGCTATCAGACGGAAGGAGAAATATGTAATGCCTATCAACACGGACTGTCCTACACCTAGCTAATCCAAATTACTGTAACAATTTCCTCAATCACCAAGATAAGCCATCCAAATCCATCCAATCCCACATTCACCACAATAACATATTTTCGCATTGATCCTAATAAAACATTTTTAATTTAAACAAAAACTTTTCACATGTACAAATATTTTCCCCTTGTTTTAAAAAATTTATTTAAAAAAATATATAAAATTCGCACAAGAAAGAAAGAGAGAGGTGCAGAATTCAATAATAAAAAATTCAGAAAGAAAATATTCAAACATAAATAAAAACTTATTATTGTCCTTCGAAGGTACAAAAAGAGGAGAGGTCGCTGTATTTTGGTCATAAGCATAATCAAGAAATACTCTCATTTGTGACGGAGTGGGAGACAACAAATTTGGCAATATATGACATAACCAATTAAGATAAAAAGGGTATACAAAAACTGTTGAGATTGAGAATCTTGATAAGGCCCATAACAAAAGAGAAAGACCGGATGAGACCGGGAACGACAGTCACACGCATTTACCAGACGAACAAAAACAGACTGCATCACGCGGCAATTTCGGTATATGATACGATATTTAGAAAGTTAATGATGATTTAAAAAGTGTAACTCCCTATCAATTTTCAGTCATCTGGTACGATATATATAAGCGTTCGGTTGTCTAGTCGCACTGATGAGCTGTAATACAGCTAAACAGGCCTGTATGCGAATGGCATTTTCGAAAATCTTTCAGTTGATCACTGGTGGGAGATGGGTGAATACTATAAACAGTAGCTGTCAGCGCTAACGCTTCGCTCTTCATTAATGAATAGAGCACTTTGGCTGACTGGCGTTTGTTTGCATTCGTAAAAACAATTCGCTGGAATTCATCTTCCTCTCTGCTGAAGCCCTGATGGTTTAGTGGTAGAAATTCCGACTGATACCAAATGGGTCACGTTTCGATCCTAGCTTGTGGAATTCGGTTGTCTAGTATATATATGTATTCCCTCGATTCCCTCGGTAGTGGATGCGCACTGCTGATGAGTCCCAAATATAGGACGAAACGGCCGTCCAGTGCTTCCTGAGGTTTCTATCAGACTCGATGAATCATAATATATATATATATATATATATATATATATATATATATATATATATATATATATATATATATATATATATATATATATGTGTGTGTGTGCGCAAATGGCATATGTGTTGTGTGCCATCGATGACCGGATATTTTGTATGCCTTATTAACATTTTTCAGTTTATTTAAAGTCGGATAAGTATTTTTCTATAGTTCGAATTTAATAGAGATTATTAGAATTTTTACTGACACAGGCTCTACAGATTAATCTATACATGGGTGAAAAAAATAGATTCATACCTTTTCCAAAACAGTTACGCAGGAGTGAATATAATGAACGTGACAGGAATTGAAATTCGACTGTCCAAATTCCGTTTCCGTGCCGTTATCCATTACACGACCAATACATCCAGGCTTACAGCACCTCCTTTTCTCAAGTTGACACCTATGTATATAGTGACTAGACTCGACGCTTCTTAACTTTGGTGATGTCAACTACCAGGTTTTAACGTGATATACCAATAAATTAATGCAAAATGCAAAAATGAGATATAACAGAAGGTACGAAATTATCCAGACATGAACGTCTTCATGTCAACTTGTCGTGCTTTAATTGTGAGGCAAAAAATGTCTGTCAGTTTAATCTTGTGCGCAGGACACATGTAGCTCTGTGCCAAAACTAAGCTACGCCGTTTAAAAAATTCGACGCGTCTGACGTGGTTTAAGAGCAACATAGTTGCCACTTATTAAGGTGTGGCGACTTCTGTCCATATTTCTTGACCGATACATATGTATTTCGTCGAATCTCAGCTTAGTAAGCATGTTACATTATATGGTGTTGCGTATTAGTTAGCGGCCGTGTCTTGGTCACCATTTCCAATTTTCTGGCTTTCTCGTAAATAAATCTAAGTTTAGGTACTTCATTTAGGCGCTCTGCATAAATTAATATGCGAAGGATGCTGTAACCTTAGACAAGTATAAAGACATATTTGATAGAAAAATAAACGATAGTACGTCAGACGAATAACGAATATTTCAGAAAGTAACTCCGAAGTTACTGGATCAAGAAACTAAAAACAAAAAAATTGAGAAGGCATTAACTAAAATATTATCATCATAATCATATCTTTCAAAAGGACATAACGGAAAATATGTCTTGCATGTCACAGATTATATGAGTAGACTGTATTTAAGAAGTCATGAAATGAGCTTTGCAGACAGATTTTGTAACTGTAGATATTGGAACAAGGAATAATGGAAAAGGAATCTCCAAAGAAAAATACGGAAATTACACTAGCTCTACATACACTTAAACTACTGAGAAAAATGCGAATTAAAAGATATATACTTGGTTATAAACAATAGCGTAATATATATATATATATATATGTGTGTGTGTGTGTGAGTGTATGTATATATATATATATATATATATATATATATATATATATATATATACATACATAAGTGAACATTGAAGTCAACACGTAGAGGCGACAGTCTGTTTTTTGCTAGACGCAATCGCCAGCCCACGACGATTGCGTCTAGCATGAAACACACTGTCTCCTGTAAGTGTTGACTTTAATGTTCACTTTTATATTTACAAACGTTCTATCTCAGTTATTGTTCACTTTATCCCATAAATATAGCACACCTTAAGAGTATATTTCTTAATTTATATATATATATATATATATATATATATATATATATATATATATATATACATACATACATAGATACACACAGAATTTTGAAGCCGCCCCTGGTAATTTTTATTTTTAAATTGATTCGAAATTAAATTTGTTTGTACTTTAAATAAGATAAAATTATTATTCATACTTAAAGGAATGTGAGATATGTGTTTTATTAGAAATTGTCTTATTGCAAAAGTAAAAAAAAAAAGTGCTTTTTATGATTAAATTTTCCTCCCGTCAGAATATGATACTTTAGTCTTGATTACTACAGACAATATTTTAGGTATTCATTTCAAATTTTTCTCATTGTATAATTTTGATAATTGATTCCATTCTTTTTACATTGACTGTATTTTGTTCCTTTTTTCAATTTTCTGTCAAGTTCATTCCATGCTAATTCTGGCGGCGGCTTGTAGCATATATGAATTGTAATTATAACCAATTAATAATTATAATAATATTATTAATTTTATGGAAGAACAAGAACCATATTATAATTATTATAGATATAGATATTTAATATATTCTCTCTTTTTACGTTATTTTTGTATGTACATTCGTTTTGTTTAAATGTTCTGTTCTTCAATTAAACTATGATTTACATTTAACAGCCTGAATCCTCGAGACATTTCGTAGAAAAATATGCGTTCTCTGACAGGAATGGAATCGAACCAGAATCCGAACCGACATTTAACCTGACGTGCTATGATAATTCAGTCAGCGAGATATCCCGGTTAATCAAAGCCCAAATTACTACGTTTAAATCTATAAATTCGCTGAAATTTCTCAACCTATCATATGTGTTTTGAATTTGTAACTTAACGTAAAAAATGACAACGTATCATTGGAAATGGATTAAATCCGGCAAATATTTAATATATTTTATGTTCTTACGTTATTCTTTATGGATACAATAAATTTCAGAAAACGCTCTTTTGTGTAACGAAACAGTAGTAATTATATTTAACGGCCTAAATGCTCGAGAAATATACGTACTCCGATAGGATTCGAACCAGCATATTATACAGAAACAAAATTTAGTCTGGCATGCAGTGACCCTTCTGCCACAGAGAACTTCAGGTTAAACAAATCTCGAAAGCTGTTTAAAAAATAGATCTCGTTGAAGGAATAAATAAATTTTCGTGTGATAACTTACAAAATGATACCGTTTTACTAACTAGATAAAACTATATCTAAATCAAACTTGAATATATATTTTCAAGATATCTTGCTGTTATGTTTATAACTTGGCACATTTTATCAGCAATCTAACCATTGAGAAAGTTTTTGATCGATACAAACAAAATTGATCAAGAAAAAATCTTATGTCGGAAGCAGAAATTTTAGACATATGAACAGTCACAGGCTAATGCAAGCAACATAAAAAAATGTTTTCGTAGCATTAAAACGATCATCTAATAATGTAATTAATATTAGCCAAAAGATAGCTAAAAGAAAAAAAATGAATCGAATTATAAAGCCTTTCTTTCTGGTGTCAATTAAATTAACCTTGTAACCTCCTTCAGGCTGAATAATAAAAATGAAAGAACACGGAAGCGAATCTTTTAAAGATGTAATGAGATTACATCAAGTATTCTATATCTTTCAGGGCCGAGGCCATAAAAAGTTCTTGGAAAAGAACATCCATGGCTTCACAACATAATTGATTTTTTTTAACTGTCAATCTTCCAAAAGTACATGACTTAATAGGCAACATATATATAATAATATTTGTTCTATATTTTGAGCCGTAAGAGTTTCCATCGTTAGCAAAAGAAACGTAACCTTCCTTTGTGTTTGCGACCATTTTTGTGTATGTTATTAATAAATGATTTTTCAAACATTAGACGACTTGGCGTTCGTGATCACATTGAAGGGAACATTTCAAATTGTATATATTTACTTAAGTTCTTTGTTCATTCTTAAGTTTTGAAAGCAAATATTAATCATTATTTTCCTCTGAAGGAGGTTCAAAGTATGATTTACATAAATGATTACAAAAAACAGTGTCAAAACATCCATGTAAAAACGCACTATGATTTTTTTTAAGAATATAATATGACTTTCTATGAAATAATCAATTTCTGACGAGATTAGAACAATTTTTCTCATTGAAGATCAGCAAAAATAATATTTTCTATTGATGGTCAGAAAGAGATAATTACGCAAGTAAATGCCTTACACGATTAGACATCATTACATTTCATACCCTAAAAATACACACACACGCACACACACAAATATATGTTTCTTTGTATATATATATATATATATATATATATATATATATATATATATATATATATATGAAAAAAATATATGGAAAAAACAAACAAAAATCCTTATATGAAATTATGCTGTTTTAATGTTAATATAATGTTAGCGTCGGATGTTTCGGTCTAATAAACAATCTTCAGGACATATTCATAAAATATAATTAACATTATCAATTCAACATGACATGTTGAATTGATAATGTTAATTATATTTTATGAATATGTCCTGAAGATTGTTTATTAGACCGAAACATCCGACGCTAACATTATATTAACATTAAAACAGCATAATTGCATATAAGGATTTTTGTTTGTTTTTTCCGTATATTTTTCTTCATACTGTCGGATCTATATCCATATATTTGCTTACATGCATGCATATATATATATATATATATATATATATATATATATATATATATATATATATATATATATATATATGTGCTGTTATTTTTCTCGGATATTTATATATATACGGGAGAGTGGTGCATTGTGGGAAGTCTATTATGGCGTTTGTTTTACCGGAAGTCGTTTATTTATTTATTTGGGTTAAATTATTTGGCTTGTTTTTATTTTTTTGTTTCTTATTTTATTTATTTATTTATTTTTTAATCGATGTTTTTGTTAACGTAGTAAAAATTTGTTTATGTCACTTATTTAATAGTTTTGTTTTGGTTTGAGAATTTAATTAAAGCTATTTATTCGATTTTGGAGTTGTTTGTTGTAGTTTGTTCTGAATATTATTTTGGCAGGAACAGTTTTTAATTTGTGTTTATTTCAGTTGATTATAATTATTTGTTTTTTTCTAACGGTAACTTTATCGGGTTTGGTTTATTTATTTACTTGGATTAATTTAGGTTAATTTATTTTACTTGTATATTTTCTCTTTTTCCTTTTTTCGATTTTTAAGTAACGTAGTATTTATTTATTTATTTTTTATTATTGTTATTTTTTTTTTATCGTTATATAACAGTTTTAGGTATTTTTTTCGTCCAATTTTTTTGGTTCGATTTTTTAGTCTAACTAAAATTTTGGTAATAACGGTTTGCTAATTTGTTTATTATTTACATTATTTATTTGGGTTAGTTTTTTTGGTTTTTTTTGTTATTATTATTATTCTTTTTCGTCTATTCTAACAGGTGTGATTTGGTAATTTGTTTGGATTAATTAATTCAGCTTATTTTATTGTTATTTTGTTTATTTGTTTATTTATTTGTTTTTGTTTTGTTTTTCTCGTTTCAAATTTTTTAAGTAACGTAGAAAAATTTGTTTTCATGTCTGCATTTTGAGATGAGCTCGGATCTTTTATTTAATAATTTATTTTGGTCTGGGAAAGTAATGATAGCTATTTTTTCCTCTAAGCAAAGTTTGCAAGTTTTTGATTGATTGTTGAAGGCTGATGATCTTTTCCTTATTTTCCAAGATATGTTTGGTGTGATGCGCGTTTTGTTTTTAATTCCCCATATATACTTAGAAAGCATTGTACTGTTCGCATATTTGCTATTTGTGAAAGATGTTTTGTGTGTATAATTTCTTTGTTTCCAGGGTCCTTCAGCTACTCCTATATATACTTTTTCTTTATTATCTGGTGATTTTATCGTGGCTTGGTATATTATGTTTTTTGTAAACAATTTTTGTTTAAGTGTCATTCGTTCTTTATTCTGCAGTTGCACGTGGGTTTAATTTGTTCGTGTGGTTTGTTGGTAATTTTCCTGTTGTGCTTTTTTATTATTTGTGCCATGTTCTCGGTGCAGCTGTAGCTGATTTTAACTGTGTTTTTGTTGAATATTTTGTGTAGGGTGCTTGATTCCGGGAACTGTTTGTGTAAGAGTTTGAAGAATATTTTCCTACGTTTGTTTTTACGTTTTTGCTGTACGGCGGGTTGAACCATATGAAATTTCTTCTCCTGTTGACCTTTTTTGTGTTCTGTGGTGAGTATGTGAGTGTTGCTGCGAATCCGCTATCTTTTAGGTCTGTTTCATAGTCTTTCCTAGCTTTGTTAAATATGGATTCATTGGAGGAATTGTCGGAAAGCCTGCGGATACCAAAATCGATTAACCGCCCCTTTTTTTTCTTTCTTTAACTTGTATTTCAATTTTTAAGCCCCCCACCGACCTCTAAGCGGACATCCGTGTTCATTTTTCTCTTTTTTAAACATTTCTCTCTTACCCTAGGCATCCCATATCTCTGTCAGTGCGTGTATATGTACATGTTTGCTAATATCCCTCTCTCTATATATATATATATATGTGTGTGTGTGTGTATAGAATGTACATGTGTATGTATCCGCATTGACAGGGATCATATTTTATTATATGTGGGTTTTTTTTCATGGCTACAGGTGTAATTTTCCTACAATGCTCTGCCCTTTGACTATCATCTCTTTGAGTGAAAATTTAAAAATATATCTTTTAGCGGCTAGTAGGTTGAGAGATGACCGGAAAAGTATAACTTTTATTCTTTTGCTCCTACCCCTTTGTTGAATGAATTCTTTGATATTCCCCCTTACCAATCTGTAGTATAAGTCCAGCTTACCCCATAAAATTTGATAAGTATCTGTCGTTGGCGACGGAAAATTGAGTATTTGTGGAAAGTCACTTGTGTCATGCTCCGAAGTTGTAAGAAATGGTAAATGTAGCATTTTTGAAGGATACTTTTCCTGTAGTTTGATATGATTCTAAATCCTATTGACTCAAGTTAATTCTTTACTTTTTAGTTCCTTTTTCTCTCCTCTTTTTTTTTTTTTTTTTTTGGGTGTTTTAACTTGTATTTCAATTTTTAAGCACCCCCGACCTTAAGCGGACATCCGTGTCCATTTTCCTCATTTTTAATTTTTTTTTTCTCTTAACCTAGGCATCACATATCACTGCCGGTGCGTGTATATGTACATGTTTGCTAATATATCACTCTCTCTCTCTTTCTCTCTCTCTCTCTCTCTCTCTATATATATATATATAGAGAGAGAGAGAGAATCACATGTGTATGTATCCGCATTGACAGGGATCATATTGTATTATATGTGGGCTTTTTTTCATGGCTACATGTGTAATTTTCCTACAATGCTCTGCCCTTTGACTATCATCTCTTTGAGTGAAAATTTAAAAATATATCTTTTAGCGGCTAGTAGGGTGAGAGATGACCGGAAAAGTATAACTTTTATTCCCTTGCTCCTACCCCTCTGTTTAATGAATTCTTCGATATTCCCCCTACCAATCTGTAGTATAAGTCCAGCCTACCCCACAAAATTTGATAAGTATCTGTCGTTGGCGACGGAAAATTGAACATTTGTGGAGAGTCACTTGTGCCATGCACTTTACCTTCTTTCTTTCTTTTTATGTCTATATACTAAAATCTAATTATCCCCCTTGGTGTGGACACTCCGACTTATACTAAGTTTAAACTTAGTATTGTCTACCCCACTGAATACCATACACTGTTATGAACTATTCTAACTGCGATATATTAATAAACCCACAATCTCATTGTCTGGGCGTGCTGTTGGACCTTCTTCTAGACTCGTCCTAAAGCTGGTAACCTGAACATAATTACCCCTTGGCGGTCAAGGTTAAAACGCATCTCTACCAATTTCAATGAATACAAATAATATTTCATACCGTATCGGCCGTCAACCGGGACAACAAGGGCCGCGTCCCTCAGAGAGGAACCAGTCTGAGGACGAAAAGTCTGTCACTGGAACAAACTCTTCCACACACGAAGAGACACTAGGTCACCAAACCCGGATTATCGCCAACCTTGGACCAAGTGACTCAATACCAAATCGACAAGTAAAAAGTAAACGAACGAAATGGATCCGCGAAGAGTATCGAGAAGTCATGACATCCTTCTTCACTGCACTCGAAAACCCAGCAAATAACACCACCAATCTAACATACCAAATATGGAGAAGTATGGTGCGAAATGATATAAGACCTAACCTCAATCCAAACATGCTTGCCAATGTCTGTAGGGAAATCATGCAAAACAACAGACTCTCAAAGGCAGAAATAGATAAGATAAAATTAGATATAAGACAAAATACTATGACCCATTAGTCAAACACTATTGAGACGAATGTAGAAATACGGAATGCGACAGAAGATGAGGTGGACGCTAAAGCGAATGAAATACTAAATAATCTCCCAGGAAATGAAATCCAAGACTCTACCTTAGACACAAACTACAGTTCTCCAGAAATTGTCACTGAAGATTACTCCAGGTACGTTAAGTTAGAATTCCTTGAAACCACGAAGCTGAAATTACCGAAGCGAAAAATGACGTCATCCAAGTACTCAGCAGAGTAACTTTCATACAACTGTCAGACAGAGACCAGCTCCCGCAAATCTATATGTCGAATTCCAACAAGCACATCGTGAAAATATACAATGCTGCCCTGGAAACACTGTTAACAGATAAACCACCGGGAAACATCACAGAAGTTAACAACGTCATATACGCAACAGCTCTAGCAGCGACTCGGAAGCTTGGGGTCAAGACAATAAATAAAATTAACAGACACAGAGAACCAGCTTGGAAAACCAAACTGATACGAGAAATAAAACAAATGAGATGTGAGCTTTCTATATTAGATGAGCTCACCAGAAACCCTAATATTTCCACACGTAAATCCAAAAAGATCAAGCGGAAATATAGCATTAAATCCCTAAATGATATTCCATCAATCAAGCAAATGCTGAAACAGAAACTTCAGCTAAAGGCACAGAGAACAAGACGATACGAAAAACGTTGTAGGTTCTATCGCCAAAATAAAATATTCTGAACAGATCTTAAGAAATTTTACAGGGAAATTGTAAAAACACCTATACATGTCGAAACGCCACCATCGATTGATAATGTACAGACATTTTGGGAAAATATTTGGAGCAGCCCAAAGGAATATAACCCAAATGCAGAATGGATACGGCGTGAAGAAAAACGACTGCTGGATACACCTCTGCAAGAATGGGAAAATATATCCACAGATGATGTTTGCATGCTCTAACGAAATCCCAAAAATGGAAATCCCCAGGAAATGACAAGTTGCCCAATTTCTGGCTGTATCATCTCTCATCTAACCATAAAATTCTGTCAAAAACATTATCAACGCTTGTAAATAATCCCAATAAAATCCCGGAATGTGTCACTGAAGGTATTACATACCTCATACCAAAAACAACTGAAACAGACTACCCGAAAAATTATAGACCGATAACATGTCTCTCCACGACGTATAAGTTTATCACGTCTGTACTGACGAACCGTACTTATTCCTTTTTCGAAACAAACAACATTCTCCCGTTGGAACAGAAGGGATGCAGAAGAGGTTCATATGGCTGCAAATATCAACTTCTGATAAATAAAATGATCCTGGAAAAATGCAGGAGACGACGCAGAAATCTCAGTGCAGCGTGGATTGATTATCGTAAAGCCTTTGATAGTGTTCCACATTCATGGATCCTTAACACTTTGGAAATATACAAAGTCTCCCCTGTGGTATTAAATTTCCTTAAGCACGGCATGGAAATGTGGAACACCAAACTATACCTTAGTCACACCGGGGGCACTGCCATAACCAACCGTCTGAATATCCGACGTGGAATCTTTCAAGGATACTCCTTGTTACCTCTTCTGTTTTGTTTATCCTTAATCCCTCTTACACATGAACTGAAGAACAGTAGCTATGGTTACAAAATAAATAAGAAAATATTCAATCACCTACTATACATGGATGATCTCAAACTCTTTGCCAAAGACAACAATGAGTTGAAAGGCCTCCTCAATATTGTAAAATACTTCACTGACGACATATGTATGGACTTCAGATTAGATAAATGTGCAAAAGTAACATTCAAGAAAGGTAGAATTACAGAAACACCCTCAATAGATTTAGATTTTGTCACAAAGATTAGGGAATTGGAGCATGAAGAAGCTTATAAGTACCTAGGAATTAGCGAAGGAGATGGCATACAACACACCCAAATGAAGGAAAAAATAAGAAGAGAGTACTACAGGCGTGTACGTCTGATAATAAATACTGAACTAAACTCAAAAAATAGAATATCAGCTATAAACACATTGGCTGTCCCAGTGGTGCATTACAGCTTTAATGTCCTTAACTGGACCATAGCTGAAATTAAGCGAATAGACGCCAAAACGAGAAAGCTTCTCACTTGCTATCGCATGCATCATCCCAAAGCTGATGTTGATCGTCTGTATGTGCCCAGATCCGAAGGAGGCAGAGGATTATTTCAACTAGAACTGTCCTACAAAACTACAACAGATACTTGGAAACTACAGAAGACTGGATGATGGTATGCGTCAAGGAACATGAACGTAGCAAGCGTCTTTACTCCGTAATGAAAGAAGCCAACAAATTCAAAATGGAGTTTCAAATGGGCGCAGAGATGCAACTACAGCACAATACACCGGCTGAAACTGCAAAATACTTAAAAAAGACAGCAAAGACGAATGCAACCGTCCAGATACAGAAGCGATGGCAAGATAAACCACTTCATGGCCAATACTCTGCCCGTACCAAACAAGCTTATGTAGACAAAACCCGTACCCATCAGTGGCTACGCAGTGCAGGGTTGAAAGCGGAAACTGAATGTTTTATCCTTGCTGCGCAGAACCAATGCTTGCTAACTAGGAATTATCAAGCACATATACTAACATATTGTGTCATCCCAAAATGCAGATTCTTTGATAAATATCCAGAAACGATTGATCATCTTGTATCAGGTTGCACGATGTCGGCTCCCACTGAATATAAAACCCGACATGACAGAGTGGGCCAATATCTGCACTGGAAAATCTGCAACTTCTCCGGGAAGGAAACTGAAAGAAACTGGTATGAACACCACCCAGACCCGGTTACGGAGATAGGACCTCTTACAACTCTATGGGAATACACAATACACACTGACAGAACAATCAAGGCCAACCGACCAGATATTGTTATTAAAGACCACAAACAAAAACAGCGCCTCCTTATTGATATGGCAGTCCCTGCTGACTGAAATGTATCTTTGAAGATATACAAAAAGCTGTAAAAATACAATAACTTGAAATAGAAATCTCGAAAATTTGGCATATGGGAACATCAACAATCCATGTTGTAGTTGGAGCCTTAGGACTGGTTGGAAAAGATTGCAGTAGACTAATTGAAGGGATTCCTGGAAGTCCATGCCTCAAGGAGATACAAAAAATTGTTCTGACAAGTACAGCCCACACTTTACGAAGGGCTTTATCTATGTAATATTTTTTTTTTTTTTTTTTTTTTGTCAGTGGAAAGTGTCATGATGCCATTTCTAACCTTAGGTCCCTGGGCGAAATGTGTAAACGCCAGAAATCAAAGAAAAAAAAAGTTATCTATAACCTTTATTAGGCAATAACATGACATCAAATTCTATAATAAAAACTTGTATTTCTATTTTCTTTATCCATTGACTGGATAGTTCTCTTCATTATTCTGGTTTCCAATCCTTCCAAGATATTTTACACTTACTTTAATGTCTTTGGTAAGTGCAACATATATTTCCACGTTTCGTTTTTGCAATTTTTCAGAGGTTTGTTTTTTTGCACACTTTCTCAGTTTTTTTAGTTTACAAAGAAATAACCCGATCATATCATTTGGATCGAAGCATCTATTTTACATTTAATCTTGCATAAAACTAATTCTACTTATTTTATTCTCTGTCCTAAATTTTCTGGTTTGTGAAACGCGCATTGTTCTTCATAATCAAATTATCGTCGTTTGGCCTCCTGTCAATGGATCACCTCCCAACAAAGAATCATGGCTATTTTGGTACATGATTTAATTTATTAAAATTTACATTTTTTATGACTGATGTACATAGGAAATATTCAGGATTCTCCCCAGGCAATTGTATGTAACGTTTCTTACTAAAAACTGTAAGCATCTATTACTAAATAATATTTTAGAAGAATTGACTCATGTGATTTCACATGTAGTATTATTATTCAGTGGGAGTGCCGCAAATTTGACCAAATCCTGTAACAGCAAAATTGACCAATTGTTAGATTAAGCTTTAACCCGTTGTATCTTAGAAATGGTTAAATATATCTTACTTGAAATCTCCGAGGGTTTCATAACATTACTCGCCGAATTGCCAACGCCTTGCAGTGTATCACACATTTTTGGTTATAAAATGATGATTGATTTTATACCATTTTTATAATTTGTGGAGAAAAATAATTAAATTTAGTATTACTGAACGATCTAGCCGACGTGACCTCTATCTTCTGGCTTTCTACTTCTTTATTTTAGATAGGAATCATTCTTTTCTTCAAATTTAAATTTAATTTAAATCCAAGGGAAAGAATTGTCAGTGTAGGATTTTTTTGAATATACAGCTTGATCTGACACCTTTGATCAAAATATATACTTATCCATATACGCTAGTAGTCATTCCCTTGTTCAAATTTAAATATAATTAATATCAAAGGGGAAAAAATCATTGGAAAATTGTAGCCCCGGGGACCCTCTATAATCAAAATACCCTGAGTAATGTAGTTTCAGAATATATATTGTTATGAGGGTCTATCTCCAAAATCACAGGAAGAGTTCGATAACAAACACATAGACACAAGGAGGCTACAAATTTATATATATATATATATATATATATATATATATATATATATATAGAGAGAGAGAGAGAGAGAGAGAGAGAGAGAAATTCAACTTTGCACAATAAAAAATGTATACAGTTCTAATCTGATATGAGGACCCATCTTGCTTCTGTGTCCTTCTGATCCAGTTTTCCTCCCTACTGTTCCCTCTTTTTAAGCTGAAGGCCTGAATGATCTTTTCGCCTTACTATTTCTCAGTTGGGAAGACATAGTGAGACTGACACAAAACGATTTTAACCTATTTTCTTTCTTGCTGAATAACTCAAAGGCTTTTTCAGTGATTCTCACAAAACATGTTGTCAAGTTGGCTAAACGTCTAATCTTAAAAAAACCTGGGAAAATGAAACTGAATTATATTAGAGTTTTTTTTTTTTTTAGATATTAAACTGTGTGGGTTGGACAATTATCGCATGCTGCTAAACGATTTCGACATTTTTGCTGTTCCCCAGTATATAAGGACCAATATACGCGTTATGATCTTTAGTTTTATATAAGGATATGCCAAGGCACATACAGCATGGGTGTATATGCCAGATACGCTGACAGGTTTTGATAACTGGCAGGCAGATCCAACTTTGAAATGCTTTTAAATCGGACAATCCATTCCACTCAGACGTTCACCGATTTAATATTAGGTTGGTGCCAATTAATGACGTAATAATGTCGTTTTTTGACGTATTTTTAACGACATTATTACGTAGTTATTTTTGCACCAACCTAATATATTCACAAGTATCTCGATGTGAATCCTAAGTTACATTGATTAACACTTTCTGAAAATTTAAATAAATAAAAATCCCTTGATTACTGGACCATGATGCTTTCATATTTCTCCCGCTCATGAACACATAAGCACAGTGCGTTATCTCATGTGATAATCTGCTTTAAATGTCAGGCAGCTGAGAAGCAAATCTATAGTAATGAAGGGAATATTTACTCTAGACCATGTCAATTCAAGATGTAACATTTACGTGTAAACATCTCCAATCGATTAAGATAAGCATCCATGAGAGACAGAATTTCTGTAGCATCGGATTATCATTTGTTTAATTTTTTTTTCTTGTTCCTTCTTGGGCTGGTATCATTAAAAGTGCTTTTCCGATCTCAAACATTAATAAGATTATATTTTTCTTCTACTTTTTAATTGCTTGTTAGAAATATATATATGTATATCTGTCACAGGTGGTAGGTAGTGAATCTCTCATTGCTCTATCGCTGCTAACAAAGAAAGTGCTCGGACGAACAGCAACTTCTAGTTCCACCAGGTCTGACATTCACGGCTAGGACACACCATGTCACTAATATAGTAGCAAACCACCTACATTGTCTCAGTATTCCATTGAAGTAGTAAGTTCCAGTCAAAAAGATTATTCCTACAAACCAATTCACTAGAATATATTCCACGATCATTACAGTTTTAACCTGTTCAAGTCTAGAATAATATCAACCAACATCTGATACCTTGAACTTGTTCCCCGTCCTTTTCTCTATCCTTTCCTTAAACACGCTTTTTTCTCTTGTTCCCAATCCTCGGTAACACCTTACGTGCTAGTGATACACCTCCTTGCTTGGTGTGTATTGCTTAAAAAACCGTTATCTTCTCCTATCCATATAAACTACCACTAAACGCAGCCCATCTATATCGAGTGGACCCCGAGCATTTTATAGAGTGAATCTTCCTATGAAATATACCAGCTATTAAATAACCACGGACATTTTTCATTTTTATATTGCTATAATTATTATTATTCATACCATATTGGGCTTAAGTGTCTATATATGAATGTCATAATGGTGATGTATTTTACATATATAATCTTCAAGGTGAAGTATATATGTATTCCTTTTTCTTTAACTTTGAGCGTAACTCATTTGAACGCTTTCCAGAATATAGATGGCCGAATTTAATGTTTTCCTATTTTGTCCATTATTTTGCACTTGCTTTCGTGCTTTAACGTTACATTGTTTATACTTCAAAGTAACGCCATGTCAGTTTATATTTATAGGGTTTCAGTATTTTCATTAACATTATAAGATGCCACCTCTTGTCTTCATTAACAACCTGATTGCAACCCTATCAGCGACTCAGAGACTGTACATATATTTCCTAATTTTTCCTTATAAAATTACCAGCATTTTATATTTAAATCAATGTTATTTTGCTTATGACTAAATATGATAATATTTAGTTATAAGCAAATATCCAAATAAGAATATTTTTGCAAATATACATGTCATCAACTCAATTATTTTGAGGAACATTACTAGGACAGTAAGTATGTAATAGAAATTTCAGAAAGCATGAAAAGACATTTAAAAAATGGTATACTCTCTTGCTGGACAGGCAGAATAGTTCTTGTAAGGCATTATTTTATTTCATTGATCTTTTTATCCATATTGCCGTAAGTTGATATGACAGTATTGATTTGCAGATACTACTTCTAATGTATCTTACTTTTCTTACAGCATACGCCTCTGTTCTGATTCACTTCGTAGTTTGGCTTAAATCTGCTGTGCAGTGTCCATTTATTTTTCGCGAGTATAACGAACTGAAAATTTGTCTAAACTATAAAAATCAAATAAATCAAGTACGGTAATTTAACTATGTGCGAAGAACCTCACTAGCCCATGAACAATGTGACGCAGAAATCCAAAGATCATTCGAATAAAAAAGGATGCCCTCTAAAAGATGAAGAAAATTATTAACAACCGAAAAATTTCTGCTAGAATCAAAAAGAAGTGCCTAACTGTTATTTAATATCATTCTTCATATATCACAATTAAAGAGAATGTTTCTCACTTAGATTTAAGAAAACGTTGATGCTTAGAATACCATTGACGGAAAAAAGTTAGTAACGTGAAATATTTAAGAAAAAAATGAAAAATAAATTATCTTGTGCTTAGGACCAGAAAGAGAATTTTAAATTTCTTTGACACAAAATCAGAAAATTTCGTTCGGAATATGTGAGAATTATAGGAGGTATTTAAACCAGGAACGGTAGAAGGTAACAACGACTAAACTAAATCACGAACTTGTTTAAATGAATTTCTGAAATCAGTCAACGAGAGATAGTAAACTGATATACATTGTTTGCAGCTACAAATTATAGGAAGTTGAAGAGAGCCATTAATACCTAGCTGCTGAAGGCAAACGACACATAAAAGAAGAAATTGCTGTGATACAATAGAGTTTAAGTGGCAATAGTTTTCCACCGTTTTTCCGATCTTTTGCATTTTCTCTTCAGGATTGTTCACAGGTTGCATATATATATATATATATATATATATATATATATATATATATATATATATATATGAAAGCATTCCTGTCAACTTCATGTTCCTCAGATTTTAACTTTTTTATTCTTATTATATTATCATTTGTGTATATTATGTTTTCTGCTTGTATCCTGTAGAACCGTGTGCCAACTATCGTCCTTTGTCCCTATATAAGAATTTTCATTTACTCAATAGCACTTTTCTTACGACATGAGATTTTTTCATGGCTCTGAGTATTATTGGTGCAGTCTCATTTTACTTTCCCTACAAACTGGTAACCTCGATATCCATGTCCTTGTATGTGTTGTTGCTTGACCTATGTAGCACTTCATTGTGCATTTTGCAGTTATCCCACAAGTATTAATCGACTTCCTTTATATTTACTGTGTAATTTATCTCTATTTTATTTTTCCCACTTCTCGATATAAATTCTTGGTATCTTTTTTTGAAGATCTTCTTTTGCCAGAAGAATCTGATTCTTTTTTTACATAACGCTTGTTTCTCTCTGCCTTCGCGTGAATTTGTTGCTTCAGTTTCTCTTTAAATTTAAGTACGTCAGTCTTATACCTTATGTCTAGGCTTCGTTTCAGTTGTCTCCCTTTTCTTTCTTTCATTTTGGAATCCTTGTCTACTTCACTTAGAAGTGACAATTGTCCTAATAGTTTATTTATTTCGGTTTTCATTTTTTTTCCAGACTGACATTTTTCTTTGCTTTAAAAGTTTAGCATTCATTTTCCCTTGATGATGTCACGCCTTACATTGGTTAGTTTGTTGGCATCGATGTTTAAACATTTTGAGGGATGTTTTTGTCGCCAGATATTATAGGAGGGTTTGGCCGGTGTTGTCGTTGTTTGGTTTATCGTGGCAGTGTAAAATTCTATCATTACTTAAATATGCTCCTCTTTAGATCATTTATTTATTATTCTTTTTGTATGATTTGCTTTTAATGAATAGTGTAGGCTTGTCTGAGGACTTTCTCAGCGTCATTTTTCTATAGATCGTTGGGTAGAGTGTGTTCTAGTTGCATACTTATCGATTTCAGTCTAGTTCGTCACTGGATACCGCGGTTCCTGCTTACCCAAAGGTAGGGTCTGGTTCATGAGCGCCAGAGCATAACCATTCAATGATGGGCCAGCACATTCAAAGGACAAGCCCTCCTCCTGCTATATATATATATTTTTTACTATTGCTGTTATTAAGGACAACAGTAATATCTTGATTTATAAGCGTTTGGATGCCAAAGAGACACGACGTGCTTCAAGTGACCCCGACATAATTTCAATATTCGACGGAATTTTTTGTGCCTTCTGCTTCTTCTTCCTCTTCTGCTTATTATTATTATTATTATTATTATTATTATTATTATTATTATTATTATTATTATTATTATTATTATTCCTCCTTTGATTTCTGGTGTGTACAAATTTCGTTCCGGTTATCGCCCAGAGGTCTAAGGTTAGAAATGTCATCATGTCATTTTCCAACGACCCAAAAAAGAAAAAAAATATACATGGTTAAAGCCCTTCGTAAGGTTTGGGCTGTACTCGTGAGGAAATAATTTTGTATTTCTTTAAGGAAATCACTTCAATTAGTTTACTGGAATCTTTTCCAAACAATCCGAGGGCTCCACCTACAACATGTATAGGTGATGTACCCACGTGCCACATTTTTCAGATTTCCATTTCAATGTCCTTGTATTTTGATAGCTTTTTGAAGATATATTGCAGTCCGTAGGGACTACCATATCAATAAGGAGACACTTTTTTTTGCTTGCGGCCTCTAATAATACTATCTAGGTGGTTAGCTTTGATTTTTCTGTCTGTGTGTATTGTAGTCCCATAAATTTGTAACAGGTCCTATCTCTGTAACCGGGTCTGGGTGGTTTTCATACAAAACGTAACCGGGTATTGATGGTGTTCATACTAATTATTATTATTATTATTATTATTATTATTATTATTATTATTATTATTATTATTATTACGAGCCCATGCACCTTCGTATAGTCATATTTAGGGACACATTTATTTTCAAAACTCATCTACCTTTCCGTCGAGTTGTCTTTCTTCTTGATTTTGCCAATCATTTAAATCTCACGCTCCAGGGTAAATTCATTTATTCTGCTTGTCGTGTTATTGATCCAACATGAACACATCATTTTTTTTTATTGTAGAATAACATTTCCTTTCAAATATTCTTAGCAGGCCATCTTTATCAGTCACTCTCACATATAATTATATTTTTTCAAGCTAATTGTTCTGCCAGATTAATCTGTGCTTGACTCTTCCATCTTTAACCCAGCATTGTCTAAATTATTTATTTTCCTGTTTTGTATGTTGGTATTTCCTAGGGCTGATATTAACGGCTATTCTCTTTCATTTTTAGATTTATCTTCCGCAATCATGCCATTTGTATTTTTTTTTCAAAATGAATCTATGTACATTTTACGTATTTCTCTGTAATATATAATTTTCTTTTCAGTTCTTCTATTCTCCGTTTCACAATTCATTGCTGCCTATTCGTCCTCTAATTAGGTTAGTTTCAGATTCTGTCTATTGTAGTTATTTTTCTCCCTTCTGTAGGTAGCATGTCATTTAAATTTCAATGTCGTTTACGTAATTATTATCAATAATGTATTCACTATAGATATTATTATTAGATTATTTTAATCATTAGTTAAATTAATTTCTACATCCGGTTGAAAAAAATATATATACACTTTGTATAAAGAAAAGATTCACATATTTGTATTCATTATTATATATTTTTCTTTTTTGTTTATTTTTCAGTCTAAACAAACAGCATAGAATTTTATTATATCACATCAGATAAGAATAAACATAATATATGAGAGAAATGGTTTGTTTTTCCTTGGTTAAGAGTCTAATAACACTACGACGCAGATAATATTCAACAATGGACATTCGTTAAAATGTTTTTTTTTTTCATATTTCTGCTTTGGTTATGGCATAATATACACCAAAGATGAACAATGAAAACTGTATATATGTGGCGCTGTTTAAACTTTCAATATATTTGGATAGATTGTTGACTCAGTTTTGTTAATTTATCAAGCGATTCCCGTGTCCTCCGGAGTATTTCATCCATCTTTCGAAATCACTAAAGCCGAAAATAAAGAAACAATTTTTCTATACATTTTATTTATTGATGCCATTTCGCTCATTAAATTCTTGGTATATTTTGTGTAGCTCCAGGCTCACAGACGGCAACGCGCACACACACCCAACTTTTGGTCCATTGAAAATACTTATTCGAGTCTTTGTCGATTGTCTGCTGCAAATGGAATTTGGATTTACTTGGTATGTGTGTTGGGTTGAAGAAAATGAGGATGAATCTCAAGTTTACCAATTTTCTGGCAGGGTAAAAGGAATGACTACATGCTTTACGTACACACATCCTCCAACAAACGTGTATTACACAGACTCACGCACATAGACCCGCGCGTGCAAACACGCTCTCGCACACATACATGTATACATGCATACATACACAAAAACACACACACCCAATGGACTCTTCAGTCATCATTGAAGTATGAGGGTTTACCAGGTCAGTTCTTTGAACCCAACAGCCAAACAACCAGCACATATGATTTGATTATAATGGTGAAAGATTGTACAGGACATAGAATCATTTTCTAAAGAACAGAATAGAACTTGTGTAATATAGTGCGTCACAAGGTTTCCAAAAGAATCTCGTCTGATTTTGATTTCTTCTTATTAACAAGTTACCAACCAAAGCTAACATGCCCAATTTACCTTACTATATAACTAGCGAGGGTTGAGAATAAGAGAAGCTGTATATGTTTTATAATTTTTTCGCATATGTGAATTCAACCAACCTGACTGGAATTCGAACTTAGCTCAACGATTTCTCATCTTTTATGCAGTAAACTTCCCCCTCTCTCTCTCAAACACACACAAACACACATATATATATATACATAAAATAATTTCATAATTAAATTTAAAATTCACAGCTTGCATTGTATTTGCCTGTGTGTCTGTGTGTGTCTGTGTGCTGCTTTTATCCAGTGTAGGATCAATCTTTCCTGTAGAATATAAATGAAAATTCATACAAAGAACCAGAATATCTTATTTGACCAATAAACGACTATTACCCTGTCAAATATAAATTTATACTTATTTTTCGGAAATATCAGTTGAAATCGCTTCTAAAATTAGTACAAATCACAAAGTATTTTACTTCTTGAACAAATCAGCTATAATGTTATTTCCTAAATTGCTGGTCTCATTTTTCTTTCTCTTTTTGCAGTCTACATTGTCAAGACGACCAATTATATGGACAATGGTATACTAAAGAAGCAATGCATTAAAACCCAGCTTAAAAAAGAACCCGATAATATCTATGCAAAACATGGATTCTTAGTGTAAGTTGGTTTCCAAGATCGTGAAAACATTTCTGCTTAGGTTAAAGTAGGCTTCAAGACAGAGACTATGAATAGCTAATGAATGGAATGATGCTAGTACTCGGTAATCGTGTGCCTCTTTGTTCAAATATTCTATGACGAGAAAATCTACACTGTAGTTGAATTTTTTCACCCCACATATGTTTCAATATATGAAGGACTAAATGTCTGATATCACGGATTATTCAGGACCATTAATCCATCTCAGGTTATAATTTGGGGTGTATTGGTCAGAGACGGACAAAAAAGATGCTTTCCACATATTAGAATAAACTGAGGGAATCACGTGAACTGATGCCTATAAATATATTATGTATCAGAGATACAACTAAATGACATTGCTCCTGAGCTTCTTCCATCACTTAACTGTGCCACTGGACTACGCTGTTTTGAAGTAAGCTAGCGAAATTTCGCAGAAAAAAAAATTGTTTCTGTTCTATTATTTGCGAATGAAATGAATTTGGCTATTTGAGCAGAAGATCCGTTCTCCTCTATTGCATTTTGTGAAATATATTTCTTTTTCTATATATGGGGTAAATGATACCTGGGTAGTCTTAACATTTGCAAGGATAATTTCGAATTTCAAATGGTAAATCATGACTGCGAGTAAGCATTCGACTATCTTTCCCAATATGTCCTGATAATTCCCAGATAATGACAAAAAAAATGAATTATCACAGAACATGACATTGAAAATAATCCTTTTGCAATTCCAAATCCGGCTTTTGATTAAAAAAAAATGTTTAAATAATAGTGGCAAAAACAAAACGGATATTTTTTTATACAGAATTCAATATTAATATATAAATCTATTCACTCTTTTCAATTCATTAGAAAAACGAATAGATCACAAAAATATGTATTCCATCTAAGTAGAACACATGCAATGAATATGCCTTAGCAGCGAATTCTATAAAATGTCTGCAAGAGACGGAACAATATATCAGGATAATGATTGCTAAATAGACATAAATAATTTTAATAAATTACCATATCTTATTAATCAATGGTTATTGTTTCCCATTATTTTAAAGTTACATTTATTGGATAGATGAGTTTGACTTGATATGCTGCGTTTAAAATTAATATAAGTTACCAGTCTCTGCCTTGCGTTAGCATGGCTGAAGCCAACCTACTGGAGACTGATTTGTTGCGCCGTCTCGAGCTATTAATGGAATAACTATTAGGTTGGTGCAAAAATAATGACGTAATAATGTCGTTTTTTGATGTATTTTTAACGTCAAAAAACGACATTATTACGTCATTTTTTTTTTTGCACCAACCTAATATATTGAATCCATTGTTAAGTCTGCTGGTAAGAAATATGGTTCACTCTGTCGTGATAGATAATGTCTCTTTTCTGAAACTATGTGACATATCTATAAGTCTGCCATTTATCCATGTTTCGAATAGTGCTGTCACAAATGGTCCGTTTCTCCTGCAATATATTTCGAAATTATTGATAAAATCTAAAGAGGAATCTGCAATATTATTGGTTCTGACAAAGCGTTCCGTTTTCAGACTTTTAAAAAAAAATTGCTTTCATTTGCCTTTTCTATTAAGAGTTTCATGCTAAATTTTCGTGTGAACTTTTTGCTATGGTACATAGACTATATGAATTAAGTGATGGATCAAAAGGCTTCACCAATTTTCAACTGAATGTAACCATATATTATGCTCAAGCAGCTTTTTTTTTACTTACATTTCTCGCTTGTAAACTCTCTTCCGGCTTCTTGCTTTCCACTCAAGTTGGATCTTCAAAATGTATATCTAATGTCAATCTTTATTCATTGTTTTCCTGATCACTCTTCTTTTTTTCCACTCCCTCGATAATTCTTCTACTTTCTACTTCTTTCACACTCAGTAACAAAATGTGACTCGGTGGTTTTATCACCTTGTATGAGGCGAATTCTGTTAAAAAATAATAAAAGAGTAATGTTGAACCTAACGGCTTATGTCTTCGATAATCTTAAGAAAATAATTGTGCCTTTCATCAAGGGCCAAAACTTTATCCACATTGTAAAGGAAAGCACATAAAAAGTGTATTTGAACTTTGTTAGGCTGCGAAGATTATCTGTAGTTGAGCGGTTTGCAAATACTCAAGGCGAGATAATATTTTCTTCTTCAACATGGGAAGGCTTGAACCGTAATGAAAGGCACATTTTGTTTCTTAAGTTACTCGAATGAAAACGAATGTCTCTCTCTTTCTCTCTTTCTCTCTCTCTCTCTCTTTATCCCACTCCAATTTGAAAGTCGGTGCTACCTACTGGAACAGGTATATCGACTAAATATACCATTTTTAATGATAATTAAATATTAAAGAATCTATCAGGTAAAATACCGATAGAGATACAAATAAGATGGTGTCTTGTAGAACGGCAAGTATATGATAATTCAAAATAAGTTCTGATTATACTTTGCAGTCTGTGAGACCAGATATCAGCACAGATTATTAATAAACAATTGCTGAACATAAGAGAGGATGTAAATAGAAATACTGGTGTGATGCCGCTGAAAAAATACGTTCACACAACTAACATTCCACGATACGCACACAATTAAATTAAGCAAATTTTATGATATTTTAGTTTGTCAATTACACAAAATTATGCAACGTTGTCTTGTCATGGGTGGCCAATGTTTTTGATGGATAACAAATTCGAGAATTCATCCTGGATTAGATTCTGCGTAATACTCGTTAAATATTCAACCGAATCAGTCGAAATTATTCAAAAGGTTTTTGTCAAATATTCATTAGTTACTAATAGACTTCTCATTTCCAAAAGCCGAGAAAATGTTATAGATATTTGCTGAGATATATTGAAAATGTTTGTAAAGCACTCAATCAGTTTTGTCCCATGATTGATATCTATTAAGCCTGAACAGATATCGCTTTATTTCGAAGCGTCTTCTGCGGTTATTTACGTAATCTAGTTATAAAAAAGCATCAGAAGATACTGCATATGCTGGTAAGTGGGCATTCCGTTCAAACTTGACGAAGGCCAAATTAAATTTTTTAAAACGAATCATGTACTGATGTAAACTTTGAATTTTGTATTCCTACTCTACAGATTGCATTATGTCACCTCGGAGATATTCTTCTATGTACGCTGTCCCTTCAGGACGTTGGTAGTCAGGATTCTCCAAAGTTCCCTGTCCTTTGGATCTCTTAATGAATTTTATCTTTTTTAAATCTCTCTTAAATATGGGTCTGCGATCAATTTACTCAAAGTCTCTAGGTAGGTTATGCATTGTTTTCTTCTGCTCTGCATACTTTCCATATATCCTTTGATGGACAAATTTTCTAAGCTGTCTTTACTGATTATGTAACCAAGAATATTTAACTGTATCATCCTGGTGTTAAAGATACATGTCCTTTTTGTTTGTATTTTCTATAAAACCTCAGCGTTCCTCGCATGTTTCGCCCGTGATATTCTCGGCATCCTCTAGTATCATCATATTTCTGTTTTTGGAAGTATTTGCCTCATCTTTGAGAAACTTGTCAATCATTCACTGCCATATATGAGAAACAATATTACATAACATTTCAGTACACATTTCATTGTTTCTAATTATTTATTTCTATTCCTTTATCATTCGCTATCTCAATGACACTTCAGATTACAATGATACATTTCCCGTCTTCTGTTAAAACATTTCGCAGAGTTAAATTGTAATATTTGTTTAGTTTTTCTATCTCCAATTTGTACTTTACATGTTGGGCTGTTCGTCTTTCAAACAACCATGTATTCTGTCTTCTTGCATTTGATGTTTTTTTCCCCTCTATTTTGACTTTTTTTTTAGTACCTTCTCTTGGTGATATTTCACTACTATTAATTTTTTTTATCAACACTGTGTTATATATATATATATATATATATATATATATATATATATATATATATATAATGAGAGGCAGTCGCCTGACATAAGTAGGCATATAAACTAAATTTTCAAAGTATTACTTAAAAATCGAAAAGTAAATAAAATAATACATTCTAAAATATTACCAATGAAAATAAAAATATATACATTATATAAAATAATCTATACTATAAACTAAACAAATACGATAATCACCACTCAAAAAATAAATTATCAAATAAATAAACAAATTAAGTAAATACATAATACACGCATAACAAGTAATTAAATAATAATAATAATAATAATAATAATAATAATAATAATAATAAACAGCTTATAATTAATGAGTGAAACTTTAATAAACAAACCGATACAATAACTATGAAATGAACACATTCGGGCCAATAATTCTTTCTACTTCGTAACATTCAGAATAATTAAAAATAGAAATTCCTCCTCACATCCAATAAACGTTATCGTGACACAATAAACCCTTTCTACACATAATGTTCCATTGACAATTACATATACATATTAGCACTACCACCCAGCACAAATGACCTGAAGTTTGCCTTCAAGTCTGAAACAATTTCTTCTCATTCGATATAGACATCAGTGTCCGCACTCACACACCCAAACAATATATATATATATATATATATATATATATATATATAGAGAGAGAGAGAGAGATAGATAGAGATAGAGAGATAGACATCTTAGTGTATGTGAGTTTTTTTGTGTATGTGATTTCAGTTCTGTATTTCTTTAAGAACAGAAACGTTCAATGTATTAATAATTAAGAGAGGCTACTCGTTCTGAACAGACTTGGAAGATCAATCTAGATTGTTTAAAAAAAAATATCTGATCTGATATAGATTGATCAGACAAAGGTGCATAATGATGAAAATCTTAAATATAGAAAATATCAGCAGAGTGCCCCAAAATTAGGGAACCGGAAGAACGAATCAAATTACAATCTGTGCGAATAATTATCAGAAAATGTAGAAATATCCCAGGGGTTACTGCGTGAAGATAGAATTAGAAATACAATGAACATAGAAAATATAGCGAAGGAAATAGTTGTAGAAGTAAATTAGATTAAGAGAGATTTGGAGTTTTGTTCTGATGCTATAAATATTACCGTTATGTCAATAATAATAATAATATTCTAAAGTATTTTTATAAAACACTGAACAATGCTTCATTTTTCCGAAGATCTCAGTATAAAACGTGAATAATAAACTTCATTACAAACATTTTATGTATTTTATTAAAATATTATTACATAGAGGATATGTCGGCGTAAAGAAGGATTGAGAAATAAAGAAACTTGCCCGCTGCTGATCATTCTGTGCGCTAAAATTTGCCTGCAGGCTCATCCGCTCTATTTGTGGTTGGGGAGGTATGGTTTTGGATTCTCCCATACTGATGTGGGTGGACCCCTTCAGGATAGGAGAGATCGGTGTTCGGTTTCCCTAAATTGTGGGTGGGACGAGCGGGCCCGCGGCCGGTTTTGATTGGAGCAAAGGTGATATGCGATTTTTCAGGGCACCAGAATCTATTTTAAAACCACTTGTTTTCTGCTATTAATATTTGGCCCACGGCTCTTGGCGCTATCACATTTTCGTATTTGATCACAACCAGCAGGGTAATATGAGGGAAGGAGTCTGCTGTAGGTTAAACCCGAATCTCGTAACGATCTCTGTTCAGCATCACTGTTAATGTGGCCGCAGTAATCGTAAAGATGTTTTCCTAAATTTATAATTCTGAATTTGTCAGTGACATTTAGAAACAATCCAGATGACAACCATGGAATAGTTTTAGCGACAAATAGAGACAGTTGGCAACTGGCAAAGATGGCTAAATGGGTTATTTGCGTTAGCACATCAAATGCTACAAGACAAACAATGAATACACACTCCCGGTGATCCTTAGAATTTGTGTGTGGGGAAAGTAGATCTCTATCAGGACGGACATTTTTCTTTCGATAAAGCACATTCAACGGACTGCGAGATCGCAATGCTTCTGTAGGAAAAATTGCAACATTCGCAGAGGTCTTAAGATCCAGCAGACCAGAATTAAATATTTGGGCAAGGAGAATCAATTGCAATGTACAATAACTCATGCTGATGAAACGCAAGAGAAATGGCCCCTATGAAATCCCAAGTGGGGAGGAAATTTGACGAAGTTATCAGCGGATTCTTACAATCTACAGCTAAAGGAGACGCAGATTATTATGCTACGAACGTTAACTACCATCATCACAAGCTTTGTGTCAGAAAGAATCGGCTACTTTGAAGTATAGCGAAGGAATAATCCCTCTCATAAGAACTGTAGAGAAGCTCAAATGCATAAGACCAGGCAATTGATAATAACCCAAAAGAAAGAGCTTTATCTGATATATTTTGTGATACACGGACTAATACATACGCAGAATAGAATGGCACAGAAAAAGGAGAGAAGGGGCAAAAAATAAGCTAGCAGTGTTCATCACCAACCCATTTGTTTTTACGAAGCTGCTTGGAGATAAAGCGAACTTGCCAGTTAGAATGCATAGCAAACGAAATCAATGCTTTTCTTAGTCAAACACACAGTTTATCAAAGAGATGATTCGCTCTGAACATGAACTTTCAAATTTAGAACACCGAACAACCACCCAGAGAATTCGATACACGTGTGCCGAACTAGACAGAAATCAAGGATGTTGCAAAAGCTGCGAGATCAGCCTCATCTCCTGGTCCCAGCGGTGTACCATACATTGTATGCAAGCTGTGCGCAAATATCCTCAAACGACTCTTGAGGATTTTTTGTCAAATCTGGGTTCAAGGAAGAATAACTTCTCATTGGAGATTCCTGAGGGCTTTTGGATTCCGAAAGAAGTGAATTCTCAAACGATTGATCAAATTAGGATGATCCCGATTCTATATACATAATGCAAGATTTTCTATTGCATTTTATCTCGGCTTTTAACGAAATACGCTCTTGATATCAAGAATATTCGTGTAGAAGGGTAGCATTCCTGGAAAACACGACTGTATTGAACATACAGGGGTAGTGACACAGCTCTTAAGAGAATCAAATGAAGGCAGATGAAATTTTTAAATGTTGTGGTTGGATTTGAACGTGCGACGAGATTGGCCTATAGGTTCCACCATTTTACTGTTGAAATAGCTAAATTCAACCGCCAATTCTATCTTTTTGTTTACTCGCACTATATTAAATATTAGGGGCCTCTTTTTCCAATCCTCATTTCAGTCTATAAAATAAGTTCTTGTACAGAATATTTCTAAGAATATTTTTGCCTATAAATACATATATATATATAGAGAGAGAGAGAAACATAGATAGATAGATAGATAGATAGATA
This sequence comes from Acanthosepion lycidas, assembly GCA_963932145.1. Classification (NCBI taxonomy): domain Eukaryota; kingdom Metazoa; phylum Mollusca; class Cephalopoda; order Sepiida; family Sepiidae; genus Acanthosepion; species Acanthosepion lycidas. The sequence goes on from OZ010571.1 coordinate 22,635,176, forward strand.
GATAGATAGATAGATAGATAGATAGATGGTTGATATAGAAAATACAATCAGGAGGCTTACTCCTTGTAAATAAAGTGAAATGTAAAATAAGGACATCAGTGTTTCAGAAGGTAAAGGTGTAATTCCAATGCGACAAGTATATCCCATAATATTAGTGTTCGTCATAGAATTATATTGAGCTTTAAGATGAATCTGAGAAAACTGAAAATCAGGACAAATAAGAATTTCTACAGCGTGATTCCAAATATCTGTAAACACAAGGAAAGATCTAGTTAAATATTTAATTAACTATATTAACCTCAATTTACTGATGATTGAATTTTATATACGTGTTCATTCTATTTTCTTCTTTGCAATGGTGTATTTTGGATTAAGGTGTGAAAATTTAAAAAATATAAGTAAAGGAGATATAAATGGATTGAGCAAAGCCTCGTATCCCAATTCAAAAGTACTTTATGCAATGTCAACCTAGCTAAGTGTGGCCGAGTATTTTCCTAAAGGATGATTGGACATTGTTTATTAACTATTAGTGCCGGATACATTTTACTTAAATTAATGTGCATTTTTTCCAATTGCTGAAAGTTAACCTTGTCAGTGATCTTCTGGTTACATTGCAAAACTAGAAATGTTGGATCAACAGAAAGTCACTACAATATACTACTGGTGAAATGTCGAGTTTAGCTATTGTGTGTGTGCTTCAGCCTTTGAGACAATCGTTTAAGATTTTCATAAGGAATACATTTTCCATCAAATATCATTATTCGATCAAGAAGTGGATGAATCGATTTTCGTAGCTGCAGCATTGAGCACTTTTCAAAACATGGAATCATTTGACATTAACTGTGTTCATGTGGAACACAGTTTTCAAGTTTCTTCACCTTTGCAATTTTCTAGAGATGCTCTGATATAGTTGAACATTCTGACACACATCCTCTGATACATTTCTCTGACACATTGACATGGGTTTTGTTCAATGCGTGTTTTCCTATTTTGATTACCAATCGCAGAGTGACGTCCTCTACGGTGTTATTATACAAGACTCGTATTCACAACGGTAATTTTCAGAAACCAACGCCATCAACAAAGTGACAACAAGTTGAGAAGAATTATGAACTCATCTCTACGCATGCAAATAGTAAAAACAACTCATTTTTTTATTTTCAAACTGAGCGCTGCTTAATGTTTAAATAACATTTTGAAAGAAATTGATATATAATTAGCAAAGATGACACTAGGAAAGTTTAATGAATTTTTCTTCAACTATTATATATAATAATATATTAGAAGACAATTAAAATGACATTCTAAAATCGCACATTATTTTTCGAAAAACAGTAGAAAGGATAGAGGGGGGCATAAGGAAACGTGTATTAAAAGAAGAAACAAAGAAGACAATAAAGAATGATTGAAAAATAGGTGCGCTGACATAATTTGGTAATATAAATATATATATATATATATATATATACATACATACATACTTGCAGAGAGAGAGAGAGAGAGTGTGAGAGAGAATAATGAGATAACAGAGCAGAGGAAGCAGATATATGAGAGAAAAGTGCAGATACATAGAAAAAGCAGAAAAAATCCTGAGTTCTGTCTTGTCTCTGACTTGAAATTATATATATATATATATATATACAAAGTGAGAGAGAGAGTGGGTGAGTGAGAGAGAGTGCATGTGTGTGAGCGCGGCGTGAGTGAAAGAGATATATAGAGAGTGAGAATGATGAGATTAGATTCCAGGGGAGGGAGAAATGACAAAAAGATAGACAGAAAAATAGAGAAATCCTCAGTCAATCAATTTTCGACGCAACGGATCTACCAAATAGTGTATGCATATTTTGAGAATAGAAATAACACTTGGCCCATATATTCCTTGTTACAGATGCTGGTAACAACCCACCGGTTTCTCAAATAAATGTCTTTATTTTAGATTATCTCTTAAAAAAGAACGGATACTACCCTGTCCGCCACTCAGTGTCTGTGTATGACGTTGCATAGTAGTAACGAATATATTTACGTATGTCTGTTGTGTGTGTATGACATATTTCTTGTGCTCTATAATATATACACAAGCGCATAGGACATTGATATACTACGTTTCCCACCCACTCAGTTTGTATAACCACTACTCTGAGAATTAAAATAATATATTTGAAACTAGAAAAATAAGAAAAAAAAGCAAAAAAAAACTTAAAAGCTTCCTTTCCGCCAAACTGTCTCTTTGCTCACATGCGTTTCTGGATAAGAAATAAAAGTAAAAAGAAATATTAAATAAAAATAATCAACTTTTTCTTCTCTTACCTGTAGCGACATAACTTTAGTACCTTGACGATGAATAGTTCGCTATGTGTCTTTGTTTTTTGTATATATGTATATATATACATACATATATATATATATATATATATATATATATATATATATTGTCATATGCCCCAGTCGACGAATGGGTTATAGGGCGATTATACGCCGACTAGGAGATATATACACTCTCACACCTGTGGAGAGATACAAGCTATCTCTCTCAGATCGTGAGAGTGGACAATTGGTAAACAAAATATTTTAAGACCATTGTTCGATTGGGATAATCGAACAGTAATCTTTCCCAGGTCCGCTTTTTTTTCCACACGAGTACTGATCCACAATACAAGGATGACCTATAAGGCATAGCGATTTTTGATAAATAATTTTAATATATACAAATATACATATATCAAAAATAAACGAACATATGAGTTAAAACATCCGACGATCGGATCTCGAACTTATTTTGGGATATCAAATTCGCCGAACACCAAATGGATTCAACTGAACCCGAACATACAAAATACAAGTATGAATTACTATGAATTGAATGCAGAAGCCAACACACATATATAAAAGAGATGGGAGAGGAGTTACAATTTTTGTTTTACATGTGGAAAGGTGTTTGCGAAAAAAAAAAGCATAATATTCATGTGTGTGTATATATCTTTTCTACTACGGGTCCAAAATGTGATTACTTATTTTTTGTATTCAGTTCTCTCTCTTTTTTTTATATCAATGTGCTTTCTTTCCTTTTCTCGGCACAAACACAATTTCACACACTGCTAGTCTGTAATAGAGGTATACACTTTCTTTCTCTCTTTGTTTCGTCTTTTTCTTTCCTTCCTTCCTGTAGACGGCTCGATTTGCAACAGGGATGTACACTTTCTTTACGCAGGTTGAACCAGCAGCATATATTTTTATCCGCGTCTTCAAATTGGGATTCTCGAACAAGAATATTTCTTTATACTTCTGTCCAGAGTTGCCTGGATCGAACTAGATAAGTCATCACTATCAAATGCGTCTTATCTTTCCGTTCGTGAACCATTAGCGCCTCGGTTTTGATCTTGCCTTTTCAAAGTCCAGAGAACAACTGATCCTCGAGTGAATCTTTGACTATCACGTGACTTAGGTTTTGGGCACAAATTCTAACTTACTACCGTCCCCTGTCTAGCTTCTGTCTAGACGTTCTGCTTTACGGGTAATTGGGTCAGTAGACCCTTTTGACCTGCCTTCCCAAAATGTCATAAGACTTCGCGTAATCTGTATTCTGTTGCTAGGCGGAAATTAACCTTCATATGTGCGTATATGCGTGTTTAACTTATCTGCTTTTAATACCCGTCACAATATATATATATATATATATATATATATATATATATATATATATATATATATATATATATATATACACACACATATATATATATATATATATATATATATATATATATATATATATATGAGTGTTGTTGCAAACATTAAACACTTTTGACAGACAAGTAGAATTAACCCACATTTTGAATTTTGCGCTTCGTTAAATGAAAAAAATAGGGCGCATGCGTGATGTAAACCTGAGAGTCTAGTTACTTCAAAGAGACATCGCGACAGGGCGTTAAAACTAGCACTCCGTGCAAAAGACTTAACATGGCGTACACTTCATGCCCTCTCTGATTCATAGGAGGGTAAGATCAACTTTTCATTCATCATTAGCAAACGTTCTTAAGAACATTCCTTGAAAAATCTCTCTATCTGAAAGATTTCCCCGATAAAATATATATTGCTATTAGGTTGGTGCAAAAATTATGACGTAATAATGTTTTTTGACGTTAAAAATATGTCAAAAAACATTATTACGCCATTTTTTGCACCAACCTAATATCTTGTTTCTACTCATTCATTTGTTTGCTTATTTTCTCAAAGCATAGATTTTGTTCAACAACCGACCCTAACCCAGTAATAAAATTTCCATGTCCATGATATTAGTTAAGAGTTTAATTACTTTGCGTTACGTTAAAGTCTATTCATATATATATCTGTGTTTATCTATTTATTGGCTTCCAAAGTCTATTTAAACTGCCGATATCTCATTTTTCCTTTATTCTAATTTGGAAATGTATTAAAATAATCCAAAATATTTATTATAAGTAAACCGACCACATAATAATAGAAAATTGATTAAGTAAACACAGGAAAATAGAAAGAGCTATAAAATATACGCCTACTCAGCTGATTTCTTTAACGATTCTATGAGAATTTCTACCAAGACAGAATATTTTGTATATCTGAAATATTTTAAAAACGGAGGAAAATATGACACCAAATGTCAAAGCCTATTTGGATGTGAAAATTAACCCCCAAAAAATAATAAAATAGTGGTTATCAAGAAAATTTCGTAAGAAAGAAATAAAAGCACTGAATAACATCGATACTCTTATATGAGATTATAAATTAGATAAAAGACAAGTTATGAAGAAATATGGACGGAGTACGTGTACAACAAGGAAGTTTTAATTAGAATCAAAATATAATGGTCACCTACATGCCAAATCAGAATGAAGATTATATTTCTTGTAGCATTTGTCAATCATAGGATATAGAGAAGGAAAAAGAGGGCACTTCGATGTGGTGAAATAGTTAGTGAGATCAATGATCAATAATCACTGCGTGTCCTACACATTCGCCCTTGTGTTATAGCTAACCTATGATTAGATAATCCTTATACTGAAGGCAAAATGGACAGTGGGGAATCTGTGAGAAACGTACTTAACGAGATTGTGTAAATTTATAGAAATAGTAGTTCTGGGTTGGTTATTAAGGAATTATACATAAATTGCAGATACTGGGGATAAAAAAAAATATATGGAAAGCTAGGTCTAATCACTTCCTTATATAACTCGGGAATTAAAAGATCAATAGGAAGAACCTGGCAGTCTAGATATGGGTATATATTAACTATTCGGTTAAGTACTTATTTCGATAAAACATCAGACCATAGACTTAAATCGCCAGAGTTTGTTCCAAAAGTATTTTTTAAAAAATGATAAAATATCATCTGTTTCATACTGTATATGTCTCCTTTTTTTTCGGAACTTTAATTAACTTATATATTGAAATATTCACAACTGAGGAAATAATTAAAATTCATTGAAAAGGAAATGTGTATTGTCAAACACTCATTTAATGAAATATTTCAATAATTTCCTCAGCCAGTCTCTGAAATTGGACAACTTCTGTCAAAAGTGCACTTTGTATATATACAGATTCAAATTGTCTTATTGTATGAAATACAAGGACATGTGAGATATCTTTAACTGGACAGAGTGTTTGTGAATCGACGTTTCTGGTACTTGTTTAACTGCTTCAAACATGTTCATGATATATCTCTAAACAGTCTGTCTATGATCTTCTATATTGTGGCCAATCACCACTGCAGCCAAATTAGCTAAAGAAGTTTAATCTAGCAATGAATCATAAAATCCAATGGCGGCAGTATTCTGTCTTCGAACAAAAAATAATGGACGTTATATCCAAAACAACATCCTATTATTTTTTGTTCTTTGCCCCGTTGTGAGTTTTTTTTTTAACTGTTAATATCCTTGTATTAACCTATGTTCTGAAAGAAATATAGAAATGTATAAAATTTTTGATATATTATAATTTTTTTAAATCCACAATTGACTTATGGGACACCTTGTATTAACTGAATGTTGTCATTGAGAACGCAATCGACGACATGAATGAGAAACATCAGATCTTGTCATAAGACTCTTCTGAAGTCGCATAGAGAGCGTGCTCAAGCCCGAGTGTGTTTTTGATCATGTGGACATATTTTTTTTAAAGTGTACTGACTCTTCAAGTGAATATTTTTGATTTACTTCGTAATTTGTTACAATAATCCGGTGCATTCTCACATGCACGTATATAAAAATAAAATAAAGAGTGAAGGCGAAGGATTACGACTTTTTGACAGAAATTTAATTTCAGTTTCGACAATGATGAATGGTTAGAATTTAACAAACGTAATCCTTCAAATATATTGGTTTTTGAAACACAAACTATTCGTTTGTCAAACATAAAACAACACAACAAAATATCATGCAATTCAATGCAAAATTTTAGTTTTATGTGATACTTAAATTTCAAAAAGGTGCTGCACTTAATTCTATTTTTTATAATTTAGATATTTCAAACATTCTTGGCAATGAGTATAAACTATCCAGCCAAAATATAAATCTTATTGTCTGAGCATGAAATGGATAATCGGTGATACTTTTGCATTTTGAGAATTTATGACTTTTCTCTTAATTAATTCCCGAAGCTTTAGAGCGATTACTGCATTTAGAGTAATTGGTATCAGCAATTGTTCGATTTTCTTCAGATAATAAAGGAAGGCAATCAAGTCACATTCATTAATACATATCCCGTTTAGTTCAAATGAATTAAAAAATAGTGTTGACATGAGGGTTGAAATCCGAAAGTAGATAAGTATAGATAAGTATTTCATGTAAAAAGGTGAGCTTAATATTTCTAGGTAATGTACTTAGAAACATCGAAAAAAATGGCGAAAAACTATTTAATATCTAGTCTACTGCATGACATTTAATACTAAACCGTATTCTAAAACCTGATCCATAAACGTTACAGATTTGGTTCTAAAGATGTAATGTAAAGAATAATAAAGATAGATGATATGACCAATACGGAAGTTTAAGTAAAACAGACGCTAGAAACAAATATATATAGTTATAATCATAAATAGATCGTTAGAATAATGGGGGGGGACTGATCCTGGACAATTTAACAGTTTAAAATATTTAAGAATTTTTCTAGCATTAACTGCCATAATATTGATAAATTATTGCGCAGCAATTCGGCATTTTTTTCTTTTAATCTACGAAAATATTCTTATGTCTTAAGAATGTACATAGATCCTCTTTCTATAAATCTTTTATTTCTTCACACATTCCATCTTCTGTTATTGCGTTATCAATTACTTACATTTCTATACCTGAATTAATTTGACATCATCAGTAAGTAGCTTACACGGTGGACCGTCTACAGAAAAATCTTTATAAACGTCACATATCACTTTTTTTTGTTTCATTTGCTTATATCTATTTTTTAGAAATAAAAGTAATAACATATGACAAACTATTTATTTAATTATTGATAATATATTCGTTTTGAAAAAAATATTGAAATGCATTTTCACATGACAGCATCGAAAGTACATGATACAAATATTCAAACAAGTATTATAAAATATGACATGACATTACGAATGAATGCTTCAAGTTAGTTTAACGATAATGACATATAAAGCTTTTTTTTTTTCTGACAACTCTTGATTTAATCTCACAAATATATGAACGTGTTGACTGGAAGTGAGTGTCATGTTATTCTACGGATTAATACTGATAAAATTTTGGACAAAACACGTAAAAAATGAAGTTCTAATAAGAAAACCTGAACTTGAAACCATAGAGACTTACAATAAGAAAGAGTTTAAATTTCTGTATCATTTATATGTAAAGGCGGCTTAGAAATTGTAAAACATGCAGGACATATTCAGAAAAAGATAGTGAAATAGAAACAGCTAAAGAACAACTTTACTAGGAAAGTTGGTTCTCTGTGTCATGCCAGACATTTTTTTCGCTAGAATCTGTATTACACATTTATAATTCTCGTTTGTAGATCTCTCTTCCTTGCTATCAAGTCGTTTGAGTTTAAAGAATGTAAATGTAAGGACCATCGTTATTTTCCGCCTTCTTTATTTCTGTTCTTTTATTGTCTCCGCCCCTTAATGCTTTTCTTGTATGCTTTCACACTCCGTAAGCTCCTGCATGTTAGTGGCGTTGTTGCCTTCCTTGGAGTGAAAATGTTGCATAGCCCGGTCATGGTGGGAGGTCTTTATGACACATTCAATTCGATAATAACTGTTGTTCTCTCTCTCTCTCTCTTTCTTTTTCTCTCACTGTTTCTCTCTCTCTCTCTCTCGCTCTCTCTTTTCTCTCACTCTTTCTCTCTCTCTCTTGCCTGCCGGGTTCTTGGTCCTCGTGCCAATTTAATACAATCTTTTATTTTCACGCGGCCTGCGATCGTTAGTAGTTTTGATTCAATATGGAAGGAACTTCAACACAGCGAATTTTATTTAATTATTTTATTAATGTCTCGACTGGGGAGCAGATTCCAGATACGTAAGTCAGCACGTTTACATAGCTTGAGGTGTAAGACTCGACTGCCGGAAATATAACCTTTCTATATCTCTATCATTCACACGCTCTTTCAGCCGATCAAAATTGTCTTCCTTATTGTGTCTTTTATCTGATCCTTAAGGGCAACCTGAGGTAGTAAGACCAGAGATACACTTTTCTCTAAAAATAATAGTCTGTTAAATTATTATTTAACATACCTTACTTCATCATTAAAAATATTTATACAATTTTGTTTCAAATATATTACTCGAAAACTCACGCTACTGTTTCTTATCTGCAATGCGGGATTCTTACATTTTTTCGTCACTGGACCTCGGTCACATTACCCCAACTACATGCACATATACCATTCCTTAAATACAATGAACATAAGCAACAAAAGACTTCCCAGTTTTTCATGCTTCACAAACATTTTCTAAAAAAAAAAAAATAAAATAATGTAATTTAATATTCCTGGGGAGAACAAAATTTCTTGTCTCTTCACTTGAGATTACAGGAAATGTACATACAATTTACAGAATATATATATATATATATATATATATATATATATATATATATATATATATATATATATATATATATATATTATTCTTGACAATGAATTTTTATAGAACGTATTTATTTTTAAATATACTTTCTGTAATTCACAGAAAAAATACTGGTCAAAAACCTACAAACGCCCCACGGCACAACGTCAAACAATTTAATATCTGAGGCACATCTTTGCCACCTAAATTTTACACATTTTATTATAAATATAGTATGATTCAAACATATTTCCTACTCAGTGACACAGCACACACAGTTTATTAGCACCCTATTTATTCAACCACAACAAATTAAATCTTTTGTTATTTGCATATAACCATATTTACTTGAACAAATCTTCACAAATTTAATACTATTAATTTTTATAATTATAAACCATCTGCCTCTGTTTGTCAAATCTCATTTCGGATCATCTCACTTCATTCTCCCACTCGTTTCCCCCACAGAGAAAAAACCGACACCCATGCAGAAACTTCTATCTGATCCATGACTGACTCTACCGTAGATAAAAGTGTTTTCTTTCTTTAGTTGTCTACCGTGACCTCTCACCTGACCAATTTCTTTCGCCATCAGACCCCTTCTTTGAACCCGGATGTAGCTTACGGATATATTCATTCGATACTGAATACTTCATATCGTAAATCTCCCACCCTCCAATATTATCCGGTTTCTATCTACCTAACCAGATGTGACAATTTCTCCCCACCACAGGACATAGAACCAAACTTTCGAAAATCCGAATCTGTGCAGGCCGAATCTACTTATCCCCACAAAAATTAATTAACTTAATTTTTCACCAAAAATTACTTCTCAAATTTCATCAATTAACAACTTAGTTAATCAACCAATGACGGCAAAGAAACCAAAAACGGTACTTATTTTTTTTTACAAAATCCACATTTTGTTAGAAAAATGAAAAAAAAATCATTTTGCAGCTTATTAAGATGAGCAAACTAATTCTAAACTTAAAACATGTGAATGCATGCAAAACCATAGACACAAAATCATTCAACTCACTGACAGTTAACAGAAATCATAGTGGGTATGCCCCATCACAAAATGCATTCCTTCTTTTTGAAAACCATTTTAAATTGCGCTCCAGTTCGCAGATTCAAGCCTCGACATGGCCAACATCGACCTTCCTCAAAGGTCAATATCAGGAAAATTTATTTACTGGCTAAATTTCCTTTTCCAGATTTTTTTTTTTTTTAAAGCGAAAACTTTTGCGGCGAGATTTTTCCACAACGCAATAAAAAAAACACACTGGCAGAAAGATAACATTAAATCGTACTAATCATAATCGACAAAAGATTTTGGCAAATGATTCTAAACCCTTGTAAACGACAAAAGAAAAGAACAAAAATCAGTCTCTCATTAAAATATTACATCACAATTGACATTTTTCACACCAATGTGTATGCGTGACGGTGGGCGTTTTATCTATCCCCTCTTTCTTTATTTTGCCTTTCTCAAAATAATTTTTCATTGCACAGGCGACAACTAGTCCCATTACACATTTTTTTTCTATATTTTTCAATTATTATTTCTTGTTTTGATTTGCTGCTTAGACGTGTTTGCGAGCAGTAGAACAAAGTACTTCGCTTTTCTTTTTTCCAGTCTTTATGGCATTATTATTTTTCTTGTTTTCATATTACTTTGTTGAATCCTCCTCTGAAAATATTCTTCGAACATTGCCACCTCGCCTTGCAATCCTCATTCTGTGGCCCCCACCCGATGATGGGTAGTTCAGGTTAACGGCATCAGACATACCCACCCTCATGCTAGTAGGTCTTGATCACTGCGCCAAATAATACAATTTCGAATACCCTCTTGGTGGGCGTGGTCATGGAATGACGGCTCTAATTGCATAATAAAGATGCATTCTTCACTCTACGCCGGTGACAGTTAGTAATTTTAAGTTCAGAGTTAAAAGAACACGGGAAATTTTAACTTATCTAATTTATTAACATCGACGTATACATCCTACATATACTATCCATATCTAGTGGGGGAGCAGTTCCCAGACACGAAATTTAGCATATCTACATTGGTTGATATGTGAAAACCAACTCTTTTAAAAGCCTTTCTCTCTCTATCGTTCTCACGCTCGTTCAACCACTCAAAATCGACTTCATTATTTCGTCTTGTATTTGATACCTAAGCTCAACCTGAAAAAGGTCAGAGCAGATACACACTTCCCCCTACAATAATAGTCTGATAAACTAGTATGTAACAAAAGCATTAAAAACATTTTAAATAATTGCATGGTAGAGATAAGCAGGAATAACAGGAATGAATGAAGGAAGTTGTGGACAGCTATTATCACCGCCGTTCTGATTGAAGATGACAGATAAATAAGAAACATACTGAAGAAAATTTATATATATATATATATATATATATATATATATATATATATATATATATATATATATATATAACCGGACAATTCTTTCTTCACTCTTGGTTACCAGCTTTCGTGAACCAAGGTCAACGCCTTAGACAACAGTCTGGATACAAATCCCTCCAAAAGTGAACTTTGGCCTCTCCAATGACATCTCCAACCACGTCAGCGGGTACCACCTCTGCAATTCAATATTCCTGGGGAGAACAAATGTTCTTGTCTCTTCACTTGAGATTACAGGAAATGTACATACAATTCACAGAATATATATATATATATATATATATATATATATATATATATATATATATATATATATATATATATATATATATTATTCTTGACAATGAATTCTTATGGAACGTATTTATTTTTAAATATAATTTCCGTAATTTCGCTTACAATTATTAATAAGCCAACATTGATTGAAGACGTTGAATTAAATAAATATGGCAAATTTACAAATCTTTAAATGATGATACCTAAATAACCCTTAAAATTTATAATATTAAAAAAGGAATTAATATTTTACTTTGTGTGCGCATCTATTTAAATTTCCTGAAAGATGAAAATATATTTAAGTTAAGCAACATGGAATATTTGGTAACAATCTAAAGAACATTGTGAATCGGCAATTATAAAATAAAATTATAATCATTAAATATAATTTTCTCGAAACAAAATTCGAAATTATTTTTCTTTTTCTCAGATCATCAAGACTGAGTAATCTATTAAATCCCATTTCCAATAAATATTAAACCTAAAAGAGATTTAATATGAATCAATTTAATTTGTCATTTTCTGCGATTAAGACCGAGCAGTTAAACATGTAAATCAATAAAATGGAGATACAAAAACAAAAACAACCAACTTAAACATCTGGGAAGGTTTGGAACAGTGAACGGAAATTGCGACACCGAAATCCGAAGGATCATTGAGATAGCAAATATTGCCTTCGAAAAGCTAAGCAACGTATAAAGAAAGAGAAAGAAAGATCGTTATAAATTAAAAAAAAAAACATTGAAATTTTACGTAATATCAGTCTTTCTATATAGCAGTGAATAATAGACAATATCCTCACAGATGAAATTGATTGAGGCAGTAAAAATATCGTTCTAAAGAAAGTGCTGTTAATATCATGAATTGAACATGTGAGCAACGACAAATATTAGAGAAAATGAAAAGAAAAAGGAACCTTTCACTTAACATCAAAAAGAGTCCAATGAAATTTCTATGGTGCATAATGAGGAAAGATAGCCTGGAAAATCTGACACTCACCGGAATAATTGAAAGGGAAGAGGGAGAGGGGTAAACAGTAAATAATCTACCTAACGTGCATGTGTAAATTGATGGCAGAACAGGGTTTCGGAGAGATAACAAAAAGACAAACTAAAAACTACAAAGAACTGGAAAGTGTCGAGATCTATGATCGCCAAATGCCTGAAAGAACTGGAAAATAGTTAATCTAATCTAAGATGAATATCAAGTCGAGAGAAAAGTGCATTAAGCTAAGGCTAAACCGACTGAATCAGGAACTATGTCATAAAATAAAATAGCATGTTAACGGGTGTGAAATTGCTAACGCCGAAACTATGGAACCTCAAAAGTAACTGGAACATAATTGTCGAGGTTATAGAGAACACAGTTTGATATTAAAGGGTTATTATATATAAGGCGGCGTTAAAGAAAGATTTTGGAACAATATAAGAATAAGGAATTATTCTATAAGAAGAAATTTGGTAGGAAAGTGATCAAATGCTTAATATAACGACAGTAAGTTATGATTGCTCTCCAAAGCAGCCTATATGTATTTTACCCACAACTTCTGCCACGCCTCCCCAATGCAGGTCTACCATGAATTTATTCAAGCTCATCAAGGAGGTGACCCAATGCCAATCCCTGCCTTTGTTTCCAATGATATATTCTATAAAGATTCAAACTTTTCAAATCATCCTTCCTCATTATTTGTCCAAATAATTTCAGCTGTCTTCTAAGTAGAAGTGTTCTTTATGTTTCCGTTTTCTGTAAGACATGTTCGTAGTTTTCGCAGTCTGTTAATGGTTTTCATAGCATCCTGTTGTAGAAGAAAACTTCTATTGCCTCCGATTTTCAACTAATCTTTGATCATCCAGGTTTTACTGACATAAAAGGAGTTTGAGATTATAAGAAATGGCCATGATATTGTTTTTCGTTTCTAACGAGAATTTAGAGGGAGCAGTTTCCTTTTCCAAAACTCATTCAGATTTTCATTTCGTATTTTCAATCTTTGACATAGAAGCTATAATAGAGCAGGCTGCTGTTAACTTTGAGAATTATAATAAAAATATTATAGGTAGGTAATCGATTTATGGCTAGACACAAACAGACACACAGACATACACAAAACACGAACGAACACCACACACACAAACACACACATATATATATATATATATATATATATATATATATATATATATATATATATATATATATATATATGTGTGTGTGTGTGTGAACGGATATAAATATTCCTGTTTTAATACGATTTTGATTTTGAATCACATGACACTACTAGGGTATAAAAATGAAGTGACAAAGATAAAAAGTTATAGTATTTTTTCTATACCGTTAAATTAAAGGGGTCGCTAAATGAATAGTATTTATGCGACACTGCATACTGAGAAGAAAAAAAAACGAAAATATTGGTAGAAAAGTGTCAATTTATTTTTCTAGGTAAATGCTGTAAAAAATGTTTGGGTGAATTCTAAAGATCGCTTTTCTGCACAGATTGTGATGAATCTTAAACATTCCAGAAATGCTTTCAGACGATAGCATTCAACATGCTGATATCTAAAGTCGAATGTCGTTTTAGACATCATTTCAGAGGAAAAGGTAGTTGCAAAATAAGGTAACATATAACATTTTCATGTTGTTTACAACATTAAAATTAATATTACATAGATTAAGATTAAATCAAGTGAAACAACTCTTTATAAAGACGAGTTACTGATCATTTCATGAATTAGGTATTACATCATTTCATTTTTAACATGTGTTTTGAATTCCAATAATAAGTATCATTGTCTGAGAAACGATAATTAAAAATTATGCTATTCCTAATGAGATTAACAAGGGAAATATGAATAAATACAGGCTCAAAAGTTTATTATGTAATTAATATCATAACTCGGGAAGCATACTACTACTACTACTAATAATAATAATATATATATATACACACATATATATATATATACATACACACACATACATATATATATACACATATATACATATATATATATATATACACACACATATATATACATATATATATATATACACACACATATATATATACATATATATATATATATATATATATATATATATATATATATATATAACCATATAATATTTTGTATAATTTCATGTATCAACAAAGAGTATTTAGAAAAATGACAAACTGTAAAGGCTTTTTTCAGCTTTACATATTTCCCTCTCTTTCTCTCTCTCTCGCTTTATATATATGTGTGTGTGTGCGCGCGTGTGTGTTTGTGTGTGTGTGTGTCTGTGTGTTTATGTTTATGCTTGTTTTCCTTGTGGCAGAGGTTTTTTTTTTCTTTGGACTCTGAGGTTGGATTCTGCTCGATTGTACTGGTTTTTTCATTAAAATTCCAATGCACCTAAGTTTTTTTTTTTCAGACGAGTAGACTTACTTATATCTAATAGATCATTATATATATATATATATATATATATATATATATATATATATATATATATATATATATATATATATTACGTAAATTGGCATTAAGAATAGAGAAAAGAATTGAGTAAATTTTTAATCTAGACGGAAAAATGATAGGAATACGTCGTGAAAGCGTGATAGGTGTAAAAAAAGAAACAAACAATGAAAACTATACTGTCACAAACCGAAATAGCCTCGGTAATTCCGCTCGTAGAGGAGACTCTCGAAGTTCTGTCTCATGCAGTCTCGATTATTTAGATTTTTTTCTATCAAATTACGTTTATTTATAATTTTTTTCGAAATCCTTTCTTTCTCCTTGTAAGACTAGGCTATTTCTATGTTCTGTAGATAGATAATATTACTGGTCAATATATATATATATATATATATATATATATATATATATATATATATATATATATATATATATATATATTAAGTCATTTTTATGTTTATACATTCTTTTTTTTTATCGATACAATCATTTAAGTAAATTCTTTGCTTATAATAAACAGTATAAACGACATTTACAGGTTTGAATATCCGAGAAATTTTTACACGAAAAAAAATGCATCTTCCGACAGGAATCGAACCTGTAGCCTCTAAACTTTAAAATGTCTTTAAATAATCGTCGGACTTTGTCCATTTAATAATTTATAACGTCATATGTCTACTTTTGGTTACGCGTCGAGCTGATATGAACGTACGAGTCAAAATAATGTAGAATTGTAGTTTTAAAACAGTAAAATCGATCTTGCTAACCGAAAAGCTTCTCTGTGGCTAAATCGTTAAAGTACGTCAGGGTATATGACAGTTTCTTATAGGATACAGGTTCGATTCCTGTCGGAGAGCGCATATTTTCTATGAAAATTTCTCGGACATTCAGGCCGGTAAATGTTGTTAATATCGTTTATTATAAACAGAGCATTTACTTAAATATTTGTATCTATAAAAAAAGAATGTATGTGTGTGTGTGTGTAAATTCCTTTAGCGGATAGAATCCAGGTAGAACTCAATGAACAGGACAGAGTAAGAATATAATATAAGGCCCAAACTGTAATATTCCATCCTTATAATTCATACAATGGAATCCTAACTACGATCCAATTCATCAAACCTACAAGTTACCCGGAGCTCATATATATATATATATATATATATATATATATATATATATATATATATATATATATAATATAATATAATATAAAAGTCAACACTTAGAGTGGACAGTTTGTTTCATGCTAGATGCAATCGACAGGCCACGAATGCTGTTATTTCTCTCGGCTATTTATATATACGAGTCAGTGGTGCATTGTGGGTAGTTCATATATATATATATATATATATATATATATATATATATATATATATATGTGTGTGTGTGTGTGTGTTTGTGTGTGTGAGAGAGAGAGAAAGGAAGAGAAAGGAAGATTAATGCACAAAAGATGACAAATTAGTGAGCCAATTTCTAATGCCAGTCGGATTCTTTAAATTCACATATGCGAAAAAAAAATATCAAACATATACAGCTCCTCTTTCTTTTTCTCACTAGCCAAGCGTTATATAATAAGGTAAACTGTGCATGTTAGTTTTGGTTGGTAACCAGCCAGTAAGAAGAGAAGATTCCTTTGGAAAACTTATGGCCCACTATTGTACACAAGTTCTATTCTGTTCTTTCGAAAATGATTCCTAGATGTGTACTATCTTTCATCACCAGTATCAAATCATGTGTGCTGGTTGTTTCGCTGTTGGGTTCAAAGAACTCCCTCGTACATCAAACATGTCTGAAGACTCCATTGTCTGTGTGCGTGTGAAAATAAATAAAAATTAAAAGAAAAATATCCATAAATTACGAAATAATTCATATTAATTTAAGACATGCGTTCTGATGTATAATACAAACTAAAAAGAGAGATTTTAAAACTTAATGCAATCTCGAGACGTCAAATTTTCCGCATCAAATAACAGGAGGTAATCTCATTCTGATTTAAACAATTTGGGGGCGAGGTTGGATTGAAAAGTTTAATAATAATAATAATGAGAATGGTTAAAAGAAAATAAAGGACAAAGGAGGAAAGAGAATTGAAATCATAAAACCCCAGCACTCTAAAATTTAATGTTAAAATTTACACACAAGACGGCAAAAGGCATTATATTAGGTTGGTGCAAAAAAATCTCGTTTTTCTTTTGAAGTTGAACGTCAAAAAACTACATCACGATGGTACGCTGAATAAATAAATATTATGTATCAACACGGTGATTTTCACTCGTCCTTCAATAAAGACTATGAAATGATTCAACTGAAAATAAGTAAACGGATGTTGTCAAAATTATTCAATGAAGCATGACTATCTATCTATATATCTATCTATCTATCTATCTATCTATATATATATATATATATATATATATATATATATATATATATATATATATATATATATAAATGAAGCGTTATAAAGTTTTAACGTAGTATAAGTTTTAACGTAGTACAAGTCTCAATATCCTATTTCTCGTAAAATCCTTAGGACAGAAATCCTTTCAGTTTACCACGTGCGACAAACTTCCGGGGATTATGTATTTTATTGTTTACATACGTACTGGAAAGTCGTTCCATATCCTGTTTCCGTTTCTATGACATTCTTATTTATATTCTCGTCGCTGATCACATCTCTGGAGTTTAATTAATTAGTAATCAGATAGTAAAAACACACACAAACATGCTATATTTAAGGGCAAGAAAGCTTTATGGCGGGGACTGACCGTGAGTAAATGTAAGATTGGACGGCGTGATCAACTGCCGAGTAGCGATAATCTCTTTCATGACTAAACGATATTTTCACGACTGAAGATCAATACTGCAAATTATTACAAGGTTTAAAATAAATATCTATACTGATATTTAGATCTGAATTTTTAAAGAATCTTCAATCAGGTGAGGCCTCTCGGTTGACATGCCATATTAAAATTTGTCATGAATAATCAGCAATCAAAATTATGGTTTTGCAACTTTACATAGAATGTTACAAAAATGAGTTGTACATTAGCCACAGCACTACAATGAATCGGTGCATATACAATTAATTTTACCTCTCTATTTAGAGAAAATGGGTAATAAATGATAAAATTCTAGAATGAAATTAGAACGTGCATGCATCATTGAAATTAACGATTCAAAATCACAAATATTTAACAATAAATGGTATATATATATATATATATATATATATATATATATATATGTATGTATTATTGAAGAAAAAGTATTCTGGTGGTATCTGATCATTTCGGCCTTTTAAGGCTACAACATTACGCAAATTACCCTAACGATTTGACAGCGTTCTGGATGAGAGGTCAATTTTGGACAGGAGAATTATTGATTGCAATGTTCTTGTAATGTTGCCACAACGTCACATATCCACAAACGATAATTCATCATTCGTTTTTTTCTCTCTAGGCTAACTCAAAATCAACGAGAAAAATATAATCATAAATTTAACAAACATATAGAAGTCTCTTATTTATACTATTTCGTACATAAGTATTTTTTGTCGTCAATTATGTTCCATATTTTCCTATATTGTCTTTACACTATTTAAAATGGAACTCGTAAATGCAGATACTCAAAATAAATGTGCAAGTATGTTTCGATGAGAATGATTATAGACTTTATGTAAATTTCTTTGACGTAGAGCAAGCTACATCGTTCCTGTCAGTTTACAAGGAATTGTTTTCGTCCATTCACTTAGGAGTGTTCATTTGAAGCGGAACTGATTGTGTGCAAAAAGCCTGGCAGGATTCCAGTCGGCGAATAATGCTCTTATCTTGTCATCTCCTGTCTTGTTAAAATCACTGACCGCTTTCATTGTATTTAGAACCTCAAAACAGGAGGGATATGATGAATTCTTATTCACCAAATATTTAATAATTTCTGCAGTTTATTCATGTGCATTTACCCTCCAATCGATGTAAAATGATTCGCCTGTATTAAAACAGAATTTTGATACACAAAAATATAAGAATAAAAATATTTTTCACTTTTTTTTTTTTTTTGAGAATCGTGGAAAAGAAAATATTTCTCTGAATAGGGCATCAGAAAAGTTAAATGGGTAATAGGTAAAGTATAATCTGATGGAGTCAAAAATGCGGGCAATTGAAAATACAAAGAAACTGAATTTTCTGTCACTAAATTGACGTATTTCCCCTTCGTGTATAGCTATTTTTCATCCATTATATGCTAGTGATCAGATATATTATAAGAGTTTCTTCATTACAATGCAAAACTATCCACGGCTGTTTACATATCTTGGACCCAATCGTCTACGAAATCATCATCAATGATTGGAGCTTTTATTCAATATAATCAGAAAAATTAGATATGTGAATGTGTTTCTCGCTCTCTCTCACCCTCTTACTCTATCTATCTGTGTATATATATATATATGCATTGCTTGTGTGTATTCCTCTCTCTCACTCTCTCTCTATGTGTGTGTGTGTCAGAGATAGATAGATAGATAGATAGATAGATAGATAGATGAGAAAAAAATGAAAATTCATCCACACATCCTTCTCGCAATTTCTACTGCATTTTTGCAGTTTTCGACTAAGATACTTCGGTATAAACATTTGATACAATGTGGACAAAACACCTACATACGAATAGAAAATGAATTCAACAAATAAACCAAATTAGAAATAGGAGTAAAACAAGAATGTGTCATCTTATCGAACTCATTCAAATGTTACATTGATGCCATCCGTAGTAAATTAAAAATCCTACAAGAATTTTTTTTTATAGGCGGACACAACATAAGATATGCGGACGATATAGTTTTGATAATAAATGAAAAAAAATCTCCAGCAACGCCTACAGAATGTAATAAATAAAAGTGAGAAGAAAGGAATAAACATCAATTAAGAAGACAGAATATATAGTTGCCATCAATAGGAATTGTCCAAATTACAAAATACAAATTGGAGACGCTAAAATCAAGCAATTACGAAAATATAAATTATAGGCAGTGATTTAAAACAGAACACTGAAACATAAAGTTGCATCGCAAAAGCGAAATATGCCTTCCCAACGTTAAGGGAATTATTAAGAAACAGGAAAATGTAGTTTGAAACTCAGATAAGTTTACTGAATGGTTATATAATATCAGCCTTCCTAAATGACGGAGAATGTTAAACAGAAATGGGGACAAATATATTATGTCCTTGAAAATCTGAGTAGCGAAGAAGTTGAAATTGAAAAGAATATTAATATGTAGATTCATAAGGATTTGGTATTTCTAGGAAACATATGGAAAAATGAGGATCTGAAGAAGGCAAAGTAGACAAACGTAACGAACATGCTAAAACTTAAATCACGTAAAGAGATCATTATAGTAGCCCATGAAGTGATATATATATATATATATATATATATATATATATATATATATATATATATATATTGTTTGAATAAAAACAGACGACGTTAAGGTTCCACGTAATAAGTTATTTCACCACAATCCCTTTAACAGAGATCTGGATTATCAGACTTTACTTCCAAAGGTTGAAATGAAAAATGAAAAGAAATTCACACGTTTTTGATGGACCTCATCAAGCATATGTAAAATTAACGAAGTGAGGAAGTAAGGTGGGAGAGATGATAAAATATGAGTGGGTTAGGTGTACCATTTCAATTCCTTATTCTTAACCCCACTGTGTGTCGGCTAGACTTTGATTAAGCCTAACGCGTCTTGTCTATAGATATAGATGGGTAAGGGGTGAAGACCGACATTAAAGGAAGAAGCTATAACAACCCTAATAAATTACATTCCTCGAGGACAGGTTTCATGCAAATTCTTAGACGCTTTAAAGGGCATATTTGGGAGGCTATGTTTTGATATAAATCTAAATGTCTAAACAATCTACGAAGAATTTGAAGTTCGTTAGAGTTTTGGGTATTTTCTATGAAAACAGTCGATTGAAAAAACCTATAGACAGTATATTGAATGAGTAATCCAGTTTATATTTAGAAATCTTTTTTTTATTTTTCTAAACTTTTGTCTTATTGATTATGTTGAAATCTATTCGTTTGATTTTTGTTCATTAAATAAACTCGTGGTTGTTTTTAGGTACCCAATTATCAACGGATATTCCAATTTAATTAATTTTATCATCAAAAATGGGGTAGTATATTTTAATTTGAATTAAATTATCAATTTAAACTTTACCTCCGTGCTATTTAAGGCTCACTTCCAATTGGAGAATATTAGAGGAGTGATTTGGACAAAAAATGTCACTAGGAGAAAATTAGGTCCTTCTTTTACAATCTTTTATATATCCATACTCATATACACTTCTACACATGTCGTAAACCCCTATTTATATCCACATACCTATATCTCACTATATACCTATGAGTTCTTATATACACCTGCACATACATCCACACGAAAAACTATATGTATATTCCCATATTTACACATATACACCTCCAGAGAAACACATACCCACATATCTACATACATATTTCCACATACACTTATACTTACAGTGGTCTGTTTTTATTCAAAGAAATCTGCTCTCAATGTGTGTGTATGTATGTATGTATATATATATATATCACTTCATAAATATATATATAAGTACATAAGTATATATATATATATATATATATATATATATATATATATATATATATATATATATATATATATATGATATCTAATTATTTTATGGATTATTTTTAATCTGATATTATCCACTACAAAATTTTGAAGTATATATGTGGCATTTGTAGGTATGTGAATGTCCAAGTATCTGCGTCTAAGAAATTATGCATCAGTAGCTATGCTATGGCTTTACAGGCCCACACAGGATTGACCATATCGATTACTCTCCCGATGTCTCTGTGTTCTTTTCTGTCCTTCAAATATTAATCATCACGGCTGCAAGCCTCAATTTCTTTTTTGCTCTCTCCAGTCATCGGTGTAAATTGCGTCTCCAACGTGAGCGATCTTTGGCGACGTCTTCTCACATATCGATGTCCATGTCTATCGCCCTCATGACAGTTCTGCAGACGTACTTGAAGCAAAAATGTGATTTCCCTAGTGCCCTCTTGCCGATCGCCATTTTTCTCTCCAAGACGGAGGGCAAGTGTTTATGACAGATCGGTGCTTGCCATGCAGGTTCTCTCCCCTCTCCAGGCCACCGGTGCTGCTAACCAATAGAAAGGTAGACGACACATCTTGGCACCGGCTCCGTCAGTAGGAATTACCAGAACGAAGATGAATATTATATTTTAAGGGACACCGAATCTGTATTTGTCTTCAGAGTTTACTCCTAAAGCCTTTACCATCATTGGCATATCCGCAAGGAAGTGGACCTTTAAATTCAGGCTTTTCTTCTGGAGATTGACTATCTACCAGGATGATGATTTTCATCTACCAAAGTGTTGTGTGTGTGCATATGTGTGTATGAGGCATTGTAACAATACTCCGCTAAATAAAAACCTACATATAAAGATGTGTACCTTCTAAGTTGCATACATACAATCATAATATATAATTTCATTTCATCATACATATTAAACAATTGCTATGAAAATAAAGGTTAAATGACCTGTGTTTTGTTATAAATTATTACGAGATTACAAAAAATGAAAGAAAAACTTTTATCAAGAATAATCTTCGTCAAAATGTCGTCAACGAGGAAAATAAAATTTGCATTAAATATTTTTTTGTAAATTAACACAAACAATAGACCTATAAAAGAAAATATTTAATTATCTTTTCTATCATAACCAGATGCACACTATAAAATATGAAAATAGCCTTTAAAGTATAATTCAGAAGTACATATCCTTTATAAAAAAAAAAATCCTATTAAATTTTATATTATCTATAAAAACGTTTAAATATTCTATCTAAAATCCGGTAGATGAATGTAACCTAACTCGAAATAAAATTATTCGTGAATTATTATGTCACAATAATAAAATAAAATTCTTACATTGCCCCATCAAAAATACATCTTTCTCCCGGAGACTGACTGGTTAATTGATGAACCATAGGAAAATTCGTGTATATACAACAGCAACTAAAAAAAAAAACAAAAAAAAAAACAAATTACACTACACATATCAATATAGGACAAATATTAGAAGGCAATGCAAAATACTTTACAGGCACAATTGAAAAACGCATATAAGAAAATTTTGGAGAATTTAATACGTGAAAGATTTCACTTAAAGGCACATTTCAAACTTAATTTGAATAGAAAACTGCTCTCTGGGCACGTTGGATTGTACTATGTTATGTATACCAACGATAATTCTATCCAGAAGCACACGGGGTCGAATGTTGTGGTCGGTAGCAGGTGTTTTTAATAGGATTTCTCGAATATTCAGGTAGGTAGACCAATATAAATATATTGCTTAATAAATAGCATCTACTCAAATATAAGTGTCCAGTGTAAATAATGTTTAAATTGGCAATATATATATATATATATATATATATATATATATATATAAACAGATTGATATTCAGAGCCAAAAGGAATAACGAGAAAGTAATAGAGATAAATAAAAGTAACATTTAAATTCTGAAAAGAAGTAACAGCCAGGATATCCTACTCATATGCACACGAGCAGGCGTACACGCAAACACATAGGCGTGCGAACACACATATTTACATACACACGCAAATACAGAAGTGAAATAATCCTAACATCGATAAAACAGTGCATAAATTATGTTCTTAACTTAATATAAAGAAAACAAAAAATTGTCAAAGATAATCTGATAAACCCTGACTAGTGGACCGAACAATTACGAAAAGTATTGGCTACGATAATCCAGAGTAGACTTGCTGAATATAACATCAACTAGCTAAGTGAAAAATTTTATATCTGTATCAATGCTAGATGAAAGTGTGTGTGTGTATATATATATATATATATATATATATATATATATATATATATATATATATATATATATATATATATATATATATATATATATATATATATATATTAAATGAAGTATATATTAAGTATTCAGGCAAATTTAATCCTTTCTGAATATCTGGGAGGAAGAGTTGTCCTCACTTACTCTATTTACATTCGTACTATTTTCCTCATCTTTATTGTTGCTATCACAACGTTCTATAGAGATCCGGATATCTTCCAGGGAATTCAGCACTGATAACCTTATTTAATATACTGGAGGCAGGTTGTCTTCGCTGGCTCAGTCTGCGGATATATCATTTAATTCTTGTTTTTATTACTTCTCATTTAATGCTCGCCATGTTTCCTCTCAGTCCAACGGAAGATTAGCCTAGTCGATTAAAGCATTGGTTCGTGATTTGTTTACATAGTAATTGTGAGTTCAATGTCCGTGTACTTGAATACATGATAAGGTTAAATTAATTCCAAATTATTACACGCACACATAAAAACACACAGACACACAGAAAAAATGATTATCTGCATATGTGTATTCGAGGTCTGATCAAAATGTATCGGGGGTTTTGCTGTTGATGAACATAAAGTATGCAGAATGAATCCGCTTGGAAGAGATTCACTTGAGATCTATCGTGCAAGTACACTAAATCAAAACCTTCTCGCTTAATTCCATTGTTTACAGAAGTTCTTGGAATGAAAGTGTGTAGAGTGTGGTATTCTCAGCACAACAAATAGGTTCAATCAATGACCATAGTTTGTGCAGCAGGTTTTGGGCCATGCACAATAGTCCTAAGGTCCGACAAGCACTATATTTCTCAGATATGTTCCCTAGAGAATCCTTCTTTCCAAGAATCAAATCTCACTTGAAAGGAACGATGTTTTAAAACGTTGACAATATACAAGAGAATAACGAATTCTGGGGATGTTTCCATCAGTGTGGCTTTAAATGTGGACAGCTTTGAAGGATATTAAATGCAGAATTGATATACCTTGTAGTTTTCTTTTTAGATATCTAACCCGATATTTTTTTACCGCAACTCGTACGTGATAGATTGTGTTTCATGTGGGTCCATTTAAATTTTTTCAAGTCTGTTAATGCATTTAATGACAGTATTTCTGTCTGAATAATAGAAGCGTTCATTGTCGCTGATCCCACAATCACAATATTTCTCAATGCGCTTGTAATATCAGTTTCATATACCTGAAAAAAGATATACAAATGTAAAGGAATATATTGCTGTGTGTAATATGTATCAATTTTTTATTATGACGATTGCTAAAAATAACCACACAGTAATCGTAGTGTCGTTATTTCTTACCTGATTCTATCCCTGATTAAGAATTACGAAAAACATTTTATTTAAAACGATCAGAAAAAACCGACACGCACAGTAACCTCAAGAAAAGCGACGTGAAAAAATACGTTTCGCACAGAAAATCCTCCAAAATACAAATATTTCCTTATCGATTTTACTGAACAAAGTATTCGGTGCTAAGTCATGGCTTTGTTAAGGCCACAGACAACGCTAGATTTAGGTAAACGCGGCCCTTAAAATCTCACGTATTGATGCCTGCATTCTTTTACGTATGATTGAGAGATTATGAGTCATTCTTGTTGCGCATCGCGAGATACTCCTATGCTACGAAATGGACAGGCCGAAGATTAAAAAAAATTCAGCTATCGCTTTTCTATAGCATTAAATAATAGGGCTTACTAAATGAATCTTCTTTATGCAACATTGCCTAACCTCAGCAAAGAACGAAAATACTGGTTGAAAACATTTTCAAAATATGTATTTATTTTCATAGAAAATGCTGTAAAACTATGCAGCAGTCAAAAAACAGTTCTAAAGATTGCTTTCTGCAGAGATTGGGATAAATCTCAAGCATTCCAGAAAGGCTTTTACTCGATAGCATTCAACATACCTAAAGTGGAATATCGTTTTAGATATTCGATTCGTAGGAACATGTATTCGCAAAATAAGGTGCCACATAACGTTTTCATAATGTCTACAGCATCAACATTATTATTATTTTCCACTACCGTAGATCAAAGGAAACAACGCTTTATAAAGACGAATTACTGATCATTTCATGAAATTTGTGTCACATGTGTTCATTTCTCTCGTGTGTTGAATACCAATAATAAATATCTTATATGAGAAATGATAATTTAAGATTAAGTTATTCCTAATGCGATTAACATAAGAAATATGAATAAATAAAGACCCAGATATATATTATGTAATTAGTATTATAGCTCGGAAGCATTATATATATATATATATATATATATGTGTGTGTGTGTGTGTGTGCGTGCGTTTGTGTGCGCGCGCGCGTTTGTGTCTTATGTATTATTTTTTTTTACACAGCGGAGAAAATACAATCGTACTCTGCATTTATAAATTAATTTTTTAATATTAAAATCGATTTTATGACAAAAATTCAGGAGCGACTTCATTTAAAATACCCTTAACAAAACGATCAAATCTGAAGGCCATTCTACTCCAGGTAATGTCAATCATTTCTGATAACAGGTGTTATTGATAAACTGAAGTGCAAAAAGTAATCGGTGGCAGAGATAGATTGCAGTGGGGTGTGATATTTTATGCATATATTTAAGTTTATCCAGGCAACAGACATTTGAACACACGTACACAATTTAATAAATAGGAAACAGATACACTAACTTATTTGACTTTATATTACTTTGACTAGGAAGCATTTTCTGAGAATTTTCTATTTTTTTTATGGAAGCTTGTAAATGGTATAAAACAATTGAATAGTTCCACAAAATTAATACAACGCCTTTGAATGCATTAGTAATATTTAGCTTCTATTGTAAACAAAGCTTTGGATGCATTTGCATCATACTATTATCTATAATGGTATATTTCCTAGATTATATTGCTGAAGGTTTTTTCAGATATGATCAGTAAAAGGTAAGCATACATAATATATTTTCAAATGGTTTTATTTTTATTACATCGCAACTAACCAACGAGAATTATAGGTTGATGCCAAATATATCCTATTTTTTTTATTAAACATGTCACTAAATTTTCACCAGATGTCTGCACTTCTTTGTAAAAATCTGTAGCATTTTCACTTCTTCTAGCAATCAGAATCTCTGTAAATCTGAAAATAGAAGTAATATTTCATATTTATTGGGAAAGTTATTTTGCGACATTTTATTATATTAAGTCATTATTATTTATACCCTGATTCCTCGTAGCGTAGAAGGACAAGCGAATTTCATATTTATTCAGAGATGATAATTTCAAAATTGAGATTCATACACAGGTGCCGAATCTGTGAGTTTCATTTCACTGTATGACTTGATGTATATCGTTCGCTATCAAGATTATTTTTACATACCAATCGATACTTTTGAAGGAATTGATTCACTTATTTTCGTGAAATCAATGGATGGCATGAAGAAGAAGTCTATGAAATTAAAATTAGTTAAGTAATGAGTATTTTATACGAATAGTCAACTGAAATGCTTTAAATCATATAATCTATAAAATAAAGAAGACTTTTCACATAAAATCCGCTGGCTATATTTCTGAGATGAGTTATTATGTACACTATTTACATTATTCGGATTATTGTCTTCATTTTTGACGCCATATTTATTACAACGTTTCGACCGTTGTACGCTCCGGCCTTCTTCAGTTGGTTGGAATGTCGAACTGAACCCTTTATTTCGCTCACTGGGGTAGACTGTTCTAGTTCTAGTTCCACGTGCAGTGTTTAATGGATGTCAGTTATCAGTTATCTACTGTCCAAGTTCTCCACTACCTTAATTGGGTATCGAACTCACACTCTTTGGATCCTGTCACTGGATCTAACCAAGGCCTTTATCCACTGTGCCATGAAAGCAGAAAAATTTACCCTAGTGAGCGAAATAATGGGTTTACTTCGACATTCCAACCACCTGAAGGAGGCCGGAGCGTACAACGGCCGAAACGTTGTAATAAATATGGCGACAAAGATGAGGACAATAGTCCGAATAATGTAAATAATGTAGACTGTTTTAGTTCCAAATTCCATGTCTAATAGATGTCAGTTATCAGTTATCTCCTGTTAATTCCCCTCTCCACGTTCTCCACTGCCTTGTAATAAATATGGCAACAAAGTTGTGGACAATAGTCCGAATAATGTAAATCCGCTGGATTGTTTTCAATAATTTGAACATTTTTCTTGTTATAAATAGTTTATTATTTATTCCCAGTTAATGTATTGCGTAAATCTATTAATTTAAACGCGGTGGTAATTAGTGGTGTATAAATTGGCAAAGCCTAAAAGTAAACTAAATGTCTAGAAGCTGAAAGTAATCACTAAAGATTATTACAAAGTAATAGTATCCATTACTATTTTTCTTATGTCCATGTCCCTTCATAATATGGATGATTATGGCTCTCCACAAAATGCTTAGCTCTGAAAACAATCAGCTTTTTGTTGTTTCTAAAAACCCTTATTCTTCCATTCATTTAAACAAAATAATTTGATCAGTTACGACCTGCTTCTTACTGTCACTCCTATATTCAAGTATTTTTTCTCGTTATTTTGCTGTAAATTTCAACCGTCTCTGTCTGATTCCAAGTATGATAGTTCATTTTGTTTCCATTGCTTTAAATTAGAGAGTATTTGCATAATTTGCACCAAATCCTGTGACTGGTATCCGTCAAGATTTGAATTACTAAAATGCATATTCTGCATTTTCAAAGTAAACACATACCCACGGCTTACAAGATTTCAAAATTTAATATCTTATCCCTTTATTATTTATATCTATAAAAGATAATTTATATATAGTATATAAACTCTGATATTTTACGGCCAATAATAAAACACCAACAAGAGACGCCTACAAATAAATATGAAATTCAATACATACAAAATCTTTTTAACAGTTCTGTACAAACAGATCTCCAGAATAAATAAGTGAATTCTGGAAACTTTCGGAATATAATAAATTGATATCAAACAGAAAAGTATGATAGTATAGTCAACATATTAAAATGTATAAACTGGTATAAATAGTTAGTACAATTTCCCGAAAAATGGAAAATATTATTTGTAACGAAAGTTAGAAGGAACATGTAATGTCTAAACATCCGATTCATTTCTATTCTTTCATATCCTTAAAAATTAAATATTTTAGTGAGATATATGTAAGATATTGAGATATTAATAGATAATATTGTAAACATTCCAAAAACAGTTATATATGCATGACTATATTCAGGGTTACGTTATATTCAAGGATAAAATTTATTCCTTTTTTAGCTTCAGAAACACATAAGTGTAAAACACCAGGTCGTATATACACAAAGAAATACTGTATATATTTATGCTAATTTAAATATGATGTGCATTTTTTAAATAATATTTCATACTAATCTGCTTTATAATGGAAATATATAATTTCCTAATCTTCTGCATAGCATTTATGCTTTAAAGATGCATTTCCAAATAAAATTGATTAGTTCTGTGTCGCCACGTGATTCAAACGAAAGCTTCCCTGCTGTTCACCCTATATGAACATTTAGGTTATCATTAAACGTGCGCCCTAAAACTATTCGTTCACCATATTGTAATTTAATAATGGAACATTTTACAGGTTTGCCTGATTGAATATCCATGTGAACAGGTGTTGGTTGGAGATAAAGTCTGTATGATATCCTTGTCATTGAGTGCAATTAGCCACCCTCGAGATGAAACTTTACGAATTAATATATCAATGATCAACTGTAGTTTGCTGACCAGGCGTATGTTGTTACTTGAAAAAAAAGTTTAATGCAATATGAGTTTACAGGTTTGATAGTGAAATGATCAATAATATCATAAGTGACTGAATATAATTTTTCAATGAAATTCTTGTACGCATTTACATGGCTGTCATTCAAAAACTGGTCATAATGTTATCATTTATAGAAGTATATTTAATATTAACTTTCATGAATATGGATAGAACATAACTATATTAAAAAAGACAAAAAAACTGTGCTATAAACCTGTGTATAAACATGCTAAAATCAAGCAAAATTGATATGTTGGGAGCCAAAAGAGAATTACACAATTAGTGATAAATATTTATAGTCATGTAGCAATAAAACACTTTGTATTTGCGATTTATTGTTTCGTTGGAGCAAGTCTTGATTTGACAAATATACAAACGTAACCGCACGCACATACTTGCTTCTGACAGCAATATTCATTTCGCTATCATACATATTTATAACTCGAAATACATCACCATTTGATTGATACAGGGGATGAACGGCAATAGCAACACACACACACAGCCACACACACACGCACACACACACACACATATATATATATATATATATATATATATATATATATATATATATATATAGTATGTCCCGGAAACCAAAATATTTATTTGAAATAGAAAAGTGGTTGTTGACTACTGTAAATGGGTAGGACAATCTAAGAGGTAACCGTAATGGCCTGGTCCTCGTCGTGGTCGTAGGAAATAGGCATAGTGCCTGTCCCTCCACATCAGTCTGTATTTATGGCTGACACCAGATAATCATATTTCTGTGAAGGGAAACCCAGGTGTAATCATTTCATTACATCAACACACACACACACACACACACACATACACACACACACACATATATATATATATATATATATATATATATATATATATATATGCACACACATACAGATTGATTCATGAGTTGAACAGTCTACAGAGTTTACAGTCTACAAACCTTTATCCTACCTTTAGAAATACTCGTCGATATGTTTGGTGAATATTTAAATCATATACAACCTCTTGAACACGAGAAATTCCACATTTTGAAAGCTCTAACGATACGACTCCGAAAAAAAAACTCTTGCTCTGGGAACCACGAGAATCTTACATATTCGACATGAAACCAAGTCAGGAGGCTTCATATTCAGTTGACTGATTTTTCTGTGTAAAGAAAAACATATTAAATATTAATATCAAATTCTCTTGTGTAGCCAGAGATTATCGAAATACTGTACAAGTGTAACTGTCTGATTCCTAATTACCTTCACACTGAGTCAAACGTAATTCACGTAAGCTAAAATTGTAGACTCTATTCTGTTGCACAACGCGGCAGTCCCCCATATTAGGTTTTGATGCTATGATTAACATAGGAAGAATTATTTTTCAAGTTTTCTTCTCCAAGAGTGATTTCAAACAGAAGCAAGAAATTTCATTCTCTTATTCTTTAAACCACACGAAAAATCAGTCACACACACTGAATATGAAGACCCGTGAGGATTATGGGATAACATCTCGAATAAGCAAGGCATTGCTGCTGTGGTTCCCAGAGCAAGGAGTTTTTTTGTTTTTTTTTTTACTTTTGTTTTTACACGATGGAATTGCTTTCTCACTGCCGTAATTTACGGCAATGAATGCCACTGGATATCGAACTCGCTTTTCTGATTTCTCATTCCGACAATTATACCTTCCACACGTACACGTGTAATATAGATTATACATATTCGCAGCTGAATTTCTAAGAAAGCGAACGCAATATATTTAATAGTTTTGAAATCGAAATTCAAAATCACAATTTCACAGTTGATAGCCCCGCTACGCTAGGCGCATATCAACGAGTAACTCTGAATACTAATCTTAATTAAGTTTTTCACAAAGCCACTTGCGTGAATGAATCATTAAACATCGATTTTAACTCTATCACATATATTTACGAAAATAGCTTAATTTTCACGGAGCTACACAATCATAGTGAATGAACTGAAGACTTAACACACTACATACATTCTTTGTTAAATTAGCTTTCGATATTTAACCAAAGTTGATATATTCTTTTTTTATTGTAGATTAAACTTAACAAAATCACTATTATAGGAAAACATTGAGGATCAGAGTCATTAAAATATTTAATTGTTTTTTATCATTTCACCCTAAGTAAGGTTGTACAGCCATTATGACGTAAGGCTTAACTCACTGTGAAAACATTTGAAAAAAAGAAACATAATTAAATAGGAATCATTTAAAATAAGGAAACAGAAAATGACGATGGACATTCCATTTAAATTTTTGAAGATCAAAGTTGCTTGGAAAGCAAGAAGCCGGAAGAGATTCCCACAAGCGACAAGTCAGAAAGAAAGAACTGTTAGCATAAATCTTGTAAAACAATTCTAACTCTAAAATGATAAGACCAGTCGGTTTATCTAATGCTTTGCTTAAATTTATAATGATGATATACCAAAGAGAAAATCTCATCAGAACATAAAATGATTGAAAGAAAAAGATAAATGAACCATATTACAGCAGTACGGAAAGTAAGTGAACCTGAGATTCCAGTTCAGGACAGATAATAGTGCAGATTATTTTTTGTATTATGCGAAGAATCTCAAAATATATAGCAGAAGCTAGAGCCCGGATATAACAGTAATATTAAATGCATGGAGCAATGGTTGACTTTTAAACGTGTAAGAAAGATTCTAGCGAGAATAATTGTCTAGGATAGTCAACGAAAAACAGCAGGTTTCGGGCCACATATGTCAGGTTTATCAGTTTGAATGGCCAAATGAAATTAATGAATAGAATAACGGTCATTTTAATGTTGTATTTTGTTTCGTCCAATATTGTTCAATCACATTCTCTCTCACCCAAAATATTTGTTAAAGCAAGTACCAAAGGAAAATGGCTATTAAATGCCTGAGTAGCCGCACTTATTAATGCCTGTTGCATTGTGGGTACATTTCAAATAAACCACATACATAACAATGATTAAATACTTTTCTTGAATTCTCTATGATTTCGTTAAGGTAAAGTTCGCAGCATTTAAAACCATTGAACATCTTCACAAAGGAAAATCATACCTATAAAACTATTTAGATTTAGAAACGAGAAACTTTCATATGAATGTTTTTTCTCTAGTAAAAAATTTGTTTTGATGACATCAGTTCCCAAGTTGGCATCTACGCAGACGACACTACTATTTACTCTTGGCTAGTAACTCCGGCATTGCTGGCAAAGTTAACCAGGCCTTTGATATCGCAAAGGATCTCCAATCCAATATAACTGAGGTATGAAATGGCTTGTAAATTTTATGCCTCCAAAATGAAACTGCTCCCATTTACCCACAATAGAGGAACCGTCATATATCCTATCAGCAGGGCTGATGTGCAGCTCTAAGAGAGTGTGCCTTCTTGGTCTCACATTTTCCATTGACATGAGGTGTAACAACTATATTGAATCAATAGCTTCATCTACCGCAAGGGATATTGTTTCTCTGTGTCGCGCCAGAAGGTTTTCTCTCCTGAGTCATTCCTTCAAATCTTCAAATCTACCATTTTTTCTTGCATTGAATACTGTTGCCATCTATATTCTGGTGCCCCGACCGTTCATCTCGAGGTTCTCGATAAAATCTAGAGACGGATATGCAATGAAATAGGTCCTGACCTGGTATCTCTTCTACAGTCACTTTCTCAGAGACGTTATGTGGCTTCTCTCTGTCTTTTCTACAATATTTTCATGGCAACTTCTCTGAAGAGCTAATTTCACTGATGCCTCAGCTGAATGAATTTAAACATGCTACTAGGTTGTCATCTCGGTCCCACCCTTTCACTGTCGAAGCAGTTAAATGTAACTGCTTATTCTACTCCAACAGCTTCTCTCGGACTTCCCAAGAGTTGAACTCGCTTCCTCCTACTTGCTTCTCTGACAGCCATAATCTTCAAATGTAATATATAAATCGACATATGATCCTGATCCCCATCCTTCTCTATAATCTTTCCTCAAACTCCCCTCTTTAATCGTTATCCATAACCACACTTTCTGTAACCCCTTTCGTGTTAGTGTGCTTGCTTGGGGTGAAATGCTTAAAAAAAGAAAAAAAAGTTGTTTTCTTTTTACTTTTAAAATGAATAAATTAGAAGCAAATCCCACACATCATCTTGTTTTAATCAGAGTGTCATAAATGATAATACTATACAACATCTTTTATTTTTAAATTGTAGAAAACTATTTTCTCCAAGTAAAAAAATTATCGACTTTCGCGTATGATCTTCTCTAGTGAAATGGCTACTTTACTTTCCGCAAAAAATTAATTTGGTATATATTTATTGTTCGGCTCGTCTTATGATGAGCCATATTTCAGATTGTTCATTGGTCGGAAAAGATTACCCCTGCCTGGTCCAGAACGACACAGTGTCCCAACTTTCCGAGCAGTAGATCGAGCAAAGGATTCAATTTAATCTTTCCACTTCATGTCAGTGGAAAAAATTATCGCGATACGGCGCAATATTATGCTAACAAAACTCGCTTTCTCAAGAGAAACTCGCCTTCTCAAGATTTTCTTGTTTTCGGGAAGTATATATTTATATACAACGCCCTGCAGATAGATTAATATTTGTAAAATTCTATCGTAGAAATCATTCTGTAGAATGGTTGCTTAACCTATAAAACATAAGAAAACAGGATAGAACTGAATTAAATGTAATTCTCATAGGGTAATCTATGAATTCAGTCTATAAATTCGATCAGGATTATTAATGCAGTAGGTGTGTATTCAAATGACGTATGTGTAAAGCAACTGTAACGACTTACGTTTGAAAAATTTAACAATCTCAAACTAAATTAA
The DNA here is from genome assembly GCA_963932145.1 of Acanthosepion lycidas. Lineage (NCBI taxonomy): Eukaryota > Metazoa > Mollusca > Cephalopoda > Sepiida > Sepiidae > Acanthosepion > Acanthosepion lycidas. The sequence continues at coordinate 22,669,995 of OZ010571.1, forward strand.
ATGAGCATTTACATCGAGTTTATATATTTATTTACAGTAGGCATAACATAGCTCAGAAAAGATGGGAAAAAATCTTTCTAAATGACCTAATAACCTTATATTGTTAGTGATATATTCACTAGCAATATGTCTTTAAAATTGAAATGGCATGATGTTATCAGTTCGTTAATGACGTCAAGAGATTTTTACATCATTGCTAGGGTATTTTATGCTTTGAATGGAGATATATATTTATGTGTTGGTTTGTGGTAAAGATATTATTAAGGTCGCATAAGTATGTTTTCTAGGAAGGAGACAAGGCAGAGAAATTATTTATGTTGCAAACGGCTCGACACTTTGTTGGGAAATAATTAAGAAGGAACGCAGATAGGAAAGGTGACACGTCTTGTCATTAGGCCAGTCAGTATTTGAAGAGAAAACAAAGATAAAGAGACAGATACAGAGATTTTGTCCATTTCTCTTTTATTCTGATGTGTATAATGCCGCCTACAATTCGTTAAGAGAAGAAAACTGGCGGACATTCGGTTCAAAAACGCCTGCACTCTCATACTTGTTGGAAAATACATTCTGTATATACGGAATTTGCAAGCCTTCGGGTTTTTTGAATAGGACCAATAGATGTACGTATAAAGCATAATATATTTTCTCAAAATAGTTATATATTTTGTAACTTAATGCATGGAAAACTAACCTTGTGAATTTTAAGCATTCAGCATAAATCTAGAAATATTAGGTTGGTGCAAAAATAATGACGTTTTTTGACGCATCTTTAACGTCAGAAAATATCATTATTTTTGCACCAACCTAATATATATACAATTTTGATATGTTATCCGATTTATGAATATATATCCATTTCATCGAAGCAAAAATGTAAGTCATTTCTTAATAACGCCAGATATTTCACAATTATCAACATATTACAACAAAAGTGGGGACATTTCTGTTTATCCAACTATTTTGATTAAAAAGACAAGTCAATTTTTCAGAAATGTAACGTTGGATGTTGAAATAACAATCGATTTCCAAATTTAATTCTTGTGTGATATAAAAGTTATTTGCTTAAAGTTGATAATCAAATCCATTCTGATTTGCATTGATGCCTTGATATCAGATTATTACTTATCATTGTATGATGCGAGCGATTTTCTCTGCGCAAAGTTTATATCTTCAACAACATTCGCACGAAAACACTTCGAGTGAGTGAGTGAGAGAGAGAGAGAGAGAGAGAGAGGAAATGTTCACAAACAAAAATACAAACATACACAGAAGCATGCAAACACAAAAACCACCATAGATCTGCCTATAGATATATATTCTAATATTATGGGAATCATTTAATATTTATGTGTTCAATCCCTAATTATTTTTTTTTTAAATTAGTAATTTCCTATATAATGAACATGTGCATAGTTATGCATATGATTGCTATGCATATGCTATTGTTGGTAGTCCGACGAATAAACTGCCAGTCGTACTCCAATTTCTTACGTGTGTAACGGGCTCTTAACAACGCAGTAGGATGAAAAATATAACTTATCACAGGTCGGGAGAACACTTAACGTGTCACCTACCAGTCTCAATAAAACACGGTGGAGCATTCCACTATCAATCCCTCGAAATCTCATGAACAAATTATGAAGCAGGACATTGCTTTGTATCCCGATCGCCAACTTCCTGAATGGACAAGTTATATAGAAGAAGGCATTTCAGTTATCGTTTTATTTCCATTATAACACAGCTTGGTATAGAACTATTTAAATTTTATCTTGTTTCGTCTACTCAAGAATATTTTCAATTTGATGAATATCATAACAAATCTTAAAACTTTTTTTCTGTTGATATGTATGTATTTTTTGTTACATAAAAAGATTAACATTTACATAAATTTTGCGTATGTAATACTGAAAGACTATTTCACATTTGCGCAATAGTTGCGATAATGTATACTGGATGATGCTGGTCAATTATATAGAGGATTTTAAGGTTCAATAATTAGTCTTACAGTTAACCATTAATACTTATTACCAGGTCGGTTTGCAAGAAACAAATATTTACTTGTTAATCTGAATAAAAGTAGAAATCTTGATTTAATTCAGATAACGCTATTTGAAATTTGCCTAGACTTGATTTCTTTTCAAAGAAATACGTAGATAGTTCAATATATGCTAAAATATGCTAATTAGTTTATAATTAGCATAGTTTCGAATATTGAATGGCCAAAGTCATAAGGTCTCCTTCTAAATAGTCAGATATTTTATAGCCTATATACATGTTATTTAAAAAGAAGGGAAATTAATTTTATGTTTTCCTATTTATACTATTTTACTAACTTTAGTTAAATGTATTTATCGCGTTGTTGGAATAGGATATATTATTAGAGTGTGTATTCGATAATCATCATTATTGTCACAAGTATTAAGCGATTATTTCCTTAAATCAAGGATTGTTTTAGATTATTGTTTGACTTTAATTACGTATCTAAAACGTCACAGAAATTATTGCAACTTTCTTAGGAGAAGAATTTATTTTTTATATGTAGTTCTGTCTTAGATTACAGAAGATGTAAAAGTGAATTTATGGAATATTATTTTGAATATGACGTACAAGTTTCCCTCATAGTATGCGAAAGATAACTTTAAGTTCAGTCATTCTATATTCTAACTGTTAGATCAGAGAGAAGCACGCAAATAGACTGAAAGAAAGATTGATTAACATTTTCCTTAGTGATACAACGTTTCCTCTACATTCACTGTTAGGAAAAATGATAAAAAAAAGAATTCTTTTTATTTGGACTAATACTTTAAATATTACGAATCTTTCAACTATATTAATCTTCAAATTTAAAAAAAGAAAAAACAACATTTCATTAAAATATATATATTGCAATATTTTACAGCCATGTGAAAGAAGTTGCATTTTATTATGTTATATTTCATTTCTGTCTAAATCGAAGGACACCAACGTAATCAATATCGTTCACCGATGTCACGTATTATATAAATGCCTGGGGAGTTAAAATTGGTCGGTAAATATCTAGAGCAAAAAGAGATCGTTAAACATAGGGAGATTGTTTCAACATTTTGGAAATGTATATATATATATATATATATATATATATATATATCAATTTAAATAAAAAGACTGCTTAAATGAAGACGAAATGTATTAAGTATTCTCCTCTATGGTCCTCGGGGGACAAACATAAATTTTAATTGGAAAAAAGATAAATTATTATTGTCATTTTTATTATTACAACAACAACAACAACAACAACAGGAATTGAAGTAATAGAATTAAATTTCCCTCCCTAAAATTAATAAGTATTGTTATGTTTTTATAAGCATTTGAGTCGGCAAAGTTTTAAAAATTCCATGAACGTATTGACTATCTAAAACTTTGCGGATTCTTAAAACAAGCATATGTACTTACACATGTGTGGTTTTGCTTATTTACTGACTGTATTAACGCAAATAATTTTGATAATTTTTCTAGGTATCCAGCAAATTAGAAGTAAGGTTGTTTAGATAGATTGATGAACTTCGTCCCATTAAATATCATTTAATTTTCTTCGATTTCTAAAGGCTTAGAAAAAATAATCTCAAAGGATACAATGCCACGCAAAAGTTTACAACACATTACAAACATTTTTCTTCAGCTACTTCTAAAACAGTTAGATTAATGAAAATTATACTGCTAATAATACATTTGTTTAAGCCTTTAGTCGAACAATCAGATTTTTAAAAAATAATCAATAAAAATATTCCACGAAGAAAAAAACATATTTAATTACGCAAAAGTTTTCAATACATTTATTACATAATCTATTAATATTCCAACCACCTGAAGAAGGCCGAATCGTACAACGGCCGAAACTTTGTAATAAATATGGCAACAAAGATGAGGACAATAGTCCGAATAATGTAAATAATGTACATAATACATCATCTCAGAAATATAGATAGAACTGTCTACCCCAGAGAGGGAAATAAAGGATTCATTTCAACATTCCAACCACCTGAAGAAGGCCGCAGAATACAACGACCAAAACGTTGTGATCACTAATTTAATAATTCTTCCGATTGTATTCTACTAAAAATATGTAGCTACAGAAATCTGATGCAAAATATTTAAACAGTGATTCGTCTCATCAGAACGTGAATAAAATATTCCCATCTAATTTAAGATTCTTTGAAATGAAAAATAATTCTACACATAACACATTCATAAATATTGTAAGAACATCACCGGTTGCAGAATACACGCGAGAAACGCCAGCAAACATGTCATCCAAATCACAGTGACAAATCCGAAGCATAATATGAATATTTAATTTCAATATTTAGCACATACGTGTTTTTTTTTTCCTTTTCTTTAAATTTGTAAACTAATATGTTATTTTCTAGATTTATCGGAGTAAAAAAAATATGCGTGCACATATTATCAATTAGCTGTTTCGTATGTCGTCTTATACATATATTTTTCAAATCCTTGACATATTGTCGCTTATATACGGTGCCTTACCGAAATGGACATGCTGCTAACGAACAGCTGCATTACATATCTAGTCATATAATCAATCAGGGTCATTGAGAGATAAATGACAGCAATAGAGATAAATTACTTATTTCATTTAATTACTTTTACACAAAATATTGTATGTAAATCTAATCATATAAATAAAGCATAAAAAATTAACAATAAGTCACTGTATTTAAAAAAAATGAATTCTATTTTATTCATATATAGTTCGATATAAAAATTAGGTAACAATCTGGCAGAAATGTCTATAGCCCCTACTGGGTTGTAATTTACTAATTCTTAGTTTAATTCTGGCAAATATATTGACCACAAAAATTAAGGATCTAACTCGCGATTCATTACCAATCCTCAACATGGTCTAATTGGCCATAATTCCTGCTCTCGTGCAGAAGTACTATATGTGCCTATTTCTGGAATTTGGTTTACTTTATATAAGCATAGTCCAAGAAAATCCAGCAGAAAAACCTACATTTTATCAAAAGGGAAATCAGTCATTTGCTTACAAATTATGCGGTATCTTGTATCTATCTATCTATCTATCTATCTATCTATCTATCTATATATATATATATATATATATATAATTAAGTCACTTGTATTAGTCCTTCTGTCAAACCCTCTAAAATAACCATACACGGAACAATCGAAACCAAATTTGGAGGAGAATTGGAAGCAGATAAGTTGGCATAAATTACTGTCAGTTTTACTAGTGTGTACAAAATTTCCTTAGTACAATAAATGTCTATTAATTAAAAGTTTTATTACGTAACATGCAAAATATTATTATTATTTTAAAGCCATTTAATAATTAAAACACCAAATAATGATTTAATAAAAATCCAGTATTGTTTTCTGTTTATATGTTCTTTAACTTTTTCTATAAAAAAATCAAGTTTTCAGTTCGTCTGAGTTTCCGTGTAGAATAAATAAATCAATAGGCTTCAAAGATTTGGAATTTGGCTCCAGAAATAAATATTTACGCATGACCAATTGTATATTGCATGCTTAAGAGTAAGAAAATCTTAGAATGTATTCTTCCCTGGAAAAAAAGAAAAAAAAAATTATCTTCTTAAAAATATTAGCATGAAGTCCTATAAAATTAAATTAAATTAAAGACAATAGTAAAGGTTCAAAATCAGAGGAGAAAAATGAGATATACCGATGACTGCCCTTCTGAAAATCACTTGGTGAATCTTGCTGCCACATAATATTCCTTTCCAACAGGAGTAAACAGCTAATTATTGAATTAATAACACTTGTAATGAGCACAGTCTGAACAGAGTTCTGTTAAAGTGACGATATATTTGGAGATAGTGATAATGTGAGCGATTAGACGAGACAAATATGGAGAAAATCTACCAAAATATTGGGAAAAATTGGAACCTGATTGATGTCTTTTGAATTAGTATTGGACGAATTACATATCTATAGAAAATGTCTAGTTATATTTCTGAGATGAAATATTGTAAATATTTGCACAATTTATATATTTCGGACTGTTGTCTTCATTTCTGTTTTCATTATGTCTTATACGTTGTAAGCTCTGCTCCTCTTCAGTCTATATACGTTGGCATTTCGAACCGAACCCTTTATATAATCCACATGGGTAGAGTGTTCTAATCTGGATAGGTCAGTTTCAGTTAATTTACTTTAGTAAATCAACTCTCCAAGTCTTAGTTTCCTATCCTTTGGCCATGTATTAAGCACATAACTCTTTGATTCAAGTTTATATTATGGAGATTACTCAACCAAAACTTATCCACTTGGGAATATTAGTGATTAAAATTCACCTACTTATGAATCTAATGTTCCAATAAAATTATTTACCAGAGCTCATACTAAATTTTATATTATTGCTGTTTTTCTCTAACTTTCGGTATTACAGGTTCCCATATTCTATGTTTGGCCGGCTTAGGAGATTTTTGTGGTCTAGCATATGCTTTGGTTACTTCAGTTTTCGAATATTTCAGTGATGTTCTCTAGCTGTTATATCAACGTCATCCCACAGTGTGGTCTTCTTCCTTTTCTCTCCATATATGGTCAGCCACGCCGGACTTTCTTTTATTTACCCTAGTGGTACGGCTTTGCAGTGTTCCTGCAATCTTTTCTTAAGTGTGCATTCTATTTCACTTTTATATTTCTTGCCAGGGCTGCATGGAATAGCGTACAGTAAGCCCTTAATCTTGTCCCCCTCTAATGGGAGGTCATAATCAAAAGAGATGTCTTCACAGTGTTGAAACACTCCTAAAAGCTTTTGTATCTTTCAATAATCACTTCACATAACGTAGGCAGACCGAGGGTGTGGTCTTTTTAACACTAAAGGTAAAAATGTCTCACTGACAATCTTATGTTGAACATAAAAGTAGGACAATAACATTTAAACGTTTGAAACTTTACAAAAGAATCATCAATATAGACAAGGTAAATTAAGACAAACCATAGATTATCCTTGAAAATTAAAAGGGTAAAATAAACTGTACATTTTAGATAGAGATCAATCTCGTCAATCAAAAACGTATTTATTATGATGATAGAAACAATGACAAAAATGCTAGGTAGATTAATTTAGCTGTCGGCGTAACATAATATGATGTTACGAAATAATAGAATATCTATGGCAGGTACTCGACATTAACAACTGATTGACTTGAAACTGTCTCACGATATTAGAAATCAAAGCGGAAAGACTAACAATTGAAATCAAAACATTTGAAGGAAAATGAAAACTCGAAAAGTGATACAGTCGCTACAATAAGCTATAAGCACTTGACCACAAATATGAATATATAAAAACAAAAGAATCTGTAGTTAAAATATTCAGACAAATATTATCGAAGATTTTATTTGAAAATGAACGTAAAAATTCAGCATTATCACTGAGCATAATGATTTTCGATCATTCAAATCTACACTAAAAATTATTTTCTCTGTCGAAAAACTAAAAATAAATGATAAAATAAAATTATTATAAACTGTTTACTTTAAATCAGAAACAATTCGATTTCTGTATTTTAAGATTAATTGAGAAAATAGGAAGTTTCCGAAAATAAGCATGTAAACGGAATTCAAACATTTATGTTCTCAAATAGTGAAAACAGGATAAAAGTATATTATTGTAATCAATAATACAATACAAGTATAAAATCGAAAAGACGAGAGAGAGGCAAAGAAAACAATTATTCAATTATTTGAGAACAGACTGAACAAAAATCTATTAAAAAACACCTGAAGCCTAAGAAGACGTAATAAAAAAGAAGTAATTCTTGCTTAAGTAAAGAAGATTGAAAACATATAGACAAATCTATTTGTATAATTCTTAAAAAAACAATGTAAGTGCATTTTTATATTAATACGATAAAAAGAGTTTTACACATTCAGCTCTCAAGACGAACTCAACTGTAGATAAGTACGTCTAAAGCTGTTCTTAAAAGATGAGTGGAAAATACTGTAAAATACAGCTGGTGTGATTTGTTCCTTTCTTATTTTTTCTTTGAGACGAATGATATTGACCATAGTCGATTCAGCACTACAAAATACTTAAAGCTCATTGGAATGTAAAAACTAAAATATCTCAGTTCGAGACTCGTTTGAATATTACTAGAAAAGATATATATTTTACATGAAAAGATTCAACATTTATAAACAACGGATTTGCTGATAAGGATTTGTTGTAGGATCCTAATCAATTACTGTTCCGTGCAATCTAATGAACTTCGAGAGGAAATGCGAAACAAATTTACCTCACTTTTCCATCCAGCATTATACAGTTGAGATTGTCGGTTAATAAATCGAATGGAGCTGAATAAAGTAATAATCAAACTTTATTAATTCTCCCACTTCGTAACAAATATCCGTGGTCATTTATTTTATCTGCGATTCTCTCATCGGTGTATAAGCCACATTTATCAAATTTATTATAGGATAAAATTTTCACTGAACACTGCATTCTTTGAGCTAAGTGTATTTTGTCAAATGTTTTTGTTATTAAAATATCAAAATATATATAAAACATTTTTAATATGGATGATGTATTTTATTTGAAAAACCATTCAGGAATCTTATTGTGTCAGACTAGAAGTATTGTCTGCTTTAAGGCTAAAAGATTCCATTCTCCTCAAGTCATTTATAATCATTCATGTAAGAATCTTTTCATAGACGATAGTCTGACCAATTTATAAACGGGATAGACGCCATGTCTATCTATCTATATCTATGTCTATATCTATCTATCTATCTATCTCTATATATATATAAATATACATACACACACAATACGCGGAAACAAATTCGTACACATATTACTTTTTAGTTTATTGTATTTCCAAATAATGTATAAACATACTTTTCATATAATTAACTGTGTACAGATGCATAATTACTAAATATGCATAGAAAATTGAAAAAATGATTTAACCGGAATAAATCCCATTCATCCATTTTAATGGGTGAAACAAGCATTCGTAAAATGCAAATTTTATATTTTAAAACTTTTAACTTACTGTAATACACTAGGATACTCACATAGAGTATTCTAGAATGTTCCACTAATGTCATCAGTAGTTATTTTAGCCTAAAAATGTAAACAGAACATTCTGTTATTGAAAGAAGTTTATCATCATGCCAAAAGTTAAAGAATTGACAAATTCTTAAAAGGAACTGACTGGTAGGAGCTGAAAAGAAGCTAATAATTGCAATAAAATCTCAGACAACCTGAACATTCCATTTACTGCCATTGGGTCATTTATTGCAAGATATAAATACTCGAAACCTTTGAAAACCAAAGATGAACAGGTGCTCCACAGATGGTTTCTTCATGATCTTCCAGGAAGTTAATGCATCAAATTAAACAAATTCCAATGATTATTCGTCAAAAGTTGCAGGATGATTTGTTTCATTAGGCATATGTGTCACTGATCAGACAATAATCAATAAAATTCATAGGAAAAATCTAAATTCATTCTCCACTTGGAAAACTTCACCACTATGGAAATGTCACAGAGATGCCAGATTGAAATTCGTTCATGAAAATAAGGACAAGTAAAAATCGTATTTGGAAAGAGTATTGTGGACAGAGGAAACCAAAAATAAGTTGTTTGGACGTAATTCTAGAAATCGTGCAAGGGGGAAATATGACAAGGCCTTCAAACAAAAGAAAATTGTTCCAAAAGTGAAATTTAGTGGTGTCAACATCATGGTTTGGAGAGGTTTTCTGCAAAGGGTAGTGCAAAAATATCAGTAATATATGATATAATGAATGCTGCAGCATATCAACATATTCTGGAAGCAAATGTAATGATTTGGGTTGAAAATCTTGAACTTCCTCCTGATTGGACATTCCAACAAGATTATGATCAAAGGCACACTACAAAATCTACAAAGAAATGGCTTTATGAAAATACTGTAAATTTCGTTAAATGGCCAAGTCACTCTTCATCTTTAAAACCAATCAAGATTCCGTGGCGTTATTTGAAAATTTAAATCCAATCGAGAGCTTTAAAAATATCACTGATCTGAAGAACATATGCTAAAATACCAACTACAAGAAGAGTTTGGTTGCTGTTGAAGTGAATCATGACTATTCTACAATGTATTAAATGAAGATTATTTATTTTCTCTGTATTATACGAATAACTTTTCACCTATTAAAATGGATAATGGAATGTATTTCTATTGAATCAATTTCTTCTGTTATCTATGTATATTCATTCAATAAGCATCTGAGTGTAGTTAGTTATATGAAAAGTATGTATTTTACATTAGTTTGCAAAACAATAAATCAAAAGTTAGTATGTGTACAAATATCTGCCCCACTCCCCGAATGTATGTGTGTTTACATCTGGTGAGACCATTTAAAAAACATGCCCTGTGTTAGCAAGTTAATATTTTGGTAGTTATTGCATCTGACTGGTTTAAACACGTGTATTTTTATGTGGCTATCAAAGTTTCTTTTTCAACGTAATTCATCTGTCTGTGCTGTTCCAAAGTTTACTTTACTACCTCCTGCTATCATCCACTTTAAAAAAGACCGATCAGGCTTAAAATGAAGTACTGCTCTCCTATTAGATCAGGAGATGCCCAACGTTCACTTCCTAGTCTCGACAGAGACCAATCGCATCTTTGAGTCCTTGTGAGCGACAAATTATTTTCTAAACTGCAATCGTTCTCCCAGGGCGAAACATATCAAGTCTCTCACTAGTACTTTCGAAAGGGATAAGACGAACTTTATTCCTTAGTTCCACCAGTTCTAAACAAATATTATTTTCTCCGTATTCCATTGGTGACTAGTAAGTTCCACTCGAGCAGCTTCTTCCAGATTGTCACTGCTCAGTGAAACTGAATCTCAAGTGCATGCTTTTCCGACCACTATAACTGTAACCTGCTCAACTCTAGCGTTAACGGTTTTCTTCCCCACATACTTGAATAAAATCTACCTTTTATACTGTAACTCTCCACATCGAGTGGTTCCCGGGCGTTGTACAGAGGGAACCATACGTTTACAAATCTAATGGGAAATATAATACAATCATCGAAACAAAAGAAATTTGTTAGTCGTTTTCGGAATAATCTTGCTGTCTACGAAATGTTTTAATACTTTAATGCTTTAATTAATGACCCAAATGTTTTGCTTCTTACTATAAATCAAGGACTGAATCAGTTATTGTTTTGTCATAAATGTAGGAGAATTTAATCTGAAATCTCCTTCTTTGCCTTTTTCTATGTGTTGTCTGTTCAGGACCTGACCAATCATAGCTCTTAAGAACTGACTGACTATCCTTTGTAGTTCTTAGTAAGGGTTTTTTTTTTCACCATCTCAATTTCGCCCAGTTCTGCTTGTTAAGTAGGTTACTCGCTGTTTTCCTCTGTCACTATTGACTTCAATAAATCTCGTGAGTATTGGAATCTCGTGAGTATTGGAATCTCTAAGCTCGTCTTTCTCATTTGCTTTCCTAAAAATTTAAATTGCATTCTTCTGATTCTAAATATATGCTTCATTTGAGTTGTCATTTCCCTCTTTGTTTTTTCTTTATTCAAATGTTCCGCCCATGGTATTCTCAGCATGCTTACATAGAAACATGTATTTGTTGCCTGAAGTTTCTTATTTATCTGTGAGGAGATTGTCCAGCATTCACTGCCATAGAAATTGAAATATATCACATAACAGTTCAACAAACGTTTTTCTAATGACATTCTCCTGTTTCGTAATAATATCATAATCTCTCGCAAGGAATATTTCACTGTTCCAATGCAAATTCGGATTTCAGTGCCACAGCTTCTATTCTCAGTTAAAAAAATTCCTATATCTTGAGATTTTCGTAATATATTCATTTTGCCATCTGCAAATGGTAGTTCATATCTTCGTCTGTTAACCCCGCTTGACAAGAGTAGATTACAAAAATCGTCGTCGCTATCAAGTGAAAACAATAATTCAAGTTATTTTAAACTGTAACATGCGTTATTTATGTATAATGGCTATTATTGTTTGCTTACAGCAAGGAAGGATACAATTATTTTTTGTTAAAACATTTGTTGTCATGCCGTGTCTACTTTCTAATACGCACATAAATATTAAAGTTGTATTTTCAAAACCACACCACCGTATATTCATGTGTGCGTATGAGTGTGTGTATATGCATGTGTTTATCAAGAAGTCTTGCTTTCACAAACACGGATTCAAAAAGTATTAAATTTTTGCGCACAAACACCCTAATAGCTGATGATGAAAATATGAGACAAGGGCGCCCTGACGGTGTTGATAAAAAAATGGAATATTTCAGGCAGATGAATATGATAATGAAATTCAACTGAAAATAAAAACTAACGTTCCGACACTTCTCATTCATTGGTTTATCGGAAAGGGAAAATAAACTCCCTTCTCAATAACTAAACTTCCGCCAGGAACAAAGATGGAAATCTAACGACTACGAATGATCTTACCGTTACGTGAACCATCCATGAGTCAGCGTGACAGAAAAGCGCCAGGGAACTAGAAAATATATTCCTTAAAACGGGCATTCAATGTTTTGGCATAAACTAAAGTCATTTGCTGACAGAAACACATCTAAATTGGACAGCCTTTTAGGATTTTTCACTATTCTGCTTTTGTTTAAACTACGAAAAACTTCACACACACACACACACACACACACATATATATATATATATATATATATATATATATATATATATATATTAAGCGTCTAGGTGAATAAGTTCATGCTCATAGAAATATTTATTATCTGAACTCTGATTCGAATCTTTTACAGTGGAATGTGTTATATACGTTCTTTATGTAAATCACTACTTCAAATGCCGTAAAATGAAGAAAACATAGTTGAAACTAAATTTTGAGTTAAATAAAAGTTTGACCATCGGTAGATATCTCTCTCACACACACACACACATATATATATGTGTGTGTATGTGTGTGTGTATATATATATATATATATATATATATATATATATATATATATATATATATATATATGCGTACATAAGGTTTGTATGCGCGTAAATGCCTGTCAAATTTAACATATTCTGTATCTCTTAAAACACTTTGTGAAAGAAACATCCAATAATCAATTATTTTCATTCATAACTTTTCCTATTAATATTTAAAATGCTTCAAATGGCTAATCCTGTAATTTGAGTAAATAAAATATAGTTTAGTTTACTTTTCAGGATTATTTATTTTATAATATATTTAAATTCACAATGATCGAAATCCAAAATATTTGCGAAGCATATTTATACTATTAAAAGTATTACAACTAACGCTAATGCTTATTAAAACTTTCTGATGCGTATTGAAATACAAGTGAGATTATGTACAGTGTTATTCATTTCTACGAATTAGATGAAAACATTACTACATAAACTCATGATATCAATTCCAAAAATTGAGTCGGGATTTTATCAAGTGCATGCATAAAATGTTTAGCCTACAACGACATTCATACTGACACGGGTACTAGTTAATAGAATGATTTTTCAGCTTTATTAACAGTGTAAATGTGGAAGCTGAATTTTGAAGGGGAAAGGAGAATTTTGAAGATGACCGAACGTCTGGATGTCCTGCTGCTGCGACCACTGAGGAAAATATTGACGGTGTTGACCAAATGGTGGCGGAAGCCATGGTATTGACTATAAATCAAATAGCCAATGCTAATATCCCTGTAGAAAGTTGATAATATTCTGAAAAATAAACTTGGCATTGTTTTAGGTGGATTCAACTGTTTTCATTGAAAATTTTCCTAATCCATAATGAGTGTTGGGTTTATCATGTTGAGTCAAGGACTGAAAGAGAATGGAAAACTCACCTCCTCATCTTCTCCAAAGAAGGATAAGATCGTTTCATTTACAGAGATGGTGATATGATCAAATTTTGGGATGCAAGTGGCATTGGGTTTATTGACTATGTTTCGACGTGCCACATTATCAATGCAGGTTACTATGCCAAACTGATCAGGCAGTTTGAAAACGAAACGCAGAGAACAGGCTGATGAAAGGGGTTTTCTTTCATTAGTACACAGCTCTGGCACAAACATCTGTGGCTTCAATGGCTGCTGTGCGTAACTTTGACTTTTAAATGTTTGATCACCCTCCATATTCTCCTGATCTGAATATCATTTGTTAGCCAACGGGAAAAAAATTAACTGAGAGCCATTATTGTAGTGATGATGAAGTCATATCTGCTGTTGTTAAAGTTTTGGCCAATGGAATGAAAAGGGTTCTTTCCAGTGCCATTCGGCAGTCTGGAAATTAACAATGCAGTTATCAATTTAAAAAAAAGATAGTTTAAATCAATGCATGCAAGATTTCATATTTCTAGTATCACTTCATCATAGTCAGCATATGAAAATTTAAGCCTAACTTCCTGCCTAAAAGAAACAATGAAGTTAAGAATAGTTGAAATTAATGCATGCAGGATTTCAAATCTCTAACACCACATCATTGTCAAGCTAGGTACTTTTTAGCCCAGCTTCGTACCTGGGAAAAATATGCAGATGTAAGTAAAATGTGTTGAATTTAATGCATGCATGGTTTCATAGTTGTAGAATCACGCAGTTATAGTTAGCCTATGAACGTTTCAGGCTACCTCCGTAATCGAACTGCTTAGGAACATTCTTAGATCATATAAGCATGTACTCACACCCAGTCTACGGATGAACTTCAAAATACAAAAATGGCTCGGTGCAGTGCAGCTATTGTATAGTTTAATCTACCACTAAAATTTCAATGGAGAACCTTGAAATCCAAGCTAGTATCGTTTCCTCATCTCTGGCGTGGTTATAAAATCATAGCAAACGTTTTCTTACATCACAAGACATAGTTTTTTCAACATCTATTTAGTTTCAAGTTTACTCCAGACCTCAAATTGTACTAATATATACAAACCATTGCAAAAGACGATAGAAAATGGACAGTTTGTTATTTCGTGCGAGAAAATACTTGTAACCAACTACCAATGGTTATTTTGAAAAAGAATCGAATACAAACTTTCAGTAAAATCTTCTAGGCAGGATAATGTTAAAAAGTTTTACAATGTCTTTTTCCATCAATACCTATTCCGTACACTGAAGCATTTCGACAGGAGACGCAAGCTTATAACAATAATGGCACGATTTCTATGGAAATTTTACAGACGCTCTCCATTCTTTAGCTCTACTAGTTTAAACTTTCAATATTTATATTTAAATGGTTTCAAAGATAAGGAAACTCTTTCTAAGCATATGCATCATCCAAAGACTGATGTAGGCCATGTATACATACTTCGTAATGGAGGTATAAATTCTTATTCAGCTAGTTTCGGCAACAACTTAAGGCTTACTAACATATATGGAAAATGCAAAGGACTGGATGATATAATTAGTCACACAGTATGAAAACAAAAGAAAAAAGTATTCAATCATGTAAGAAGTTTGTAAATACAAACGAGATTTATATCCAGTAGATTCTGTAAAAAAATTCAAAACAGAACTCAAGAACCAACACCTGCTGCAAAAGTATGAAAAAGTAAGTCAAGGATAAAGCTCTAGAAAAAATGAAACTACTATGGCAAGACAAACCTCTGCAGGTCCAATATCCAGAACGTGTAATAAAGCCGATGTTGATGAAGTTAACACTCTTCGATGGTTACGTGCATCTGAATTGAAATCTGAAACGGAAGGCTTTATTCTTATTGCGCAAGACGAGAGTCTTTTCAATAGAATTTTCAGACAAATATTTTATATTTTGCGTATCCAAAATGCAGTTTCTGTGACAAATATCAGAAAATACGTGCGTCTAATAAATATAAATACTGTCATGATAAAGTGGGACAATACTTACACTGGACACTTTGGAAAAACTGTTAATAAACACTGGTATGAACATCACCCAACAACGGTCACAGAAACATAAACATCACAGTTCTATGGGATTACGCCATCTTTACAGACAGAAAGATTGAAGAAAATAGACCGGACGTAATTCTCAAAAAATCGAAAGACAAAAAGTTGCCTACTAATTGATAAAGCCTACCCAACAGACTGTAATATTGCAACCCAGGAATCTGAAAAAGTACCGAAGTATAAAAACTGGAAACCGAAAGAGGAAAAAGATATGGAAACTGAAAAACATATTGAATAGATTCCTGGAAAACCTAGCTTAAGTTAGAAAACGAAACGCAGAGAACAAGCTGATGAAAGAGGTTTTGTCTCATTAGTACACGAATCTGGCACAAACATCCGTGGCTTCAATGTTTGCCGTGCGTAATTCTGGCTTTTAAATGTTTGATCACCCTCCGTATTGGTGTTTACAGTCCATATATTAAGAACTTTGTCCATGTAAGGCTAGTGATGTTATGTGCTTTGGAAAAAAACAAATAATGAAATGTAGCCATACCAACACACCACTACCAGCCTTAGGTCATCCCACAGACTTGCTAGGTAGTGTGACTATAGCAGAAATCGAAATATAATGAAGTTGATAATAATAATAATAATAATAATAATAATAATAATAATAATAATAATAAAAAAATATCTGAAAATATGGGCAAATGTTTAAGGAGTAATTGAATAGGTTGGTATAATTACACTAATTGGTACGATTTTATATATTTTAGAATATTGTCATGATTATTTATGGCAAGTCTGTGACAGATTAAATATGTATGATTATATGCGAACATAAAATAAATAAAAAAAATCATATGAGTTAAAATAAAATGAGACTTAATAAAAGACTTTAATTAATATATTTTTCTTTAGACTTGCTTGAGAAGCCATACATATAAATCAAATTTAATAACGAACAGACGGCAATTTTAATCATTGATATATTAAACGTTCTTTCAAGTTACACTTTACCTTTTTAAGTATGTACAGTTGATTATTTTATAGTATTTAAAAGAGTCGTGTGCTTGGGAAGGAAAAAAAGTATATAGCTATAGGATGTGTTATAATAAAATGGAAATTTATTTCATTTTTTTTATTACAAAGAACCCATAAAAATGCCGGTGTTAATGCATCTAAAATGAAGTAATTTCCTAACTTTGCATTCAGTAAAGCCAGTAGATGAATGAATCATCAGAAGAAAATCTTGTCGCATGTGCTTCCTTCAACGAACAAATGAAAGGTGATATTTAATTTCTGTACCTATAATTATTTATTATTCAGTAATTCATAAGATTGCTTTATATTAGGTGAAGAGGCTGACAATTTCTCAGAACATCTCAATTCCTAAAATCAGAATTTATGTTCTTTAGGTAAGAACAGAGAAATTCAAACTGTGGCTTTAGATATATGGGATGCGTTCAATAGGTTTTCACATACTGGCCTCCTGCTTATGACAAGGAGTTACAGGGTTTGAAGTTAAATAAATGTTTTAATCCAATAGTTTCTAACAAATCGTGTTCATATTGATGTTCAGGTTCACATTAATTAGTAGAACATCAGGATTCTGTCTTTGTCTACGTTGTGTCATATATTCATATTATTCATATATTCATATTATTCATATATTTTTATATTCATATATTATTGTTTCATATATTCATCAAGGATTTCCCTTTGTCACCAGTTCCCGTCTATGTATTTATACGTAAATATTTATTCGATTTTTAATATCAAGTCCGAGAAGTCTAACAAATTAACACTGGCAACTGCGCTTGAAATGTACTTCTAAACAGTTGTTAAATGGGACAAAGACTGCCTTGTTCATTTTAATTCTTCAAATAATCGCTTTCATTCAAAAGACACAGAAAACCATTTGTGATGGCTGAGGGTAACCTCCAAAAAAGCAAAACTTTGTACCTTCTCGGATTCACGTTTTGCAATGACAAAAATATCAAGATCTACTGCTAGGAATTTTTGATGACCGATTTTGTGCGAGTTATTTTTATCACGATCCATCTTATACATTTATCAATCCTCGATTAGTCTGTGCGTTGAATATTGCTACCATTTTTAGTATGTATAGAGATTCTTAACAAAATTCAAATTTTCAATATATTTCCTGTGCTGGCATTTCGATTTCAATCATTTTCTCACCGACATAATGTGGTTTCTCTATGTATTTTTAACAAATATTTTCATGGCAAGTGTTCCGATGACGTTTCGTCATTGGTGCTTCGGCCGCAAAAAACTTAAGTATGATACAAGATTAACAACTCTTTTTTTACACCTTTTTACAGTTGAAATAGCTAAAAGCAAGAGAATCTATTTTCCTGTTTTCTTTTTGCGCTCATATCTCTGTAGAACTATATTTCTATTTCTTGTTTAACTGATGCCTACAATTGTCAAACATTCGGATGCAAAGCTGCTTGCCATCTTCTGTCCACCTAAAATCAGTTCTCTTTCTCCTTCTTAAAAGTTACCCATCATCTTTCCCTACCACTAAACCCATGTCCTTCAGACATTATCGCCTTGCTTGGGGTGAATTGATTTTTAAAAATACTTTTAAGATACAAATACGTGGTTTTATTTTCATAGTTTTAGGTCATTCAACTTTTGTACGTCGAACATCGAAGTTCACTATATAAACGTATTTATAGCTGCCTCAACCGGACAACATAAAAATACCCAATCATATCTGTTGTACTTTGAATTATTGTGTGTCTCTGTTGTCACAGAATGCTGCTAATGCCAAGGCGGCGTCAATTATAGGCTTTTGAAATAGGCGCTATATTGTGAGATAGACGGCTGCTACAACAATTCGGAAGTAGGGAAAATATTTGACACAACTCGATCTAACATAGAATGTATAACTCATCTCCGTTGAAGCGTAGTGGAAAACCATAGTTTTTAAAAGTCATGTCGAGAAATTCCTTGTTAGAATTGCCTGTGATAAAAACTAAGGAACCATTGCAATAGAATCATTCAAATAAAAGACATATTAGAAG
>OZ010571.1:22693921-22701421 GCA_963932145.1 Acanthosepion lycidas
TTGCAGATGCTTCTCAAATATAGTAAATATATATGTCCATAAAAATAGATAACACTTGGCTTTACAGAATCATGAGCATAGGAAGTGTTTTCTCTTTTAAATATCTTCAAAATATGCACTAATTCTTTCTCTCTGACAGCAATCTAATTTAGAAACCCTCTACTTTGATAGGCTTTTGGGTCTTTTAATTAGTGAATAATAGTATATAAAACATGCTTTCTTTTTCTTCAATAAAAAACTGTTTCCCTGATTCTAAGAGATTCGATTGAATTAAACATATACACAAATAAACTAAGAAAAGACAATTCAGATATAACTAAATGCATGTCGTTCTGATTATTTGTAGTGAGTAATTCCAACATCGGAGTCGGAGAAATTCGAAGAGGGAGATTTTCAAATTATTACAGATCAAACCAGGGCCTATGTTTAAAGCTATCTTCAATACGTGTTGTTCTGATCATTATTCTAGAGTAAAACTTATAAGCAAATTATTACGAAGGAAAAAAAATCGTTTGAAAAAAGCGAAGAATGGTGAATGTTATTAAATCTTATAGAGCTATGAATGTTAGAAGTTTTATTACAAATGAAGATTACACTTGAGGCAACAGAAAATTGATTCGACAGGAGGATACTAAGAATAGTGTGGATTCAAGTCAGTAACGAAGATGTTGCAAGGGAATTGGAAGCAAAACGGACAGAATTTTAAAAAAAAATGCTATTTCTTGAACACTTTATAAAGAAAGAGATTTCGAAGAAATACAAACAGTCAAGACGTATTAAAGGCACGGAAATCAGAGGAAAACATCAAGAATCTCATCTAATGAATGCGTTCAAATGAATTGCAGAACATGGTGCGGGATTTATAGGGATAATACAAACCTTATTAAGAACTATAAAATATAGGAATTTTTGAAGAGTTATTATTGTCTATGTCCAAAAAGAACAGGACAAACTGAAAAAGAGGACAAATTACTGAAGACTAGAAAGAGTCATTTATAAAGTGACATTTAAAATATAATCAGAAATAAAAAAAGACGGTATAATTACGAAATGGCAATGGAAAAATAAAGAAAGCTATAGTTCTTGCTTTTGTCTATATTTTTGGTTGTGCAAGGTGTATAAAAAATCAGATTTTTTATACCAAAGAGAAGGAACTTAGTAATTATGAAAATAATATGATTAAGTTTTGATGGGTAATTTTAATACCTATTATTAAAAAGAAACGTTCAACTTAATCAAAAGTACTTTTCCCGACTGTTACTAGGGATGGAAACTAACTAGAACGGATCCAGATCAAGCTTCGTTTAACTTCTTAGAGGAACACTTTAACGTATACATTGATTTTAGCTGATTGCAATTTCGTGAGGTAATTTAACCGGAAGACGATGGTTTTTCGGAGGGCCTAATTCGATTTCCAGTTATATTCACTTACATTTAAATGACATTAGGAGACGTATGAATCTATTTCCTTCCCCAGCTCTGGTTTTAATACGAGGGATTTTATCTGTAAAGATAAACTTGAATCTCAAATATCTGTTAATTGAATATTAATTTGCATGAAACAATAATTATTCAAACAATCCTAATTAAGTTTCGTCATTAAATAACACACAATTATGACTATTCAGTTAATCAATCTTTATATTTAGAGTCAACGGCACACTGTATATTTGTCCATGTAGAGATTAGATAAAATAATGGTTTTGAATCGCTGTTAAACAAGAAAGCTGGCAATTAAGAATATGATAGCATATAAAGACGCAGGGCGTATTTTATGAATATGTGAATTTTTTTTTCTCAAGATTCTATAAGAAAACTATTTTGTTGTCAGGGACACACCAAACTAATAAATTCAATTTTTTTTTCTTATTTTATTTACTGTTTTCTCAGTATATAGGCGATCATGGATTGACGCAACTTAATTTTGATCTAATAATCTGTTTGCCTAGTCTTTTTGTTCTTGATCAGCTTCCTTTTTTCTCTTGACTACATGTGGTTTTAAATTATCCACTCCTTCTTTCTTCATTATATATATATCAGAAACTTTAGTGGTCTTTTTATGTTTATCAATATAGGTTTCTTTGTTGTTACTTTATTTCGTATAGCTTTGTCATTTCTCATTCATTCTGTTCATGGTGATCTTAATATTCGTCAGTAGATCCACATCACTGTTGTTTAAAATATATTATTTTTCTGTGCGGAAAAATACCGGCATTCACACAAACAGAGTTTATCAGATAATACATAGCAGCTCAGAAGATGTTCGTTCATTTCTTACTTATATTCCTATTTCTTAATACTTTGCTTAGGTTCTCGAAGTTATATTTCCTATTTTCTATGCGTCATTAAATTACTTTGTCGTATTTCCGGCCATCTTTTATTACACTACCGATATACTTACTTTTTTGTAGGTGATTGATATCTCTGTCCCTCATATGTAGATCTAATAGTGGAAGATCTCTTTAACTGACAGCCATATATTCTGATTTCTTACTCTTAATAGTGTTTACTTAATTTTCATTACTACCTTTTGTAATTATCCTTTAGTTTCTTTTATGTGTGTAGACAAAAACATAGCAAAATTAAAAGAATTATTACTTTAATTTGTTTACTAGTTATATAACAAGAATATGTATTTGAACAAGTCATGTGAAATTATTTCTCTGGCACTGATCAATATATTTCGAACTGAGAGCCACAGTACATTGAACTTAAACATTAATTCAAGTTCCATTAGCATTGCATAATTCGAATGAATGCAAAATAAGTAAAACATTTTTGATAAAATGTGTTATGAAAGTTGTTATCGTGCCTTTGTGAAAATGTCTGAAAGTTCTATTAAAAATATAAGTAGTAAAAATGATTGTAGAAATCATTTACGGTTAATAATGAGTAGATTGAAAAATACTGAAATTCTTTTTTTATTATGTGTCTGAATTGGGAATTGCTTCATTTATCGTAATTACATGTAGTATTTACTAATAGATTACATAACATATAAAAATCACTGATGTTTTCTTTTCTTTTTCTTTTTTAGTTTTAAAACGTCTCTAGATAATTAGCTCCTCCTCAGAACCAAACAAATTATAATTGTTTTAAAAGATAATTTTAGAGTTAACTCTTTCCACACCATTTTTCACCACGTAGCACAAGTAAACACATACTTCTTCTATGTATCGCTTATCTTCAGGACATAGACAATCTTGACACTCGTCAACTCTCTATCTCCTGTGGCTCTTAACTCTTTCTCAGTTTCCTAGGGTTGCTACTGACCTCACCACCATCCATTCACACGAACTTGCGGCCTTCCTCTATTATTTTAACTTTCATTATAACCCGTGTGTTTTAAGATTTCCAAGCTCTCCTTCCTCAGTATGTGTCCAATGTATTTCCGCTGTCTTTTTCCGATTCTAAGTATAAGTGACCCCTCTGCTGCCATTTACTTTAAGATTTCCTTGTCGGTTACTCGCGCCGCCTAGTACACTTCTGAAGAGGCACATTTCTGTTGCCTCAATTTTTTTTTCTTTATCAGTGTGGAGATTGTCCAGCATTCACTGCCAAGTAAGGGTAGGAATATCACATAGCCTTCCTCTGTTGCTTTATTTTTTTCTAGCGATTTTCTCCCGTTTCTCAGCCCCTTGCTTAGCTTTTGGAATTCCACTTTCAAATTTGTGTTCGGATCTCCGTTAAAATTCTTTCCAGATATTTAATCTTCTGCATCTACTTGATGTTTATATCTGTAATCCGTAACTTGCATACTGGGCTTATACTCTTAATGGTGACCATAATTTCCGTCTTCCTGCAGTTGATGTTTACTTATTTTCTGGCTTCCGTCCCGCCCATCACTATTTTCGATGTCCTGTAATTTCATTTGCAAGTCGGTCAACACAGTTACATTGCAGTTGTTATATTTTTAAGAATATATCTTTCGGTCATAAGTTTTTGCATAGTCTCTAGTTCCTTTAAAATTGCGTGTTTTTAGTGATTGAATAAATTTGTGGAGAAAGAACATACTTGCCTCACAACCCTTTCTATTTTTGCATAGCCAATAACATCATTTTATTCTTGAAGTTTTGGAAAAGTGCTGTATTGACTCTGATAAACCAAACATATAGAAATCATTAATATTAGTCAACTGAATTTGCACTATCATATGCTATATACTATATTTATAGAATTGTAAGATATTTACATATTAAATAATAAATGAGATTTCCAAATCACATTAGATTCTTTTTTTTTTTAAATTTCCATTTAAGTTCGTTTTCTATTCTTTCACATGATTTGATATAATTTTATCCGAAAATTATCCCGGATAAAATGATATCGAATTATAATAATTCTTAATAGCATCTCTATCTATAAAAGGCAGAATGTGTGTGTGTGTGTGTGTGTGTAACAAATGCATGGCCGCAATTTTCGACGGATTTGCACCAAAATTTACATGCACATGCTCCCAATTAAGAGAAAGGCGAAGACCGACTTTGCATTTCCCAACTCCCAAACGATAGTGGAAATAAACGATTTTTTCATGCTTCTACGGCAGTTTTCATGTAATTTGCGGCGATTTTCTACTGGCCAGAGTGAGAGCATCTAGCTGGCTGCCACGAATAGACAGGAAGTTTCTGTTGTCCAGCGTGAGAGCCAACAGCTGACTGACACAAATGTTAACTAGCATGCAAAAATATCGATAGCTGCATTCGTTACATTTGGGAAAAAATTAAATCTGCATGACACTTTATTCCAATTGGCTCATTCACTTGCTTAAACTCAACGTTGATTCTGATTCCGCAGAACTGGGTTGGGTGTGAAAAGTATGTGTTGTTAACATTCTTTTTTCATTAGGTTTTTCCAGTTACGAGTCCTTTTATTAAAGCTGATCGTTTTGTGTTCATTTTCTTTAGTTCTTTTTTCGTAACAGATTTAATGTTTAGTATAGAGCTTAGAAAAATTCCCAGTGTGAGATAGGCAAGAAGCAAGGCATGTAGAAACATCAGCACGGCAAAGGGCACTCCTTTAAAGGCAAGAAATGGCAAAAATATTTTAAGTCAAGTGATAGTAAATTGCTGTATGGGTGGTACGATTTTTGAATCAAGCACGGCCAACACCGGGCCATGCTGCTAGTAACATATAATTTAGAACATTATTAATTGTTTGGTAGGCTAATGTTTATAGATTTTTAAAAGGATATATTAAATTTAGGTTGAACAGCGTCTGGCTTCTTAAAATAGTTTTGTTATATTCCCTGAGTTTAGGTGGAGTAAACGTAAGTTTACTTTACATCTTCATCAACTACAACACGTAACATAAATTAAATAATTATAAATATTGAACACATTGGGGGCATTAAAATATAATGGTATTTAAAGGAATAAAATAAAAAAGAAAATTAGCTGATATACCCACACGGCGTTCACTTAAACACACATAAATTATATAGTTATATAATAAATTATAGTTGTGTGTATGTTATTAATTCGTCAATTATTCCTGTCGACCAAAAGAAAAGAAAACCTGATGCCATATTCCTATACATCAAGTCCATTGAATTCCTTGAATTAATATCTAAATAAAATAAAAAATAATCTCATATAATGTCTCTGTTTGCGCTCAACCGGGTTATAAATTTGCAATTTTTTATATGTTTATATATTTGTTAAGAAAACGGAAAAGGATATCCCATCATATTTAAGTGCAAAAAAAGAAATTAAATATTAATAATTTCATGGATCTATTTGTTTGAACGTTAGCGTCTCGATTACACACGAATGTGACTTCTTGAAAATGTCAAGTTTGAAGGACAACCACATAGTGGAGCATTTGGAGCAGTGTCTAAAAATGCTTACAGTGGGTTGCCTTAAGCATTTAGTTTAAATCTGAGAAGATAAAAGTTAATTAAAGAAGTCAATCTGCTGCAGACGGAAATATAGCAACAAGTAGAATGCTGATTGATCAGGCTCATAGATATACACGCTATAAGATTTCCACATTGTTATAACTTCCCTTTCCTAGATGCATACATCATATATTTGCACACGCATATATTTATACACTCTCAACATTAACTACAGTGGCTTGAAAATTTCTACACCCACTTTGAAAATGTATATATTTTGTATAATTTAACAGGGATCAACACATTTTGTCAATTCCAATCATTGGTAAATAATAAGCAGATCCATCAAACTTTCCTTGATTTTAAAATTACATTTTTAAAATTTCACACTGATTCTTAAAATCATATAACTTAGAAAAATCACTTTGCAAAAGTCTACACCCACCAAATATTATACTGTGTTATCACGTAGGTTATCATTTATGTATACAATCCAGGACAATCAAAACTTAAATGTACGTGCCACCATAATAATAATAAT
This sequence comes from Acanthosepion lycidas, assembly GCA_963932145.1. NCBI lineage: Eukaryota > Metazoa > Mollusca > Cephalopoda > Sepiida > Sepiidae > Acanthosepion > Acanthosepion lycidas. Next base: position 22,700,299 of record OZ010571.1, read on the forward strand.
AATAAGAAGAAGAATAACGTGTCCAGTCTATAATTGTCCTATATAAGGTCATTTAACTGCCTACAAAATCATCCACCACATGGTTTCCTGCTATGTTGGTCTTTGAACTTTGACTGTAAACACAAGCTGTCCAACTTGGGAAAGAAAATGGGCAAGGCCCTGTACCAGCAACTTAAAATACTTATCATTCCAAAGTACACTGAAAATAATGGCTATACAAAGATTGCAAACACATTAGAATTGCCCATTAAGCACTGTTAAAACTGTACTTAAAAAGTGGTTAATGCACAGAACCACTGCTACCAAGAACTGGGAGACTGAGCAAATTTACCAGTAGAGCAAAATTACAACTGGTCCGGGAGGCAACATCCAACCATAGTGCAACACTGAAAACACATGAAAGCTTCAGTTTCCAGTACTGGGACAGATGTCCATGCACCTCCAATTTCCAGAGTATTGCACCGGTCTGGACTGCAAGGAAGGGTAGCTAGAAAAAAGCCCCTTCTGAAGCCTATGCACAAGCAAGCCAGACTAAACATTGCCAAAAGTCACATCAATGATTCCATGACCATGTGGCGAAAGATTTTGTGGTCAGATGAGAACAAATTCGAGTTATTTAGAAAAAGTACGAAACCCTACGTTTGGCGGGGAAAAAAACACTGCTCACCTGTCTCATGACAACGTCCCCACTATAAATCATGGCGGTAGCTCGATCATGCTTTGGGGTTATTTTTCAACTGCAGGGCCCGGAGAGCTGGTAACCAACCAAGGTTTAACGGACAATGTCAAGTACCAAGAAGTACTGGAGGCAAACCTGCTGAAGTCAGCTCGAGCTTGCGCTTGGTTCGCAATTTTCAAGATTCAACAAGATAAAGGCCCCAATCCTGCGTCAAAAAGCACTAAAGCTTGGTTTGCTAGCAAGAAAATCACAGTTTTTGGAGTGGCCTAGCCAGTCTCCATACCTCAATCCTATAGAGAATCTATGGCGAGATCTAAAGCTGGCTGTGCACTGATTTTCCCTATTCAATAAGACACATCTCGAGAAGTTCTGGCATGAAGAATGGCAAAAACTGTCAGCAGACCACTGCAGCAAGTTCGTGGAAACCTACCAGAGGCGGCTGTA
>OZ010571.1:22706421-22716421 GCA_963932145.1 Acanthosepion lycidas
TCCAAGCGCAACTAATGTGCTGAGTTAATGTCAAACTCAATATTCAGATGTGTGATAATATGTATACCTATCGTTATATATATATATATATATATATATATATATATATATATATATATATATATATATATAAGGATGGTACAAAATAATGACGTCATAATGTCGTTTTTTGACGTATTTTTAAAGTCAAAAAACGACATTATTGCATCATTTTGTTTGCACCAACCTAATATATTATGTGTCTGTTATATAACACTGCGCACTGCTTCACCAACACCAGCACATTTTGTGCGATTCATACATACATACACACACACACACACACACACATATATATATATATATATATATATATATATATATAAGCAAATATAAATGGATATAAATCCGACAGAATGAAGAAAAATATTTGGAAAAAACAAACAGGACAATATTCATATTTAAATATTTTAAAATTTTCAGTTATCTGTTTTGGATAAGTCTTGTTTTTATGTCCATCGTCTTTGTCATGTTGAACTGATTATGTTAATTGTATTTTAATGAATATTGTCCTGAAGAAGGTTTATTAAACCGAAACGTCAGACGTTGACATTTCATTCATGTTAAAACCACATAATTGCATTTAAGGATTTTTGTTTGTTTTTTCCAAATATTTTTCTTCATATATATATATATATATATATATATATATATATATATATATATATATATATATGTGTGTGTGTGTGTGTGTATCCTTGTGTATTTTATATATAATTTTGAGTTTGTGTTTGCATTTTACAAAGTTCTGCATTCGGATTTAGACATATATATGTGACTGCATGCACAGCTACATCACTATATTTATAAGTTAATTTAAGAAGGATTCTCTGTTTCTCTCTCAATATGTATATATATATATATATATATATATATATATGTATGTATTGTATTTATATATACATACATACATATATATATATATATATATATATATATATTTGTGTGTGTGTGTGAAGAGGGAGAGAAACTTGAGCACGTGTAAGTTGGTAATTTTGAATAGCACGTTTAGAGGTTTACGGCAATACTTTGAGTAATTCCTATCAAATGGATGTACGCAAAATATTTGCACTGAAACCGCTACACAGAGACAGGAAAAATATAATGTTATCCAATCACTCAAATGAAAAATGGTTAAAAGACAACATTGCGACATCAGTACCATTAGCGCTCAGATTATGTGGGCAAGACAAATGTTTTTCTAAACCACAAAAATATTATCTTCTTAAAACTTTTAAAACTAGTGAAAATTAGTAAGAAAAAATAAAGAAGCTATTCCGTTATATTTGATTCTTAGTAAGAATGAGTTAGTATGGATTATGGCAACGAAATCGTCGACAGAAAACACATATTCCTTGTGTAGTACATTTCAGTTTTTCTGATATTTATCAGATATTTTTAGCAGTCCCACTTTCCTAGAAACTTTTCTGACGATTCCGTCAAATTAAAAATTAAATTATCGGTATCTAGTTTCTATAACAATCTATACACGGCTTACATTTACCTACATGTTAAATCTCCTATGGCACATTTCTACACTAAATATAGAATATCATATATATATATATATATATATATATATATATATATATATATATATATATATATATGTATATGTATATATATATGTATATGTATATATATATGTATATGTATATATATATATGTATATGTATATATATATATATATATGTATATATATATATATATATATATATATATATATATATGTATATATATATATATATGTATATATATATATATATATATATATATATATATATATATGTATATATATATATATATATGTATATATATATATATATATATATATATATATATATGTATATATATATATATGTATATATATATATATGTATATATATATATATATGTATATATATATATATATGTATATATATATATATATTTATATATATATATATAAACATATATATGTATATATATATGTATGTATGTATGTATGTATGTATGTATATATAAGATTAAAGATACAGCATATATTTATACATATATATAATTTGCTATATTTTGAAAATAATAAAATAACATTAGAAATATAACATTTATAATATTATATAAAAAGATTACTTAACTTTTAATTTCAACATTTTTTGTTTTCCCTGACTTCGAATTCTCCTGGTGATGGCCACTGCTGAAGACTTTTTTTTGTAGAATTAAAATATCATTTAAATAAATAAAAAAAATCAGAACTCCTCTGTGAGTGATCATTATGATTATAAAATGTCAAGTAACAGATACGTACAGTTTTGTTTATCAATCTTATTCTGCAAAAGTATAACGAAGACTAACATTATATTACATTAAATTACATCTTTATTTGCAGTGATTTTTGCCGCTTATCAGGCAAAATTTTACCGCCTTGAGAGAATGCCAATTGTTTAGATTTAAAAATGTATTAGACGGCAATTTGAGTCTGGTTTTATTAGGGAAGATTTTGTTTTAATCAAAGTTGCTTGAAGCCATCAAATAGCTAGTAATCCTTTGATGCAAGATCAGATGAAAATGCCGAGTGAATTGTATCAGAGAAATCAATTTTCCCATTTATTTAGTATAATATTCTTACTTTTTGAGGATTTCTTTTAATGGGGAAAGTATGAATCCTTTAATCCATCGTGTTCCCTGCAAATAACGTACAGAAAACTCAGCTGTTACAGTGTACTTCAATTTTATTCTTAACATTCAGTTATAATTCTAAGTTAGGATGGTATGTTAGTTATTACATTCGGTTCCTATGAACAAATCTTTCTTCTCTCTTGACCTAAAACTTTTAGAATTAATATTGGTATTTTATTTCAATATAGCTCAAAGTTTCGAGTTAGATTTAAGCAACATTTCTTTGTTTCTATAGGTACAACATTACTTACGTTTAATTATAACGAAAACCTGACACACACTTTATATCATTCAAAACAGTCTCGTCTCTAATCAATCAACTTAATACATATTCACTTTCTTCTTTTATTTATAGGCACATCTTGCAAATTCAAGGTATTTTACTTTTTAGTGACAATTTAGGCTTGTATATTGTTAAGTAATATTCATATATTAACGTAATTCTCCCATTTCTACTTCATTCAAATGTTATTTTATTATGATTATATATTCGTATGTAACACCACATTTTATTAGGTTGGTGCAAAAATAATGACGTAATAATGTCGTTTTTGACGTTAAAAAATAGGTAAAAAAACGACATTATTACGCCATTATTTTTGCACCAACCTAATATTTCAAAATATTTCGATTATATCCAAAACATCCTTAGACTTTTCGCACTAATAATAATAATACAGCATTGATTTCTATTTATAGCATCAGCCCAGTTTATTTACGAATATCATAATTAAACTTTCATGTTGGATTTTAACGGAAGATATTTTGATTCTAATTTGTTTACATAGAAGTTCTTAATTAAATCTCACAGAATACCAGCAAGATATTGGCATCGTATTTATTTAGAAATATATTTTTGTGTAAGGTGAAGATATTATTCGGTGGATAGAGGCTCTTTGTCAAGGAAAACATTAAATGAGCATTAATACTTATAATTTACAAATGTTAGCGCAGTATGATCTCTGGAATCAATTACGCTTTTACTAAAAAAAACATTAATTTATTTTTTCCGATTTTTTTTTTTTTTTTTTTATTTGGGTGGAGAGTTAAGTGGGGCTGTTGTAACCGTACTTAGTAGTCTCTTCATGTTAGTTTAAACCGCTATCTCTTGAATATTACTTAATTCCAGCGCTGTAACGACACGACGTTGCTGGGCAAAAGAATTCATTTTTATTTACTGATAGTTCACCCAAGACTAGGCCCCAGAGACACATAAGATAGAGGGATATTGAGTGAGATTGTAAGACAGAGGAAAGTGTGAAGTAAGGGAGTATTATGAGAACGAAGAGGATATATATCCGTTAAACCTTGACCTTAAGAAATCAAGATTGTAGTTCTCAGAGAAAAAATATCTCGTGAATTTGTTCCACTAACTAATAGTTCTGGTGATATAACTTGATCAAGGCTCTGTTTCTGAATTGTAGAGAGGGTGGCTTTTCTAGGTGTACTTGCCCCAGACTCACAAATCTAAATATATGTCGGGAACTGATCAAGCGGTCTGCAGAACGGCGTTGTTTTTATCTCACTCCATCAGCTTGTTTCGAGGATTTTGAATTGCTTACATCTACACTGCGTTCGAAATTCTGATTCAATTAATAAAAATATAATAATTATTTATTTAATGAGACGAAATTCAATTATACATTTTTTTATCATTGGTATAATATTATGTGTGTCATCACAGCATAAATAGGTTTATGTTTGAATATATAAAATATATTTATCTGTTATTCATTGAATCATGTAAAAAATCAAGGTGAATATTTGTAAGAGAACATAAAAGCGCATGCGCAATGAAATATTCAGAGTAATTACATAAAAAGTGATCATAAAACAGTAAATCAGAGAATAAACAATTTCAATAATATGATTTCAATTACTGTCGCTAGGAGATTTTATTTGAGAATTCTTCATGGCATATCAATCAGTTAACATGGGCACATTGACTTAATGTAATGGTTAGAAAGCTTGTCCTGCTAGATCAATTACGACTGAATGGTGAGTTAATCTTCACTTCGTGTCCCACACTCTCAGCCTTGTGCCACATCTAACATTAAAAAATCACTATCAATGAGTTAACATTGTTTCTTAAAGTTTATTTTGTGATACAAAATGCTTGAGATCCTCACAACCAGATCTTTTTTTTTCAATGCTTCCAACATTTTCGATTCGGGCTTCATTCAGAATACATGGTCGCCACAGTTAAAGTCTGGCGTACTGAAATACAAATTTAGCTTAGTATTACAAAATCTATTTGGGTCCAAGTGTTTACTTTTAAAAGTAATCAGAAATACAATAAAAGAAAATAATCCAAGGAAAAAGAAGATTATTGACATTGAAATTTTTTGAAGAATGTAATTGACCGGAAGGCAGAACACAGAAAAGAGTTCCACAAACTATCAGTGCGAAATAATCAAAGATTATCTTAGAAAGAATGGGTACAGTTAGCAACTTAAGCAGTAAAATTATGCGATTTAACTGCCAGCTGGGTTTAAATTCGTGAAGTGGAGGAACCAACGAGGAAATCTCATTATAAAAATTACTAGATTTGGGCGAAATAAATAAGGTCATCGTGAAAGGAATCTCTTAGCAGAAGCCTTAAGAACGGATTTAATAAAATGATCCCTGTGGAAAACGCGAGAAAAGGATTAATGAGTTGATTCCAATAGCTTAATCTTGGGTGTGGACTGAGATGAAAATGCCTATTTGCTTCAATTTCAGTTTCTTAACGTTCCTCTTAAGCTATATATAAAGACAAGCAGTGGAGCCCTCCGTTGCCCGGGATGTAACAGTAAGAGATAGATAAAGTATCGATCATAAAGACTGAAAAATAAAATTGACAAAGATTATTGTTCAAGTTTGACGGATATGCATGTCTTAATTAGTTTTTTTTTTTTTTTACTAATTGGTCAAACCTAAGCTCAAACAAAAACATTGTTTTCAATCGTTATGAGTCTACCGATTGAATATAATTTTATTATAAACAATTGTCTTGTAAATGGAATTTTAAAGCATTCTGAATGCAAAAATAAAGAAAAAAGTGTGCAAGACAATAAGAAACACTACCTGCCAAAAAAAGTGAAGTTTTGTTGAAATCGGTTGAAAAATGTAGGAAATCCGATCCCATATATAAACGAACACAGACACACACAAACAACCTGGGTTTTATAATAAGTATAACTTGATATGAGTTGCCCCACTTTCATTCTGGCGACATAACCGTTTTTTAAAATTGATTTCGTCCAAAAAGAATTGTGTTTTTGCAATTTTTGGCGCTTTCAGAATCACCGCAAGGGAATTTTACGTAGTCCTGTGAAGTTTTGTTAAAATCGGTTGAAATATGTAGGAAATCTGATCCAATATATAAACGTACACACACACACACACACACACACACACACACACACACACACACAGAGAGAGAATCTGCGTTTTATAATAAGTAAGATTGGTCTTTAATAATTCAATTTTATTAAGAAGAGGACATTTTAGCGTTCTCGTCCACCATACATTGATCTGTATTTTTACCTCCTTTCTAATGTGTATAAAAAATCCCTATTCATGAGGCCACTCTCTTGGGTTGCAGCTCCAATTTACATTGGTAAAAAATTGTAAACAATGTAACAAAGTATTATCTACATATTGTTTATTCTTTGGCGAAAATTTATTGTAGACAGTTGCGCATACAAGTGTTGGGTAAAATTGGATTTAATGGATATGCAATGTGGTTAGTCTACCTCTCGTCTGCAGTCACTTTCTCAGAGACGTAATGTCGCTTCTCTCTATATTTTCTACAAGTACTTTCACGGTAACTGCTCCGACGAGCTATTTTCGCTAGTTCACGAACTTCATCAATTTAAGGGTGTTAATAATTTGGCCTCTCAGTCTCGTATTTCACTGTCGAAACAGTTAAATGGAGCCGTCTCTTCTATTCCAATAGCTTCATGTGTCCCGCTTCCGGTCTGTGGAACTCCCTTCCTCATACTTGCTTCGCTGAAAGTTATAGATTCAGATATTCAAATGTAATGCCATTCGGTATCATCTGAATCCCTGAACTAATTACCCGTCCTTGTCTTTATTCTTTACTCAATCACGCCTCTTCAGGCTTCCTCTTACTGCACTCTTTGCATGCTAGTGGCAATCCCGCCTTGCTTGTTATGAAATGCTTAAAACAAGATAAATCTAGATATTTCGAAAATAATATTTAGATACTCACAAACCCACTCAGAGACACACAAAAACACACTCACACACACGCACACGCGCACACACACACATATATGTATGTATATATATATGTAGCTATATATATATATATAATCGAAGAAAATTTACAGCATTTAAGCGAATCATCTTTATATGTTTGCATGTACGTTACAGTAATTAGGCTTAATACATTATGCATTTTTTGTTGTATCTAAAACTAGCTCCAGCTGCTTCAGACGTGATATCGAAATGATTCAAACTTTCAGCTCCTTATAAAATGTCAGGATGTAGCGAATTAAAATGCGAATATTATATTAGTTTTTGACAATAGCAAGAAGGGGCGAAAATATATGAAAAAGAAACAAAGAAAAAAAAATCAAACACTATAAACGGAAATTCAGTTTCTCCACGATTTCTACATCTACGAAAATTGAAAAAAACATAGAATAATGTATTAAATTGGGCTTGCCGTTAGGATTTTATATATATATATATATATATAACACACACACACACATATATATATATATATATATATATATATATATATATATATATATACAGTAACTCCAAGAGCCTATTCATTACTCCGCCACGCTTCCTAATTCGAATTCCAGTCGAATCCATTACATTCAGTTACGTGCTAATACCCTCAGGAAAGGTATGCATGTTCTTCTTTTCCCTCCATCTACAGGAAAATAGCACGACAGCCTGGGTACTATAGCCGTGGATGGCAACTAGTCTAGGAGTAGCACAACTCTGAATTCAAAAACCAACGAAGTGTCATTTGTGGACCTTGCGACACATTGCACCAGGTCTCTGTAATCGACCCTTCAAAAATTGTGGATGGTTCTGCATAAAACCTTCTCTAATATAATCAAATCTAATGTGCTGGCGTCGGACCTTCTGTTCCTAGGAATTGATCTGTTTGACCCTAATATGTTGAAGTCTACGGGTGGGTCGAATATATATATATATATATATATATATATATATATAGTTTTAAAAACATGAGTGACTATTGATGGATTTGTTTTTTTAAGTTTTTCTTACAATTTTTTTTTGAGTTTATTGAAAGCCCAAACATCTTCTTTCAATGTCAGAATTCGGGGGAAATTAATTTCTGATATGTCATACTGTTTCAGCCATAGCTCAAAGAAAAGGCGAATATAACTATCTCTGCCCTTCAATTACAAAATCCGAAAATTTACCCGTTTGGCATCCATTATATGCTTACAGCACATTGGATTCCCTTGTGGCCATCCATCTAGGGTCATATCTGGTTCAAAGTTGCTTAACTTCTGTGATCAGACTAACATCGGTATTTCAACCTGATATATTTGTACTTTCTTAGAAACAAAATGGATCAGCGTTTCCAAAAATATTTTCATCCTTCTTACCATCTTCTGAAAGTTTTAATTTACTAAAAGGAACCTAACAATTTATAAATGCAATTTGATTTTAGTGAAGAGATTCCTATTCCCATTATGCGTTTCTGATGTTTCCTGTTTCGCTGCTTCTTACCTACAATTTGGCTTAATAGCAATAGTTATTTGCTGTTTATCTCTGCCATATAATTTATCGACTTCGAAAGTCGTGCTAAGGAGCAACTCAGAAGGGTCAATGATCTTGATGGGTCACGATGGCACACTGCCAAATACCGTACTTGAGGGTTCCTGAGGTGAGAGTTAGGTTCATCTTTTATTGACTTATGTCTTGAGATTCTAGGCATTCATCACTTATTTGCTCGATTAATTTGAAATGTTTTTACGCTAAATATACGCTAATCAGTTTCAGTAGCAGAAAAAACGATTAAATAATCAATCAAAATTCAACATCTTATCAAATGCGCCTGTTTACATCTTTGTAATAATATTTAAAATTTTGTGTGTGTGCTCACCTGCGTGCACTTGCACATGAGCTAATGACTGCGTGTGCGAAAACGAATTTCATGGTCGGAAAGTGAAGGTAACGCACTTATGGCCGATTGTCATGGGGGGTACTTCTTGGTGTTAAAATGCCGGGGAGTAGATCGAAAATTTCTGCACCATTGAAATTTGTCCAAATCCGAATCCAAGACTTGACCGAAGTAGTGTGAGACAAAATGGGTAGATGGATATTGTCAGAAGCAGACGATAGCTCTGCTAGCGCGAAGGCACAATTCATCCAAACCAAGGTTGTTTATCTACGTTGGTGACCACACCAGAATATTTCAGTCTTTTCCAGAAACTGTAATTAAAACACACAGATTAGTCGCAGTATATATCATAAGTGGTCTCTCTGGCTGTTAAACTAACAGAGATCTTCCCGAATAGGTTATATCTTCAAAAAGGATTGCTAATCCTCCTTAACAGAGAATTGTGTTAAGAAACGATTATCCAGATATTTTATATATATATATATATATATATATATATATATATATATATATATATATATATATATATATATATATATATATATATATATATATATATATATATATGTGTGTCTGTGTGTAATTTCTTTATATATATATATATATATTGAGTCTTCATTTTTAACCTACAATTATTCCGAGTGAGTTCAATTTTTCAGTAGATATACCTGTTTTTTTTTTATCAAAAATGAATACTATAAAGTCAGACCTAGATCATCGAAATATTATTTTACAAAGATGTACTTTACGATAAAGATTGAAACTGCATTCCATTTTTGCTCTTATTATTCAGCCGTAACATATTTTTTTTTTAAATTTTACTAGTAAATTTTAATTATATATTCATCGAGTTGTAAATGAATGTTACTTAACGGATTATGGATTAATAATATATTTGCTACGTTTATAATCTGGGAGTTTTGGGTGTCAACAAAATAGATCTATTTATTATTTGCAATTCCATTTAAAGAAAATTCTTTAATTTTTTTTTACAACATTATATTAATTTTTAAAACATTTTGTTACGACTCCGTCTTTGATGAGTTTTCAGATGTATTTGACTGAGTTTTTCGTTCTCGTCTATGTTATAACAATACAGACAATAATTTACATATTTGTTGTAGTATGTTGTAGATGTGCTACTAAAAAAACATCTGAAATACCTACAAACTTTGATGA
>OZ010571.1:22721421-22748921 GCA_963932145.1 Acanthosepion lycidas
CAACACGATTCATGCACGTAGGCAGTATCAACCCCCACCCAAAAAAAAATAAAATAAAATTCTCTGTTACTGATGAAAGTCTGAATGCACTCAGAAACACTTGACAAAATTCTCTCTGGAAAGCAAAGAAATGTTTGGCACCTTAACAAATTGAATTTAAAATAGCATAATTGACAACGTTTTTTATGTCTGCAAACAAAGCGGTATCATTTAGAAACTGATGAACAAGTACACTCCACCTATATATATATACATATATATATATATATATATATATATATATATATATATAGATAGATAGATAGATAGATATAGATATATATGTGTGTCTGCGCACGCGCGTATGTGTGTGTGTTTGTGTGCGAATAAAGGCGAAGGGAAGCCTTATCGTAGCCGACGTGTTTTGTTCTCTGATGGACATTATCAATGCAAATGTAAGCAATAATTCATAAGTAGAAGAAAAAATGACGCTAGTCTTTTAGGATTTTTAAAGTCTAGAACGCTAAAGTTTTTCTTTATAAGGAAATCTTTGCTGTCGTTATATCAGTATAAACGCCTCGATATAATATGACTCTGTTTGCGTGTGTTTTAAAACCTTTTCTGTTTAAATTTCTATATCAATAAAGCAAGCTGATATTGGCGACATCCATCAATGAAGACTAATCTGTAACATCATGTTGGTGATCAAGATTTCTCTTGTGGCTTTCAAGTTTTTATTTCTTATTTTCAGTGTATATATCACAGGGTTTAAAAGATTCCCTTGATGATTGGAATTATCTCATTTGATGTTTCTTTTGTTTTTATTTACAATATATTAGCTATTTAGGTACACATTAAATCTCTCTCTCCCTCTCTCTCTGTGTGTCTCTCTCTTTTTATATATGTATATATATATATATATATATATATATATATATATAAGGTTGGTGCAAAATAATGTCGTTTTCTCACATAGTAACATATGAGAAAAACATTATTTTTGCACCAACCTAATATATATAATAAAAAGGCTTAAACACTAATATTAGTGTTTAAGCCTTTTTATTATACCCTTACTCTGTCCTGGAGATTGAGTTCTACCTGGATTCTATCCCCTTGGATTTATTTTTTATACATATATATGTATGTATATATATTTATATATTTTACATATATGATTGCAGATGTATGTGTATATTTACCACTAATATTATCTATATCTATAGATATATATATATATGTATGTCTATCTATCTATCTCTCTATCTATCTATCTATCTCTCTGTCTCTCTCTCTCATATATATATATATATATATATATATATATATATATATGTGTCTGTTAGCGTGAACATTTATTTTCGGTTGAGAGATTTGGGGAGGCAGTGTGAGTTTGTAAACAGTGAATATTACTGCTAATAAAGAAAGATTCTTCATAAAGCGAGTCGAGTTCTTTCAGGCACTGTATGTTTATCTAAAAATAAATACGCTTAAATTCATCATCGTAACTGCTCGGCACCGACGGCCTTGTGGTAGAATCGGAGACTGACGCCAATTCAGCTGGGTTTCGATCTAGCCGCACTGATGTGCTGTGACACAGCGGAACAGTCTTTCTGTGGATTATATATATATATATATATATATATATATATGGGGTGGTGCGAATAAAGTCGAAGGGAAGCCTTATCTTAGCCGACTTGTTTTGTTCTCTGGTGGACATCATCAATGCAAATGTAAGCAATAATTCATAAATAGAAGAAAAATGGTCACTCATCTTTCAGAATTTTTAAAGTCTAGAACGCTAATGTTTTTTCTTTAAAAGTAAATCTTTGCTGTCGTTATATGAATATAAACGCGTCGATAGAATATGACTCTGCGTGTGATTTTAAGATATCTTATTAAATATCTATGTCAATAAAGGAAGTTGCTACTGGCGACTTTTAACGTCTGAGATTTTTACTATTACGCCGATCAGTTGAATTTTGTTTCCTTAAAAGAACACACCACCCTAATGAATTCATCTTATTTATTTTGCGGAAAACATTTTCAGTTTATTTCATATGGAGACACGAAGCCTATACTTTTAACGTGTCTCCTGCGTGCCAAGAAAAAGGATGAAATAATTAGCCTGAAATCTGACAAGCTAAACAAATACACATCACTCTGACGCTGTTCATCAATTAATCAATGGAGGTTAGATGCCAGACATTCCTGACAATTTGTTTTAATGGACAGATTTCAGAATCTTTGCGCGGAAATGCTTCGAAGAATGGTTGTTTCGTTTTCTGCTGATAATTTTACCCGTGTCGCATTTACTAATGACAGAAATATATCCTTACGCTCTGATGTGAGTGATCATGATATCTGATTAGTAGATGGTAGGAGTTTATTTGCTGGTAAGTAAGGTGATTATTATGCATGTCTTGTTTGAGACTATAAGGAATATATATATATATATATATATATATATATATATATATATATATATATAGACAGAGAGATGAAATATTTTTGCACAGTAATTTTTCAATTGTTCATGTTACGTTGAGTTAAAGAAAGTTCTTTGTTAAAGATTCATTTTATTTCATTCAATATTATCCAGTTCAAGTCTAGAGTTAACCGTTATCATCCCCACATACCTGTATAAAGTGTGACTCTTACTCTGAAAACGTCTACCCCCAGTGGTTCCGGATCATAGTGAAGGGCGAACTTTATTGTAAAAAAGAATTATTTCTCAAATGTATTTCCTGTTTATTTTTCCCTATAAATTGTCCAATATCTAAATAGATTCGGCTTTCATAAGCCATTATCAAGTCGTTTCATTTTCGGGTATTGATTCTCATTTTTTCTTCTGCGCAGATTTTGAAGGTCCTTTGTAGAATGAAAACCTTCCCCAGATGCATGAGGCACATATGCTATTTACCTACTGCGCTTGGCAAATGCGTGCTTCTAAGGCTGTATTTGATATAGTTAAGCAATTATAGCACCTTTCCATTCACAATTGCCCAAGACTCTCCAAATTATCATTCGCAGCGGCTATCCATTATAGCACCGGCAAATCCAATCTTACAGAAACTAGCAAACCTAAGCGTTCACACATATAAGTACTGAACAGGGTCGCCATGCTTAAATTCAGTGATGGGACGAGAAACAAGTTTTTCACGTGATAAGTCTGCACTTATAATTTCAGAAGCATTTCGTATCTGTTTTATCTTTAGTATTGTATCTTCACATGATGTACACGTGATTATTTTCTTATGTAGTATCATGAGTATATATATTTTTTTAATTATGTTATTCTTGGTAAGACATTTTTTTTATATATATAATTGATGTTGGGTGTTTGTATTATAATTCTTGTTCCTTCTAGATATTTTAGCCATTGTTCACATGAAGATACACACACACACTTACATATATATATATATATATATATATATATATATATATATATATATATATATATATATATATATACTATAATTCGCCAGTAGAATTTTGCTAGGGGATAGAATAGAATATGGAAAAATAATGGAGTACTTAAAGTCATTTAAAAAAGAATGGAATCCATTATCAAACTTATACTTTAAGAGACATTTGCAACGAAAAGGCAAAATATGTGTTGCAGTAATCAAGGGTAAAAGAGGATGCTTTGACGAGAGCAAAATTTATTCATATTTTTTTACATAATAAATTTTCTAATAAAAAAAGCATATATTAATATTTTATGCTTATGCACATACGATAATTTTCTCCTATTTAAAGTGGAAAACGGCCAAAAAACATTACCGGACACATTTGAATAGTAGTGTATATATATATATATATATATATATATATATATATATATATATATATATATATATAAACATATGTATAAACATACATACACACACACGTACCCACATATAGACACACGCACGCAAACACATACACACACATATATATTATCTCTTTAATGAAATATCAAAACATATGTTAAAATCGGTAGACTATGAAAATTATGTTTCAACACTACTCATATGTCACCTCAGTAAACCTTTTGCGAGTCAGCGATTAAATTAATTTCAAATGCAGAATACTTCCTCCTTTTCGTGAAAAAAAAAACAAATTTAAAATAGCATTGTTGGCTTTGCCGTGGTCAACAAATAGAATATGATATACGCTAAATTCAAAATCACCGTAAAACCTTTTTTTTTATTATATAATATAGGTTCCTCTATTAGGTCACGTAAAAAGCAGCATATCACGATTAAAAAAGGCTCATAAATCAACAAAAACAAAGTCTTGTCTCAATACGTTGTTATTAATTGAAAGCTAAAGCATTAAATTTATTACTTATAGTAAGTAACATATTCTTGTGTCTTTCAGACAGAAATTATATAGATTGGAATGTCAAGTATATGCTTGATTTTTTCTTTAATTTTCTTAAAAGCAGCCATTTTCTTAATTTTTTGATTTTAAATTTCTTCCTAAAATAAATTTATATATCTTTGACACGTTATTTGAGTAAAATTAGAAAATTTAAAGTTAAATTAATCTGATATGAAACAAACAGTACTTATAGCATAAAAATTTGTATCCAAACATTTATTAACGATGTGTCTGAATTTATCAAAGAAATCGATTCTGACGAGGTGATGACAGATTACTATGGATGATCAAAAATAACAATTTTTGCAAAGTAAGCGAACGTGGTTTTTCGTTTTTAACTAGTACTTTTTAAATATTAACATTTTTATTCAGCAATTATGTAATATCTATTTTTTATTTAATAATTTCTTAATTAGATAATAGTTTAATTTTTTTTTTAATAATTAGATAATTGTTTAAAATTTTTTAAGGATTATGTCATGTATACATTTCCATGCGTAGAAATTATGAACGTTTTTTTCAATAAAATTTTTTTTTAAATTATCTTAAAAATATCTGGGGTCAAACGACTGTTATGTGATTTTCAAATTTCAATTCGTAAATTTACTTTTTCATTAACGTTATCATTGCATTACGTGCTTGGAAGCAATAAAGAATTTTAAACGATTTTTGAAGTATGAAAAAGTTAATGAAATTTTTTTTTTAAAATGTGAAAAGAAATTGTAAAAAATATATTATTCATCGAAAAAAAATATTTCTTCACAAAATAATGTCCTTCGTATAACGTATTTACAAAAACAGGTGAAAGCTTTTGTAATTAATTAATGTCATAGTTTTTTTACATTTTGTTTTATAATTCAGAGCAGATTTTCTATGATATGGGGTACTGTTTTACAAAAAAAAAATGGTGGTTTACTTTCTACAAAGAGTCCTGTTTATGACTAATAAAATAAATCCCGCGCTTGAAGATTTAATTTCTCAAAATTTCATGATAATATGTAAGTAGGTGGAAACATGTTTAAAAAAAATCTCTTTTTAACAAGATTTTCTAAAAAAAAAAATTTCAAAAATAATATCATTCATTTGTCAATAAGTCCTGAAAGCTTCATTAAAATCCGACAACAATTTGATTTGTGCAAGAATTTCCTAAATTAACGTGAGTTTTGCTCGGGAAAATCGCAAAATAAAACAAACCTTTTTTAGTCTTTTCGCGCTGTCGTAAAAAAAACAAAATTTTTAACCAAAATTTTCTACGTGCTAGAAAGGAGTAAATAATTTCAAAAAAATACTTAAAATATACTTTAGTCTTTCCTCTTCATAACAGCATAAACATATTGATACAAAACTTTGTTTTCGTTGATTTATGGACCTTTTTTTCATCGTGATCTGCTGCTTTTTTTACGTGACCTAATGGAGGAACCTAATATAGTACATAATAAGACGTTGTCTGCATATAAGTCCTAGACAATTTTATTATAGACAGATATTTTGTTAAAACATTCGAGTCGATAAATAAAAGCCTCTTTAAAAAAAAAAAACTGGTAAAAAATCATTTGAAAAAATAAACCCAGAACATAATCGCAAAGTTTATTTGGCAAATTAATATGGAATCATTATGTAAAGATCACGCATATAAGACGTTAATAGTACTAACTAATGAATGTAATATTATAATAATTCCATAACAGATTTATTATAATATAATCCTCAGTATAGCCATACTTTCCTTCTTACCTATTGTATTCCAAATTACAAGGGTCTTGGATGCTTCTTGACAACGTGTGAGTTTCCCGTTTCTTCATTATAGATCATCAAACACTTGCTCTCATTAGTGTTGTACACCAGTAGATATCTTCCACCACCGGAACAATATGTAATCAGCCTGGATACATATTTGAATAGATATGAGAGAAAGCTAAATTAAGGGTGCATGTACTGTGTTTTGCAGTCATAGTTTGTTTTTTTGTTTGTTTATTCGTAATGAAATATTTAATTTATTCAGATTTTCATTCAAAACAGCAGGGCATTTAGTTGCCGTTTCTTTCACTAATGCCGAATTCTTTATTCTCTTTTGATAGCCAGTATATCTAATAACCCATCTTCCTACAGTGAGTATACCAAATGCAACCATTCTATAACCATTCAAGAAATTCCTTTGAATTTTTGAACAGCATTCTCATTCTGAAAATTGATACTATGTTAACTCTTTGCTTTCTGTGCCTGCCTTTGATTCGCTAAAATATATTGTTGTTATAAAACAAGCAGAAACCTTACAATAAATGTATAAAGGTCACGGAAACCACACCATGAATATCAACAGCAGTAACTACTAAAATGGATATCACGCGTCAAAAAAGAACATTATGATGTAAACACGATATTGATATTTCCACTCTCCTTCAATAATTAAATAATAGGTTAGGAATTAAACTCCCAGAAATACTGGAAAAGCGATGACGCCTCTGGACTTGAGAAATCTATTTTCCTGGAAAGAGAAATATATTATAAATTCCAATCGAAAGTAGTAGTAGTTCTTGGTCAGTGAATGCCAAATGTTTGATTGTAGGTAAAAAGGTATCATAAGAATATACACACACACGCACGTGCGCGCACAGACACACGCACACATACACATATATGCTATCCTATTGCGAAATATTACTATTTTTCAACCAAAACTATTTTCTGCCTTTTTATGAATATCATATGGAATATCGAATCTATTTAAGAAATCGTTTTATATAATTATTTACATCAATCGCTAATGTATATTCTAAAACAATTGCTAATAAAATGATCTACCCTATAACGAGTCCATGCTAAGGGAGCTAAAAGCCCTAACAGGATTTATTATCGGCTGACATAATCTCAACAACATAAGATAAGCGG
Source organism: Acanthosepion lycidas (assembly GCA_963932145.1). Taxonomy (NCBI): domain Eukaryota; kingdom Metazoa; phylum Mollusca; class Cephalopoda; order Sepiida; family Sepiidae; genus Acanthosepion; species Acanthosepion lycidas. Next base: position 22,728,664 of record OZ010571.1, read on the forward strand.
ATGACAGAATCGATGGCTGACTTAGGAAGAAAACTGAAAGAACACATAGATAGATCAAGAAAAAGAATAGAGTATTAGAATTAAGGAAACTGACTGTATGGTGTTTGTGAAAGAAAAAAAATCCCAATGTGTGAGATATGATTTGGAGGCGCCAGTGTAAGTATATACAGAAAATTTACCTCTCTGTGGAATGCCATAACAGGCGATGGTAACGAGACACAGAAATCTAAATGGGCATAGGAAAAATGAATCATCGCCTCCAGACAATAAGCAAAGTATTAAGGAATTGGAAAATATCATTAGAATACAAGACAAATATCTAATCTTCGAGGTAAGATCTAATTTTGTATTAGGCAAGGAATTCTGGACAATATCATTACAGATGAAATCTAGAATTGAATCGAGACGAATAGAAGTTCTACCGAACTATGATAAGAATAAGATGGCGAGAAGAAATGAAGTAGCGAAGAAGTTGTAAGGCAACTCGGAAAGAGATAGTTGCATTTTCTTGGACACGTAATGAAGTGTGTCTATGTATTATGAAACTCGTAGAATATATAGGTTCGTACCACCTGTTAGGTTCCCAAATATAGACAAATAATGAACCCCTAAACTGGAATCAAAACATGAAAATATAAAACACATTCAAAAAATTTACCAAAATTCGCAAGAAAATATGTCGTTATTAAATAACCCTACAGTGTTGATATGTCGTTAAACAAAAAATGAGTTAATACGAACCATAGAAACCAGACCAAACTTAGAAGATATTTAATTTAAGAAAAGTAGTAGGAAACTGTGTGAAACGTATTAACATCTGGGAATTGATTTTAGAACAATTACAACGTGCGATTGTAGAAGATAAAAAATGTTCGAAAAGTAAAAATCAGGATGTTGTAGAGAGCTATGTTAGACCGCTTACTGAAGAGGCAGTACCTAAAAGAATAGTAACATTTTGATTTAAGGTCTTCCCACACAAAAAATAATAGGTAAAATTCCTATCCTAATTTTGGTCGTCAACAGTTCAATCGCGTATTTTCAAATATTCTTTATTTTGATATTTAATAAATACGAATTAATTTAAAAATAAACATAATTGCAAAATTAATGTGTTACGTTCATTCTTGTTTGCTTTTAAATTTTCCCTCCAAGCAAAGCGACAATGCCACTATGACGAAAGGTGTTGGTGTGAGAGAAAGAGATTGATAAGACTAATGAAGACAAAGGACATTAAAAGAACAATTTCAAAAAGCTGCCGATTGACATTATCATTATATATTTGAAGAGTGTAATTGGCAGGGAAGCAAGAATCCAGAAGATTGTTCAACAGGCGAGAAGGGCAAGAAAACAAACGATTATATTAGAAATTACGGTTCTATGTAACTAATTCAAACCTAAAACGATGCAACTTTCGCAAAACAACGATACAGTCAGTTTCCTTAATTCTTATACTCTATTCTTTTTTTTTTTATCTATCTATGTGTTCTTCCAGTTTGCCTATCTAGTAATTTGCTTAAATCAATGCAGTCGATGAACCAAACAGGAAAGCACATTAAAACATTGCCATGACATTGCTATATATAAAAAATAGAGAATGAAGCAACGTTACGATAATGGGAAAGTGACTGAAATTGAAATAAAAGGCCATGGCTGATCATATAACACACCTTTTTTTTTTAGCGAGAATCTCTCGAGATATATAGCAGGGACCCCAGACCAGATTTAGCAGCAATATTCAATTCTCGTAGGAATGATAGATTTATAAGTCTGCAAGGTGGATTTTTAACGAGAAACATTGTCTGAAACGACATAGTGATGACAGTTACTTAACAGCTAATCTACTAATTGATTTAATATAATCATTCCCAATCCTGTCAGTGGGAAACGGGAAACGAAGAAGAAGCAATTAGTTACTATCGTAGAACTTGGTTTCAGCCACGCTAATAGAAGGCAAAATATGTTCACTACGGTGAAAAAATATAGTAGTTTCGCTTCGATAGTATTAAATTTAATAAGACATACCTTACCTGCGTTAAAAAACTGACCAGAATTAGAATCTAATCATTCTTTAATAATATTATAATTTTTCTTCCGGAGTAAAATCCTAATTCGCAGAGTCATGCATTTACGCTAACAATGCTTCATAAAGAACACAACCAAAATTTATCCCGTCCTGGGTATGACGATAAACTCCATCCCCGTCCTACTGCTGAACGTAGTTTATCGTCTTTCCCAGATTAGCAGGATCCCTTAAAAATAACAGTAATATCTAAATGGATATCACATGTAAATCGAAGGCAAAATAATGACGTAATAAGACATATATTTGCCACACTCCTTCAAATGAGAAGCTCCGAAGGAAACTACCATCACTACTGGAAAGAGCGATATCAACAATTGGATAATTCCTGAAAAATTGTTTTAAGGGAAAGATTATATAAATTCTAAACGAGAGCAGTACTGGATGCTTGGTTAATAAATGCCACATTTTTCTTTGTAGGGAAACGGTTGATATTAGCCTTACCATTTCCAGACCATTTAGTCAGTGGTAATGAAAGAAATGTCTGAATGCAAAATAATGAGTATCATGGCAATACACAGAACTACTGTTATTATGTTGATCTCAATTGATGTTAAATAGAAAACAATTCTTTGATTGTTGGAATATATAAAGGATTATTTAATACATTTATGGCCTTATGCAGCAAAGACAATATATTGTTTTGAGTAGGACAGGACAAACACATTAATTGTAGGACATAAAAAGAATAAGGAAGGAATTGATAGTAACGAACATTTCATGATAATAATTTTCAAAGAATTTATTTGAATTGAGGCCAGAATATGTCGAACATACCGAAATGTGTAGAATAAATCAAAACATAAATTATTTTATGGAAGCCAGATAATATAATTTGAATTTTGAATAAAAATGACATCGTTTTAGAATAAATAACGAAGAAAGGAAGGTAATTATTCTATGATCTCCAATAAATGTCACAAGAAATACATATGGGAAAACCCAAGGAATTTAAATAAAAGATTAGGTGAATACAAGAGGTCTTTTTTATTATTTACAAAATAACATAATAAACCAATTAGTTGCTCAGCGGAATAAGTATCAGCATAATTTTGATTAAAAAAATGATAATCTAATTAGCAGAGAAAGCAATTTACCAAGACGAAAAGATTTATAATGTGTTTTAATAGCAAAACAATCAACAGTAAATTTACGCTAATGTTTATAAAATATTCCTCTATTAATACAACGTTGGAAAATTCATAAGAAATCGATGGAAATAGGAACAAAAAGAAAGACATAAAACAAAATGAAATCCGATAGTATATACTCAAAACGATCTTCAGCGTCACCTTCTCTTCGTTTACAAGTATAGTCTCATCAAATAATGATAACTAAGAGAAAATGTGTTCAATAAAACCGCCATTGTTTTCAATTACGGATGCCAGACGACTTCAGAATCTCATGGAACACATCTGGACGGTCTCCCTGATGAATACTATCATAACCCTTGATTTCTGTTCAAATTTGGTGTTACAAATATATTTTTTCGTCTCTCCCTCAAGTGCGCCTCACACATAATAATCAAGAGGGTTGCAGTCTAGGGAGTTAGGTGGTCAGATTTAAGACGAGATGTGATGGTAGATATTTCTAACATCAATGATCAGAAAATCCTGCGTGTGTGGTAAGGTGCAGAGTCCAGTTGCTAGATATAGGGTCTTCCAGCAGAGACCATCTTGACGCAGGGCATCAGTACACACTCAAGGCATTTCATGAAGGCCTCTGTGTTGAGTTTGAGAACATTAAGAACAAATTCCACAGTTCTTTTCTCATCACAACGATCGAAGTGAGTTTCCCGAGCTGTTATACCTTCGTAATTACCATTAACTCATTCAACTCTTCCCAAATCCTCTAAGAATTCCTCAAAATGACATCTAAACATGGCGAAATGTTCTTTTTGGAGCTTCCGGCGCCAGTGTCAAGCAGAATGGCATATTGTTTAAAAATTCCTAAAGTGATGCATTGTGTTCTTTTTCTCCTAACAGTACCCAGCTGTTCCTACAATAGAGTGTAGTTGAAAAAAAATCTAATTGAAACAACGCGCATGCGCAAAATTTAAAAAGTATGAAATGGCGACGTCGCAGCGTGTGTTTGATTATATATATATATATATATATATATATATATATATATATATACTTAACATAACCATATATATCTATTTTAAATAATGAATATTCAAAGGAAGATGATCAAATTTTATAGGGGTACACGAACGTTCTCAAACATTAACTAAATGTTTGCAACATTTATAATTATAAAATATTATTAGTAAATTATATAGCGATAATCTCATAGCATGAGACGTCAGCCCCGCTTCAGACTCTTCAGACTTTTAACATCATCTAATATCTACAACACACCACTTTACAAAGGAATGTCACTTGTAACAAACTCCGGTGTCTGGTCCGTAAACATATCAGCACTCTCAACATTTACACATATCCACCACTCACGTGTTATTCAAACCGCCGGTTCTAATGTGTGACAATTCAAATCTCGTATATTTTCTTTCCTGTCACAAACGTAGGAGAGGAATTATGTGAGAGAAACCGGAACAGCGTCCCCTGTACGGTTCAGTAACCACAAAAAAAAAAAAAAAAATTTAAAAAATAAAACATTAGGGACACAACAACAATTTGTCGGTTTCTGTACACTTCAACCAACCTGGTCATATCCTTGATGACGTCGCGTGCCTGCTTTTAGCGTCGTCGTTCGATAGCCTGTAGGAGAGACGCAAATCAGATTTGAAGTAAATTCCCTCATTGAGAGATTAAACAGGAATTTCGGTTTGCTCAGAATGTACAATTTCCAGAGTTAAACCCATAATTACCAAAGTCACTCCCCAGAGATTAATTCCCTTCCCATTATTCTCCTAAATTTTGACAACCATCACCCTAACTATCAAGTATATGTTATGTTCTACCACATACAATGTCCTTCAGGACGCGTTAGACATCAATAAATGGATTAGTCTGTACATTGTGGGCTACTCTCAAATAACCCACGTTATATTATCATTGTATCACTATGGCTAATTTGCATACCAGCTTAGGTTAGGAGAGGAGAATGTTAGTAAATATGCATATTAATTTTGTACATGTATTTGTATTATATGTGTAAGGTGATTGATATGTCGGTCCTGTGGCTTGTGTATATTTATACAATATCATGTGCTTATATGTACTCATGTGTATCTATATGTACACAGTTTTCATTTCAGTTTTTTCTTTATTTTATTAAACCCTTTTTTAACAACAGATTTCCAAATATTTATCAATAGTATTGTACGTTCACTTTTCCTTTTAATTTGTTCAATAATATTTTATCATTATATATTCCCTTTATTCCCCTTTCTTTTTCTTCCTATTTATCACGTCATATTCAAGCCATATTCTTTCACCAGTGTACCATGTGGTTAGTCAATTTTGCTACAACTTTGATATACGCGAGACGTCTTTCTCCTTACATAACCTAGAACCCTCTTCATCAATGTTCACAATTTTATTTCCACACATGATACACCCTGGTAACAATTGACCAGCCTAACACATTTATAGCGATCAAACTTTAAATTTATTTTCATAAAAATTGAACACATCGAAGACTCAGGCAGAGAGCTGGTTTTTGCTAATAATACAATTTTCACTGGAAAATACCCCATCTACAAAAATATCTGTCGGTTACTAATTCACTTTTCTGTGTTTGATCCCACCGTACCGTTGATGAAAGACACGTGCGCGTCTAAGAATTCTGAACATAAAACCATTCTCTCCAGGGTTTCTTTTTTGTAATGTGATTAATATTTTAAAAAAATGTATAGTACTGATTATATTGGTACCCTTTCATTTGTCCTTGTTTTATTAACTAACCGATCTGTTTTACATATTATAATACACGTGGACCACTATTTGCTTTATATGTACACACACATATATATACGTGTGTGTGCGCGTGCGAGCGCGTGTGTGTGTAAGAACACATATGTGTAATTTATTTTCAGATGGAGTATATCTGTGAAGTAACAAAATCAATAAAGCGTAAAGAAGACATTTTATTCTTTGTCAACTCGTCTCCTACCCTGATGAAGTACCTTTTTAAACTCCCTCAGAGGCCGAAACGCCTCGGCTAAGAATAATTCTTCCTCTTTTTTATTGGGAGTGAGAGGGGCTGAGAGTACATTATAATGTCATCAAATGTTATAATGTCATCAAATGATTCTACACAACTTGGGTACAATTTTCTTTTCTTTTACATGGACATGATTTAGCATTAACATACAAGTATGATTTAATGATATCACGTTGTCATATTCCGTTCTTACAATATGTCTAAATTAGAGCCAACATCTATGTTTGCTTTTGCATAATGCTATCAAATATTTATGTGAAGATTAGTAATTATTCATATTATGATTCATGACACACTTAGACCGATTCATTAGCCAATCGTCGGTCGAATATAGCAGGTGTTTATTGCATGAGATTATTTCTTAACGGAATCCTGTTTTCGGCACGGATGGCACAAATTTTTATCTAAATGCAGATAAGAAAATCTGTCTGAAAATCGATGTCAGCAAAAGGTACCAATAGCTTTTTATATCTGTGACAGCGTGCCAAATACTTCCGGAAGCATTTCTTAATGGATCCTAGCGTTGGTAAGATTCATTAAAGCAAACGCATAAATGTTGAATAATCTTCTCAGAAATGCGTAGGCTGAACGCTTCTACTGTAAAATGCTGATAACAATTTTAATAATACAGGCGTTCAGTTTTGATGTTTCAGCCGTGATAATCATCTATCATTTAAGTAATTTCTTTTAGAAAATGTTTTCATTTGACACTGTAGTTGTTTTTAAAATATAAGTCATCATCTCACACTATCGTTCCTTCTTGCTTTATATATATATACTTGCTTCATACATCATATATATATATATATATATGTGTGTGTGTGTGTGTGTGTGTGTGTGAAAAGTATTTTGAAGATGCAAGTCGGAGCATAAATGTTTGTACCATTACTGATGTTCTGAATGATCATTTTCGTCTCAGCATTGCTCAGTTTGGAAAACACAGTGGGGCTGATACGCAATTATTTTAAACCTTTCTCTTTCTAGTTGAATAACCCAAAGGGTTTTTCAGTAATTCTTACGACAAATGATGTCACGATGGCTAAATGTCTTATCTGAAAACCTGTAAAAAGATCTGTATATACTCCCGGTACACACACACACAAAAAAAAAATCCTCGCTGCTGCACAATATATGGACTTGTATGCAGGTCACTAGCGGGACTGTAGTGTTACATTCGCTAAAATAAATGAATAGGGTTGCCGGATCCTCATACGTTAAAATATTGGGTTAAGTTACATTTCCGACCCATAATTATACGATTATAAAGACACTCTTTTATAGTCTGGAACACTTCTATATCGAATTAATATTCTAAATGGCCAAAGTTTGATTCATGTTTTGCAGAACAATAAACTTTGTATACAGCCTACTCATATACCTATTCCCATTTTATTGTGAAAATTTCGTTAAATTCCGACTGGTAGGTTTTGGACAAAATGAAAGAATGTCACCTCGTTAATAATTTGAAACGCAGTATATATATATATATATATATATATATATATATATATATATATATGTGTGTGTGTGTGTGTGTGTGTGTGTAGCAAAGGAGTCAAATTCAATATGGAGTGTAAGGGACGCAACTCTTTCCGTAGGAAAATGTCTGACACAATAATTTATATCGAACAGGGGTGTAATGGCTTCTGCCAATTTCTCCAAGCGACCTGCTTTTATGGAGCCCAGGCACACCTCATTAGCTTGCGTGTAACGCGACCTTGCGAGACTGCACGAGACCGTGAATATTAAAAAGTCACGGACGCCATATTGGACCCTTTCTTTCTTTTCTCAACCCACAGGCCAGACAGACGCAAGGGCGTTTGGGAGGTAAGCCATTTCTATTTTCCCCACACTCCCCCCTGATCTCATGATCACAGTGTTGGCAGGGAGGCGGCGATCGCTTTCACCGGGGGATTCTTCGGACAAAGACGCTGCGAGCCTCATCGTCGCTTGTGCTCCCGTCTGCGGTTTGAGGGTCGAAAAATACCGCGTCCCTTGGAAGGCTACTCATGTCTGAGTCACTGCCTGATGGAGCGGGCGTGACCCAGAGCGATGCCTCATTGGTCTCAGATTCCGATTTGCTCTCGTCGTCCAGCGGTGGTTGCAACTGTGTCGCCGGCTGAAGGCCTTAACGTGACGGGGTACACCGTCGACACGCACTGCCTGTGGGGGTGATCACCTCAGTGACGCGTCCGGTTCCGTATTTCGTCGTACACCTGCTGCGCGGGTTTTTAATGCAGACCACATCTTTCTACAGCCTCTCTCCGGTTACTTTCAGTTCGGGCAGCGGTTTGGTCTCTATGGGCTTCACTCTGACGTGGTACCTATGCAATGTGTGCGAAATCATCATTCGGGGTCACGTTGTACAAGTAGACCGCCTCAGACACCGCGCAGCTCGTCCTGGCTGCCATGGTCTTGACGGTCATGTGGTTCCGCTCGATGATCCCATTTCCACTCGGTACGTGGGCGCACCGGAACCGTAGGTGCACTTCCCAGCCATCCGCAAACGCCCTGGACTGCTCACTGGTGAATGTGGTGCCATTGTCGGTTAATATCTCCGTTAGGGGGACACGTTCGAGGAAAATACTGTTTAACTGACGGATGATGGTTGCTGCATCTTGCCCACGCAGCAGCCGCCATATCGCAAACCTAGATGGACCGCAATCAATGAGCGTCAGGAAATCCTCGGCGTTGTGGCCAGCCAGCTCCAGTGGCTCCTCACGCTCAACTGCCCTTTCTTCCAGCGAACGGGTGCTGGGTCTATAGACTGTCACGCCACGCATCTTCTGACCACTCTCCTGACGTCTGTCTTTTGTACTCCTGGGTCAACCAACTTGGCGAAATACAGGTTTCGCTTGACGCCAGAGTGCCCACTTTGGTGGTGGACTTCCGTGATTCGATTAGATCTAACGGGACTCAGGGACGCAGCGCAGGCGGGTTGCACGGGCTCAATAGCTTTCTTAGTGGCGTCAAGCCACCTTTGGGGCACCCTCGTTAAACAATCTGCCTTGTTGAGGCTAGATGTGACCAGGGACACCTCCATTGTCAGTGCGTACTCTTGCACCAGCTTCACGATCGTGTCGAGCCGTCGTCGGATAAGCATCTCTCTGGTGGCTTTAGTCCGCACCGTGGCCCTCCCGGTAAGGGTATCCGAGATCCACTTATAGATGCAGGCGGAATCCGTGAACAGACGCAGGGTGGTCGACTTCCAATACAGAACGTCATCCTCTCCCCAGACATGCAAACCAAGCACCCGTGCACCATCCTGTAGCCTCTCCGGTTCCTTGCTGAGAAGGCCAAAGTTGTAGAGATGCTCCTTCACGCGCGCCGCAGATATAACTCCCTCGTTCACGTACACGTAATCAATATATGCAGATGTTACCCGCTGTATGCGCTCATCCTTCGTCAGAATGGCGTCAATAATCATCTGCATAACTGATGGCGCCACATTGAGTCCAAACCCCATGCGGGTCAGGCAATACCTCTACCCCTTGAGAATCACAGTTTGATAGGGCCACAGTTATCGGTGCACGCGCACTTGAAGTAGATCCAGCACAGATACATTTGATCCCGTCTGTCGCCATTCCCTTAGCTTCTCGGTGCACACGTCCGCGTGGGCTGTAAAAGGGCCCACGTGCTCGTTCAGTTCCCGATCGTCGAGCACCGGCCTCATCTTTTGTTTGTTGTGCTGGATAACCGCCATTAGCGGGATCAGGCCCTTCGGGGGCCCCAATTCCAACCATCCGCTATCAATCAAGGCTCACAACTCCTTGTCGTATTCCGCACGTACTCGCGGGGGGATTTTATACTCTGGCACACTGTTGTACAGCTTCTCTGACGGTTGATCGTCCGACCATTTCCTGGATACCGTACAGGACTTTGTGCGCTGGTCGAACTCCGCACGAAAGTCAGGCCGTTCCAGCTCCATTGCTGCACCTAGAGCAAGACCAGTTTCAGTGAAACGCGCCCGACCCTCTTCATCAACATTTTTTGATGACGTCCATTCCTAGGAGCAGATCATAGCCGAGCAGCTCTCCGTCCACGACCAGGGCTTTTACGGCTACTGCAGGCCCATCGCTTATGCTTGCGCGGATGACGCTCACTCCACAAGAGGCTAGCAAGCCCCCGCCAACAGTCAGAACTGGAATCTTTTTCTCGTCCTCCGTGTCACAACATGCCTTGCGCACAAGGGTCTGGGTGCACCCGGTGTCTACAAGCGCGAAGCAATCAGGCCCGTTAATCCGCACGCTCACTTGTTCAGCGGCGATCTGGGGAGAATGCTGGCGCTGTAGCTTACTCCCCTTGCCCGTTTCCCGGACAGCTTCTTGCTACGTGGCCCAGCTTGTCGCACCTGTGTTCCTCGGTTATGCGTATACTTCCCACCGTTTCGGCTTCGGCAGTCTTTAGAGAAGTGGTTCAGTCCGCCATATTTATAGCACCTTGTGTCCTCAGTTGGCGGTGCGGGTGCTTCCGCAGCTGCTGAGATCGGCTCCGCGTCGTCCTTCAGAATATTCCGGGCTCTGGCCAGTAACTCGTCTAGCATCAGCTCATTGAGCGTTGACGATGCTCGTAGCAGTCGACTGGCGTTTTCTGGGAGTCTTGCCAGAAAGACGCGTCCAAGGATTTGGTCGCTTGCTCCACCGAACGGTGCGGCCAGCTTCCTCAAATCGGCCAGAAAGACATCTACCGTTTCATCTGGCCCAAGACGCCGTTCGATGAACTGCCTCCAGGCGACAAAGGGATCCGCACCGAATGTCGCGTATAGAGCCTGCTTAATTTCTTCCAATTTTGCGTCATCACTGAGATGCTGATATACAGGCTAAGCTCATTTGGAGGGATGACCAGTGCGGGATCCTTAACTTTACACAGCCTGCAGACCCGCTCGCCCTTTTCCCACCACTCGACCACAGACGGGTCAGCGGGGGAGCCGTCGAACTCTGGTATCAACTTCAAGTCGAATCTGTCCATGTTGTAATCTGAGATAGCTTGTAGTAAAGGAGTCAAATTCATTATGGGGTGTAAGAGACGCAACTCTTTCCGTAGGAAAATGTCTGACACAACGCAAAGCAATGCATACCGAACACGGGTGTAATGGCTTCTGCCAATTTCTCAAAGCGACCTGCTTTTATGGAGCCCAGACACCCCTCATTAGCTTGCGTGTAACGCAACCTTGCGAGACTACACGAGACCGTGAATATTAAAATGTCACGGACGCCATCTTAGACCCTTTCTTTCTTTTCTCAACCCACAGGCCAGACAGACGCGAGGGCGTTTGGCAGGTAAGCCATTTCTATTTTCTCCACGATATATATATATATATATATATATATATATATATATATATATATATATATATATATATATAATATATGTGTGTGTTTGTGTGTTTCTGTGTGTGTGTGTATGTGTGAGAAATAAGTGTGAAATGTGTGTGTATATAAATATAAACATATATATATATATATATATATATGCACACACACACACACACATATATATATATATATATATATATGTGTGTGTGTGTGTGTGTGTAATATATGATATATATTATATGCGCGGTACTTATTAGAAAGCGCTCAATATCAGAGATAGAGCTAAAATTTGGTTGGAAGGATATGAGTTTCTGCTTAATTTAAAAAAAATGGATTTATGCAGATTGCGCGTAGTGGTGTTATCGTGGAAGTGAGGGGATCGTCCTCGTCATGCCACTCATGCTAACACAAATAGAGATGCATGTCCGTATACCCGTTGAGGTACGTAGACACACATACACATTCGCTCGTCCACCGCGATTCATACGGACATAAACATATGTAGACAGTGTGGGATTGACACATGTATGTATATGTGTGCTGTTATCTGTACACATACGCATTTGTATGTTGAAATTCAAAGATCGGAAGTGTAACGAAAATTTCTCGGGAATGTCTCGTGAATGTATTCATTTATACAACCAGAGCATTTTTCTATTCTATCACTGAATATTTTCTCGCATGCACGTATATACGTGTGACTGGGTCTGTGTAGAATTATGATAGGTAAAATTGCTATTATTTTTAATTTCTTATGGGTGAATTGTTAAAACAATTGGTAGAAATTTCAGCTTTTTTTATGGTGGTATTACATATTCTGGGGGAATGGTGGAGTAGTTTACGTTAATAATTATAGCGGGTCTATATGATAATAGTAGATGTGATGTGATAGTAATGTTGTAGGGGGATTGGTGGCAATTACAATATAAGTAGCTAATAGTTATTGTAAATTGATAGAAGTGATTAGTAATGGTGATAGGAGAATGATATATATATATATATATATATATATATATATATATATATATATATATATATATATATATATATATATATATATATATTGAGAGCGAGAATGAAATAGATACATAAATAAATAGACAATAAATAAGTTAAATATGAACGCATGATATGAGACAAAAACAGTTTTCTTTTGATTTACCTCTTAATAATTATGTGTACACACAAAAATATGGGATTATGTGTGATAAAACATCCTTTAGAGAGTCGTTTCCAATATATTTCTGTACTGTTACAGAGAAAGTGGCATAGCGATCATTGAATACAATAATACAATCTTCATAATAATACGTGATGAAACAGATATTTGAAACAAAATGATCTAAATAATCCTATATTTTAATTGATGAAGTCATATGTTTAATTCCACTGTATTAATGTATGTTACTAATTAATACATATTCAGTCTGAGTGAGAGTAATCTGAAATATTTTGGCCCTTCCTGTTTGTGGAAAATCAACCATTGTAGAAAATGTATCAGGCAATATCATAGACACTATATTTGTTTACGATCATCCTGGTCGGTATAGGTGAATCCTGGAAAATGTTCAACTGATAATATAACTATTTAATTTCTCATTAAATTAATAATCAATAAACTGAGAAGGACTATTCGTCAAGAACATCTTTAAAAGTAAACTTGAAAGACAGGAAACGCATATGTAAATGCAAACAAGGAGATGTCTCCACCATTTTGATAACGACATTTGCTAAAAGTTTTCCTACAAGAAAATATTTGTTCATACTAAACTTAATGCACCTAAGTTACAGATGAGTGTTTGTTTGTTTGAGTGTTTGTGTGTGTGCTGAAGATAGAGACAGAGAAAAGAGGGGAGAAAAATACAGAAACAAATTGTCTGTGTGCGTGAGAGAGAGATAGATAGATAGAGGGATAAAGATAGAAAGAGAGAGAGAGAGATCAGCTGAACACAATCAACAATGCGGTCACGATGGCAGATGACTTGATTCTCTAGTAACAATGGTCGGCTGCAAAACAATTTCCTCTACATAGGTTCCATTACAATTCTCGGATTAATTTGTTAAGATTCTTACCAACTTTTCAAATCTGCCACCCCCAGGGACCTTGCTAAACATGAATCGACACTCACACGCACACACGTACATATACACACAGACACAGGCATGCATATCTCCTCGGGCGATGGTATATTAATGACTAAAGGACGATTAATTTAAATTTTAAAAGTAGAATTATTTTTATTTTTCCGAGGCAAAACAGAATTTAAAGGAGGCTAGTGGGTTATACCCTGAATAACTAATCAAATGTGATCAACGCTAAATTCAACCTAACCCCAAAAATAGGTCATGGCATGAAGTTCTCTGCATATAAATCCTAGACAATTTCATTTGGGACATAAACAAATGGTTACATTATTTCGTAAAATATACAGAAGTATGAAGTTCTACTTTCATAAGAATCTAATAAGAAGGTAATCTAACATAATGCTCTGTCAGCTAACTCCATAAAATGTTTTCGATGATATATATATATCTTCAATAGAAACTGGAAAATAACCGTGAAAAATGCAAATCAGATCATAAATTCAAAACTATTTTGACAAATTAATATGCAACCTTTAAGTAACGAGTATCCATATAGGATGTAAATCATACTAACTAATCAATGAAATATGTTAACAATAATAATTAAAAGCCTGTACATTAATATAAGGAGTTAATAATGTCAACTAGGGATCAATATATATTAAATCTAAATGAATGTTAGAAATTGAAGCACAGTTTGTCTACTACTATGAGATAAATTATTATCAGTTTCAAAATTTAAACATATTGTAAGCTAAACAGTAGATTATGCCTAACACTTGCATTTAATCCAATTCTCTGTTTTAATAAATAGTTTTATAAGAAAATCAGATAATTTCTAATTTCTCATGTAAGCATAAAAACAAAATTCATTTAAAGATCTCGATGCTTTTTTTTTAATTTTCTATTTTGCTGCTGGAATTTTATTAACATCCTTATATTAAAAATATATTTACAAAGAGATGTCCTATTTTTATACAGTTGGGGGAAATAAATATTCGTACACGTGAAAAGTTGTATTTTTATAAATGTAAATTCCTCTTGGCACATTTTATGTATAAAGACACACACTATTAAAAAATAATAATAAACTTAATAAATTCTTATTCTAACAGAAATTAATGCATTTTTTAATTCTAACTGTTGAAAAAACTATTCGTACAAATCAAATATTAGAATAAAATAATCAATTAATTATGAAAAAAGTATATTCTAGAATGTTCCAGTAATGTTATCAGTAATTATAGTTAACGCTATTAGCCATTATCAGAGCATTCTGCAATTTCTAGTATTACGAGAAGGTTCTAATAATGCCTAAAGGTAAAGAATTGACTATTTCACAAAAACAACACATTTTGTCTCTTTGGAAAGATGGGAACTGTTACAGAACGATTTTTAACAACCTGAATATTCCTTTTGCCACAATTGCTTTGTTCATTTCAATGTTTAAAATTCGTAACAGCGTCGAAAACCAAAGACAAACAGGTGCTCCGAGGAAGATTTCTCTAAGATCAGCAAGGATATTAGGACGCCAGAGGTTACCCGATAAGAGATGCAGGAACATCTGTGTGCATTAGGGATTAAAGTAACTAAGCGTACAATAAGTAATGAACTACACAAAAAACAGTCTGAAATCACGCATTCCAAGGAAGACTCCACTCCTCTTGAAACGACACAGAGGTGCTTGGCTAAAATTCGTTAGAGAGCATAAGGATAAGGAATATTCGTTTTGGGGAAAGTACTATGGACAGATGAATCTAAAATAGAGTTGTTTGGTCATAATTATCGAAATCATGTGTAGAGGAATGACGGTGAAGCCTACTTACCAAAGAACACGTTGCCAACTGTAAAGTTTGGTGGTGGCAGTATCATAATCTGGGGCTGTTTTTCAGCAAAAGGTTTTGGCAGAATATCAATAAGAGATGGAAAGATGAATACCGAAAGATAGGAGAAAATCTGCAAGACAATTTAATGCGTTCCGTTGGGAGACTTCGGCTACTTCCTGACTGGTTTTCCAACTGGATAATGATCCTAAGGATACCGCTAGATCTACAAGGAAATGGTTAGCTGAAAGTTACGTTGCTGTCTTGCAATGGCAAAGTCAGTCCCCAGACTTGAGCCCAATAGAGAATTTATGGCAATATTTGAAAATTCAAATTGGGAAAAGTGCATCAACATATATCAGGAATTTGAAGACAATATGTCAAGAAGAATGGGACAAAATATCACTCAATGTGTGCAAATCATTAGTTGAGATGTACAGGAATAGACTGGTAGCTGTTGACCTCAATAAAGGATATTCAACAAAGTATTAGATTAAGTTAATATGCTTTTTTTCTGTACGAATACTTTTTTCCTCAATTAAAATGAAAAAAATGCATTAATTTCTGTTAGAACAAGAATTAATTAAGTTTATTACTATTTTATAATAAAATGTATCTTTCCACATAAAATGTATCAAAATTTGTTTTAGTTAAGGCTTTTACATTTATAAAAATACAATTTTTATTGTGTATGAATATTTATTTTCCCCCACAGTGTTTATATATATATATATATATATATATATATATATATATATATATATATATATATATATATATATATATATATATATATATATATATCTATATATATATATATATTAGGTTGGTGCAAAAATAATGATGTAATAATGTCGTTTTTGACGTATTTTTAACGCCAAAAAACGACATTATTTTTGCATCAACCTGATATATATATATATATATATATATATATATATATATATATATATATATAGATAGAGCACGCTCTATCTCTGATATTGAGCACTTTATTCCATAAATATAGCACACCTTAAGACTATATTTCTTTATATATATATATATATATATATATATATTATAATAATAATAATAATAATAATAATAATAATAATAATAATAATAATAATAATAATAATAATAATAATAACGTCAATCGTTTCTCTAACTGAAACGTTAGGGAACAGATTTTTAATTTCAAGTGATGCTATGATTAATTATTAGGTTTTTCGTTTTTAATATTTGTATAAGTTCAAGTGTTTAATGTTATATTTGTTAGGTATATATGGTGTAATTAATTGCTTAAGCATTTTATTTAGTAGAAAGGAGTTGAATATAATTGAGTTGGGATATAATAAGGCGTAGTGAAATGTAAGGTTTGTGCGTTTTGACAGAACCAGAAATGTATCTCAGTTTATAGTCTCCGATTATTTGGTAAGTTTTAAATTGTCTTGTTGCGCATTGTTAGCTAGAAATACTAGTAAGTTTCCTAAATTTCGTTTAAGCAAGTAACTCTTTCAATTTTTGAATTGTAGTCAGACTTGTTTAAAACAACAAAGATGTTTGCTTTATCATCATTTTAAATTTCTATTTCTGGGTCGTTGCCTAATTTTTTGGCAGCACTTATTAGTGAGTTATTAGGTTGGTGCAAAAATAACATCGTTTTTGACGTAGTTTTTAACGTCAATATTATTTTTGCACCAACCTAATATTTAAGAGTTTAGATGAATTTTCCTTTTTATCATGCCTATCTTTTATAAATTCTGCTTTAAGTAGATCACTGACTTCTGGTCTGCGGTAATTAGCTTCTGTTCCTGAAGTTTAATTATATTTTGCTATAATGTTTCAATCTCAACTTTTTTTATGTTGGCCATTATACTTTTTGTATATATGGCAGTTAAGTCCAAGTTTGACTAGTTCTTTTTGGTTGTCAGTTAAATCATAGTCAGAAATGTTTATAAATCTTTCAAAGTTTTTCAGAAGATATATAGTTCCTTTATATAATGTATTGAGTCTCCTTTGAATTTTTAACCTATGTTTACATTCTGATTTCTTTTAGACTATTTAGTATTTGTTTAAGTTGTTCAGAGGTGGTATTCTTTTGTAGTGTGTTATGTATATCTTGTTACGTTTGCTGAGTTTTATCACCTTAACATTATTTACTTCCATCTGCCTTTTCACAAGGCCACGTTTAAATTTCCAGGTGATATTGTTCTGGCGGGTTTCTGGATCATATAATTTAAAATTAGGCAGCAAATTCACATTTAAACATGTGTAATTGAATAAATTACAGACATTATGTCTGCTACTTTTTAACAAAATGTGTTCATTCTCAAGAATAATCTTCTAGACCAGGCCCGTTTAAACTATTTCCATTTCCCGATATAATAAAAAGGATTGAATTAAATGAAATAATCGTCCTGTCATACTGTAGAATTGGATTTGATGTAGAATACCAGCTGGCCAAACCGTGTTTATATCTAAAGAGCTTGATAGCACATCAGCGTAGACCTGGCAAAAAGGAAATCATATTGTTTATCAGATAGTAGGTCTTAAACATAATATTTGAATGCCCGACACATTTTTATATCTATTTTTACACAGGTTTTAATTTTTTTTTTATCGACTGATATAGAATTTGTATTTTTTTTTATCTTTTACAGTAATATACCATTTTAGTTCGTCCCCAAGTTATTATTACTAATAATTTAGAGTTTAATGTTTAATGTTAATTTTTAGACATTTGTTTTTTTTTTTTTTTTCTGATTGTGACACCAAGATCATTTTCTTTGAGATTCTTGACATGAATATTTTCATAATTTTCTTCCGGGAAATCGACAAATTGTCTTCTCCCTGAATTTCGACCAATGTGGAGATTTTATTGATATTATTTATATCAGTGCTAAATTCTTCGATTTTCTTGCTGTTATCTCAACATTTCGACTTTTCTCCATCAGACCTTTATCAGATTTCTCTCGGTACGAATAAAATTCTTGGTATTACGAACTGGACCCGGTATCTAAAATATTGATGGAGATTTTTCTAGTTGGGCTCTCCTTGTCGTGGTATATGTCTGGTACTCCTTTTATATGAGTTGTGATGTAATGAATATCGGCTCGAAGTAACAACTAATGCATTGACTGTATTGTTTTGCAATAATCTCTTTTGTGATCTTATAAGTCATTATTTGAAGATATATCGGACCCAAAGTCACTTGAACATTGCCGCGGATCACAACAAGTGAAAGGTTGTGATAACAACAAAAATGAGCAAAGCGTTTTGCATTTATTCAATAAAGGTAATAATAGGTTGGTGAAAATTTCTAATTGCTTTTACCTTTGAAATCCCTGTTGTGTACAGCGTTTTGCCATGAAGAAAAACTGCATTTTTCTTTAATCCACGGCCTATGCTGCCATTATCTAGGTCGCCATTTCCTTAGAAAACTAATGCATATTCCTGAACTCCAAATGTCTTCTTATCTAACAAGTATGTTTAATAGTTACAATAAAATAACAATGCCATCACATTAGTTTAAAGAATTAGCAAACACGAGCATATATATATATATATATATATATATATATATATATATATATATATATATCCTCTCAAGACTGTCCAATACTCGATAGCATTTCTGACAGCATAGACAAGGCTCTCTCCCTCCACCCGTTTGCTCACATTTTTGTGTTGTTGACTTTGACGCCCATGACACCTTCCGGCTTAAGAATGCTACTACTGAACATGCAGGCATTCAAACGCTCAATTTCTCAATCTCTCATTCCCTCACACAGATAGTTAACTTCCCCACTCGTTTTGCCTTCAACCGGGAAGGTAAAGCCTCTCTTCTCGACCTGTGCTTTACCTCCATCCCGAATCATGCAGCCCCTCGCAACACTGCCCTCTTGGTAACTCTGATCATGGGGTAGTATCTGTTAACATCTCTTCAGCTCCACCCCCTGTAAAGAACCTCCTACCACTACAACTTGGTTCTACTATCAACGAGCTGACTGGGACGCGTTCCGTAATTTACTCCAAGATGTCCCCTGGGATGGAGTCTTTGCGCTCCCCGTCCAAGAATGTGCTTCTGTGGTCTCTTCCTGGGTTAAAGCTAGAATCGACGCTTTCATCCCATCTGGCAAATATAGGGTCAAGTCGCGCTCCCCCCCCTGGTTCTCCGCTGCTTCCTCAGGCGCCATCGCCCATAGGAGCCACTACGTCCACTTATTCTGTAGCGACATGTCTGACTGCAATAGACGTCTCTTTGCCTCCGCCAGTAACGAGTGTAAGCGTGTCGTCAACGATGCCAAGTCACTATTTGCGGCTCGGATGAAGGAACGTATTGCATCTCGCAAATTTGGCTCCAAAGATTATTGGCGTCTCTACAAGAGCGTATTGAACAATTGCAAACACTCTATACCTCTTTTATTCAACAAGTTCGAAGTCCTGACCTCCTCTACCGACAAGGCTGAATACTTTGCTCGGAAATTTTCATCCAACTCGACGCTCGATTCTTCGGGTGTACCCATACCCGAATTCCCTCTTAGAACTGAGGCCCTATTGAGTGGGTTAAACATAACCCCAGCTTTGGTATTGGGCGTTATCTCCAATTTAGACCCCAACAAGGCTAGTGGTCGAGACGGAATACCAGTCAAAATCTTGTATTGAAGAAATGCGCGCCTGAACTGTCGCTCGCCCTTTCTGAACTATAAAACTACTGCCTAAAGGAATCTTGTCTTCCTGGCTGCTGGAAGACCTCTTCGATTGTTCCTGTCTTCAAGAACTCCGGCGACGCCTCTGACCCTACCAACTACCGTCCTATTAGTCTCCTTCCCATTTTCG
>OZ010571.1:22753921-22758921 GCA_963932145.1 Acanthosepion lycidas
AAAAATATTTCGAAATGGGAAAGTAGTGTAAAATATTGAGCAACTTGAATATTGTTTGAATAAATAGTACAACAATGAAGGATGCTAAAGATATTTATGTTGCTTAGAGTTAATAAGGTAAGAAAGCTTTGGATAACCACTATTGCTAACATCCCGAAAGGAAAACGGCACGTAAATGTACATGATGTGAAAATCAAATGATGTTTTCTAGTTATGTGAGGTGCAGGAAAATTCTTATGGAAGCATTTACATTTTTTTAAAGTAAGCAACTGAAAAAAAAACATTAAGTTATCTCTATCTGATGTGACGCTTATAAATCTTTTCATCTGGTTGTCTCAGTTGTGCACATTCTTCATACAAGTCGGGTGAAGACAAAAGTGAACTGAGCAACTTAGCCAGGAATTTGAACTTGGCTAGCCAACTCCGCTTTCCACGGCGATATCGATTACGCGACACGGAAATCCTACTAAATAGATAATGGCTGACAATTTGAGATGATATTCCTTTTGAAATTTGAATAATTTTTCTAATCAGAAATACATAATTGCATATGAATAAAGAATACAGAAGACAAACATATTTATCAGAATAATTTCTCAAAATACTCACTTAAAACATAATATAACAGAATATTATTCTATTACCTCGCCGACTATTAAACGGTCAGTAGTTTATAATTTAAACAAATTTTTAATCTGCGAATCTTGCCGATATGGAAACTTATGACATGACATGAAAATGATATCAAATTGTTGGTTTCTATATTACTTATAATAATTGGTTGAATCATTGGAACTATTAAATTAAATTGTTATATGGATATTACATTTTTCCAGTACATATATCCCCAATAAAATGTGTATTGTGTTCATTTAAAAATCCACAATAAGTATTCATTGAAGTATTCATTCTTATAAACTAACATGAAAATATAATTATGAAAGAAATTGCTATATTACTCTATATTATTTTCTTTTTCTCCCTCTCTCTCCCTCCTCCCTCTCTCTATCTCTTTAGACAGAAATCCTTCTTTCAAGCACATTTCATTGAACACAATTGCTTTTATTTATTTTTTTATACAATTTCTTATGCGACATAATATTTTCTTTTCTTTTCAGATGATAAATTATATAACAAAATGTCCAAATTTTATTTTTATTCGAGGGCTTTTGACTATACATTTAGCCATTTTCAAGGATTAAATATTTTATCTCTAAATGGGAATTTAGCCTGTATTCTCTTAGAAGTTCTGTTACTTTCCAGAGTATTTTAACTAAACAAACAACATATCTCCGATTGAATGATCCACTATTAATATAATATTCCCGCAAAACTCCATTAGCAGACATTATTGATAAACTAAAAAAGTCGAACATATGATAGAATTCACTTACGAAATAGAAACACATATCTCTTTACCTTTCATTGATATCATATTAAACCATATTGACAATGATCTAAACCTAATTGGCGAACGCATATCATCTAAAGAAATGAACTATTAAACTTCTATTCTCCCCATAACATCAAAATAAAATCCGGAATGATTATCTGAATCTATTTAAATCACTTAATATTTCGATGCCTAATTATTTCATATTCAACGTGGAAGAAAAAATAATCAAAACATTGCAACATAAAAGAGTGAACCATTGTCATAACAACAACCAATCAATAGATATTAGTCTACCTATAAGTTGAATCACAACTATAACAGAACAAAATTCCAATCTTAACATATACATCTTCTCATAATACAATAAACCAATTAATTAAAACAAAACAAATTAATCATAGGCTGAAATTTGAATGAGATATTTGCTTAATCAACTGTAATAATTGCAATTCATAAGAAACTCCGTGGAATGTAAATATATAAAAGTTTATATAACAAAAGTGATATTTTATTAAACAAGCATTCAGTGTATGAGTTGATACCGTAATGATTCCGAACAAAAGTTCGACTTCCAAACTCTACTTTAATCAATAGAGAAATTAATTTGCAAAGTCAAAAGCGGAACGTTCTTTAATCTGTGTATACACCACAGTAAATTTGCGTCCATTTTCTTATAGTCCATCTTTCTTGGCAGATCTTTTGATAACGTGATGCAAGAGATTTAAAACAAATAAAGAAAAAAAGATAAACATAATCAAAATTAAAAAGAAACTAAGTACAACTGTCTACCTAATATCCCCAAACACACATTTTAAAAAAGAAATGTATAAGTTTAAAATTTCAGCGTCCAACATCTTTCATGCGCAATTAGGGTCGATGAAGTCCTAAAAAGACGAAAGGGTCTTGTTATTTTTCACAATTTGTCATTAATTTTCCTAACGTATGATATGCTTGTAGGGCAATATGAAAGAAAAGAGTTTATACAATAAAAAATTAACTTCTCTGAGTACTTCTGATTTTTTCTCTTATTTTACATATATTAATCTTTATATATGATCATGTAATGTAATTAATTACTGTATGTTGTATACTGAAAAGCTTCCGGCAAATATTCAGTGTGTGTAAATTTAATTTACTTCAGCGTCTTTCCTCTTGGTTTTTCTTTTTTTTTAAATAACAATTCTCTATTCTTTTCTGGAGTCCAGCAATAATTACTGCATTTCTGACATGAAATATTCTAAGTACTTCATATTTCTTTAGGTAAAAATCTTAAGTTAACATTATAGAATTATGTATCACTGTAAACATTTTGCACTTGTATATTTTGGATAGATAATGTTCTGATGTAAAATGTTGATATATGTTGTAAAAATTAATATTCATCAAATTTTTTATTTTATTTTGTGTGCCGTGTTTTCTCCCTCCACCCGTTTGCTCACATTTTTGTGTTTGGTGACATTAACGCCCATCATACCTTGTGGCTTAAGAATGCTACTACTGACCACGCAGGCATTCAAACGTTCAATTCCTCTCATTCCTCACACAGATAGATAACTTCCCCACTCGTTTTGCCTTCAACCGGGATGGTAAAGCCTCTCTTCTCGACCTGTGCTTTACCTCCATCCCCGAATCCTAAAGCGCCTCGCAACTCTGCCCTCTTGGTAATTCTGATCATGGGGTAGTATCTGTTAACATCTCCTTCAGCTCCACCCCCTATAAAGAACCTCCTACCACAAGAACTTCGTTCTACTATCAACGTGCTGACTGGGAAGCGTTCCGGGATTTTCTCCGCGATGTCCCCTGGGATGGAGTCTTCAAGCCCCCCGTCGAAGAATGTGTTTCCGAGGTCTCTTCCTGGGTTAAAGCTGGAATCGACGCTTTCATCCCATCTAGGAAATATAGGGTCAAGTCGCGCTCCTCCCCGTGGTTCTCCGCTGCTTCCTCAGCCGCCATCGCCCATAGGAACCACTACGTCCACCTATTCTGTAGCGACATGTCTGACTGCAATAGACGTCACTTTGCCTCCGCCCGTAACGAGTGTAAGCGTGTCGTCAACGATGCCAAGTCACTATTTGCGGCTCGGATGAAGGAACGTATTGCATCTCGCAAATTTGGCTCCAAAGATTGTTTGCGTCTCTGCAAGAGCGTATTGAACAATTGCAAACCCTCTATACCTCCTTTATTTAACCAGTTCGAAGTCCTGACCTCCTCTACAGACAAGGCTGAATACTTTGCTCGGAAATTTTCATTCAACTCTACGCTTGAATCTTCCAGTGTACCCATACACGACTTCCCTCTTAGAACTGAGGCCATATTGAGTTGGCTAAACATAACCCCATCTTTGGTACTGGGGGTTATCTCCAATTTAGACTCCAACAAGGCTAGTGGTGGAGAAGGGATACCAGCCATTGTCTTGAAGAAATGCGCGCCTGAACTGGCGCCCGCCCTTTCTAAACTATACAACTACTGCCTCAAGGAAACTTGTTTTCCTGACTGCTGGAAGACCTCTTCGATCCTTCCTGTCTTCAAGAACTCCGGCGACCCCTCTGACTCTTCCAACTACCGTCCTATCAGTCTCCTTCCCCTCTTCGGTAAAGTCTTTGAAGCCCTAATCAATATCGAGGTGGTAAACCACCTCACATCCCATAATATGCTCTCAGACAAGCAATATGGTTTCCGCTTTGCCCGATCTACAGCTGATGTGCTTAAGGTCATCACTGAATAAGTCTACCGAGCTCTTCAAAATAACGGGGAAGCCCGTGCCGTGGCACTAGACATCTCCAAAGCATTTGATAGGGTTTGTCATGCCGGCCTTCGTCGCAAGCTCCAGGGTTATGACATTACGGGTCGATTATATAACCTAATACAATTCCTGGCAAACCGTGAATTGAAGATCGTTCTCAACGGATTCTCATCCAGTTCCTATCCTACGAGAACAGGTGTTCCTCAAGGCTCCATCCTAGGTTCCACTCTATTCCTTATCTACATAAATGACCTTCCTGACGCCATAACTTTCCAAGTTGGCATCTACGCGGATGACACCACAATTTATTCCTGCCTCAAAAACAAATCAAGTCACACTGACAAAACTCACCTGGCCGTGCGTCTCGAAAAGGACCTCCAATCGATTGGGAATTGGGGCAAGAATTGGCTGGACAACTTCAACGCTTCTAAGACAAAACTACTCTCTGTTAATCACCACAGAGATCCTTCCCTGCCCTCCATTAGAATGTCTGACGCTTAACTTCTTGACAGCAACTCTCTGCAGCTTCTCGGTCTCACGTTGACTGATGACCTGAGATGGAATAAATACATTGAGTCAATTGCTTCGTCAACCGCAAGGAAAGTTGGCTCCCTGAGCCGCGCCAGGAAGTTTTTCTCCCCGGAGTCGATCTTCCATATCTACAAATCAACAATTCGCCCTTGCATGGAGTATTGCTGCCATATATGGTCTGGTGACCCTTCTGTTTGCTTCGGGGTTCTTGATAGGCTCCAGAGGCGGATATGCAAAGTAGTTGACCCTGCTCTGACGTCTCGTCTATAGTCACATTTCTCACAGACGTGCCGTCGCCTCCCTCTGTCTGTTCTACAAATACTTCCATGG
>OZ010571.1:22763921-22806421 GCA_963932145.1 Acanthosepion lycidas
GGCACTTAGAGCCAACTTTATATATATATGCGTGTGTGCATAAATTTATACATGCATTTTGAATTTACTTTTGATTCTGTTTCATTTTTTTATGTGAGAACTTTATGGATACTATTTTTTCTTAATTATTGTCCTGCCTATCAAAAAGACTTAATGAAGAAAATAGTCACTATGATGAGTAAATATTTTCCTATATTTTGATGAGGCTGTTTATATACCGCAAAGACCCCAGCTACTTTTGTAATTACCACTGCAAAACTACCTTCCGAAATGAAAATATTCTCTAACCGAACAAACGTAGGCAATTTTGCTTGTTAATTTTTTACGAAAACTCATCAGTAATCAATATCGCTCTTGTTTGGAGTGCAATATCGACAATAATTAATTTTATTTTTGTATTGTGCAACACTGCACAGTCTACACAACTATTTAGTCTATAGACTTTGGATTCACGCCTTTTGTATGTGAATTAACGTGTAGTGAAGAAAATTGAGTCAAAGGGAATTAAACTCGACACTCGGAATTCATTTCCGCACCGATGACCGTTACATAATCCGCGCCTCTAATTCGAATTAAAGAGGAGCTAAAAAAAACATAATTGAAAATAGACTGAAGTGCATTTAATTTTTTCTTGGATATCAAAGGAGATTTAATTGGAGCAGGTTTTAGTTACTATATAGAAGCGAAAATGCTTATAGATTTCTTGTAATTTAACTAAGGTTTGTCAAGGTTTCATGATGAAGAGTTCGGGCTTTACTTAAATTTCAGTAACGAGGATAGAACTGATTAAATTTGATAATATAAGCCAATATTTAACTCATGAACGCTCCATAGGTATTAATTACTTCTGCAGTAATGCTTTAATGTACATTTTATTAGAGGAATGCTTGAGGGAGATAAGTTGATATATCAAAATATTAGATGGTAATATGGAGAAAGAGTGCAAGACTAGCATATAACTTATTTCCAGTTAGTTGAAATTGTAGCGATTGTCTAGAAGGTATTTTACAGGCATCCGTTAGCACATTCCAAGTTTCCATTTAATTGCATAAATAATATGAATACGATTTGACAGAATCCGGTTTTCCTTTAACTTTTCACGAAATTCTTGGTTTTTTATCAGAAAAAGATATTTATGTATGACACATGTGCTAAACACTTGCGTTTGTTTCTTGGATAATATATCTTTATCTCTCACTCTCTCTCTCTCTATATATATACATATATATCTATCTATCTATGTATATATATATATATATATATATATATATATATATATATATATATATATATATATATATACACACACACACACATATGAATATGTATATATATATATGCGTAAAAATATATAGTAAATAAGAAAGAACTCGTTAGGTAAATAATCCAATGTTATTTAGTATTTTTGCTATTATTTTTTTTTAAATATTGCTCGATACAAAAGTAGAGCATAAATATAATTATTTATTTAAAAATATGATTCCAACGCTACATAAGAGTTCTTATGTTTCAAAACAAGTGCCGAAAACTTCAATATAATTATTTGAATTAAATTGAATTAAAGTACCAAGCTCTGTTCCATCTTCAAGCGATTTTTTTTTATGCAACAAAGCTTGGTTCTTTAAATCAATTTAATTCAAATAATTATATTGAAGTTTTCGGCTCTTGCTTAGAAATATAAGAACTTTTATGTAGCGTTGGAATCATATTTTTAAATAAATAATTATATATATATATATATATATATATATATATATATATATACACACACAAACACACACACACATTTGCGTCCAGCATGAAACAGCCTGTCGCCTCCGAGTGTTGACTTCAGTGTGTGTGTGTGTATATATATATATATATATATATATATATATATATATATATATATATATATATATATATATATGCGTATGTGTGTGTGTGAGGGGTACTGTGGAATACTGTAGAATCGGAGAGCCGATATCGAATTCCAGTTGAATCCATTACATTCCACTTACGTGCTAATATCCTTGGGAAAGATATGGATTGTATTCTTCTAACCCGCCATCTATGTGTAGTAGGGTAGACTGGGTTCTAGAGAATTGGATGACAAGAGCTTTAGCAGAAGGATACTCTGCCTAAGCTTCTGTCACGTTGTACAGCACGTCTCTCTATTCCGCTATTCCAAATGTATGATTAGCAAACAGCTTTCATCATTATGATCAAATAATATGTGTAGTTGTCTGTCAGGCTCTCCGTTCCTAGTTGCTTGACTTATACGTCGATAAACGACTGGAGAGTCTTGAATACAGACATGTCTTTTTAACTTTTCCTCTACCTCAATCTGACTCTACCTTGCATTTCTCTCTCGCTCTCTACCCATCCCAGATTTCTCCCTTCACTAAATTTGCATCTCGACTTCAGGCAGCCTCTCACAGACCTGATGTAATTACCCTCTGTCTTTTCTACAATTTTTTTTTTATAGATTAATGGGAGGTTCGTGACTGGTGGGAGAGCGGAACGATATATTTATAGATACCATCACATGATTGGAGTTTTCAAGGGGCAACTGCTGCAGCGCACGATAGGAGTCCCGCGTGACGACATGGAAGAGATCAACTAGAGTAACGTATACCTGAGCATTATGGTGGAAAACTGAAGAGATTTCGTAGTAGAGAATGTCAAGGTCCGGATGCCAGCGAGATCAGTGACATTAGAGTGAGTTAGCCATCTGACGCGATCGGCATTGAAATCGCCCAACACAAAGACATTTACAGAAGAGTGTAGAGAGAAGACATAACTATAGTGTAAGGTATCATTTCGATCGCGCCAGATTTGTGATAGAAAGGGGAAAGATAAATGAAGAAGAAATACGTGACCGAATTTATTAGAGAAAGACGGAGGCACAGGTAATAACAGTCCCGAGATTCAAAAGAGTACCTTTATCAGTGGAAGTTTTCCCGAGTTTATACACCAAGGCAATGCATGCGAACATTAGAGTCTTTCTAAACTAGAGGAAGAAAACCAGGAACAGAATAAACGTTTATAAATTTGCATAAACATTTTTTTAAAAATGGGGATGTTTTAGTGCTCAATTTGTGTTTTTCAGTAGAAATATTTCTTGAAGACAACAAACATCCAGAGAAAATTATGTGATAATTAAATGCGATAACTTGTTTAATAGCTCCTTTAAATATTCAATCTTAGAATATGCCATAATAAATATTCATAAATATTAATCTTTGATTAAAAATGAAAAAAGAACCACAAACACTCACCTTTATATGTCTATGCGTGAGTGGTTGATTGATGTACATATTTGATCCCATATATAATGATGGTTCAAATATTCGGTTTGACAATATCAGAGATCATCACTTATACGCCCATCATACCTTCTACGTAAAACTCTATTACGGCGAAGGTATAATTTCTAGTAGGAATCTTGACTTCGTAGCATCAAATATTATAATATTAATCAATATACCTATAATTTTTTATTATTATAACAATCAACAATGATACAATAAAAAATAAAATCTCCAGAATCTAATGTTTAGTATGAATCCAAATGCCCGATTGGATAGCCGTTCTGCAATAACAATACAACATATACATTGATTCCACTTATCTGACAATAGCTTCATTAATACACATATGATAAAGCAGCAGAATTGAGCCCAAACATGAAATCACGCAAATTCATATCAATATAAAGTACAGATATGAAACTATTCGAAATATTGTTTAAGCTTCACGCAGCAGCGTTTCAATAGATTTATTTTGGATTTCTTACCGAATATGTTAATTATTTTTGATTAAATAATCATTTGACAGTTATAGACAACATGCGAAATGCGATGTTCATAAAATAAACTGAAATTATTGCAAAGACAATCTTATTTGAAAATGGCTAGAAGTGTTATCGAAAGTTCTAAGAAGACCTAGGAAATCACATATTCCAAAACAAACAGAAAATCAGAAAAAAATATTAGAAATGTTAAATGAATCATTAGAGGAATAATGGAAAAAAGGAATTTTCACTGAAATATTTATACACCCACAGACACAAGTGTTTCTCTCTTTATCTCTCTCTCCTTCTCTCTCTGTGGGTGTGTGTATCAGAGAGACAGATAAGAAGAGAGAGAGAGATGGAGTATGAAAGGTAGAGATGGCTACGAAATTTTGCCAACATTTCCAGTCGCTTTCATTCTGTACTCTCAGACGTCTTTCCTTTTCTGTGATCAGACAAATCTCATTATATCCGATGCGATAACCATTTTCAAGCACATTCACATGCCATTATTATAAAGTTTCAGCATATATTCGATCACATTGCACTAATATGTATTCTAGAATACATATTCCTTCGCAAGTATTTGAGAGACTAGAAATTTCACTTTCTGGATAGGTGAGCTACTTTGTCAGGGAAATGACTTCTTGATATTATCGACTTGAGTAGTCGATCTTAGCTTGCGGCACCGTTGAAAGTGGCAGAAAATCCAACCTATTGAATGGAATTGGGTAGATGCAAGTGATCAAATGCCGTGGCTAGTTGTGTTATCAGTGATAACATTGTTCAAACTGTTTATAACATCAAATGTCACCAAGTTCAAACTGCTGATGAGGTAACGTGTCACGTTTGCGAAATCTTTATCTCTTCATCTGTCATGTGTTTGATCACTTGACATGTTACTTTGTTAAAACTGTTGATCAGGTCATATATCGTTTTTTAAACTGCTGATCACCCTACACGTCACTTTGTTCAAATTGTTGGTCATATGCTAACTTGCTAACTATGCTAAACATCTCACCTAGTTCAATATGCTGATCGTCTTAAACCAGGTTCAAATAACTGATCACGTCACATGTCATTTTGTTCATCCTGTTAAACACGCAACGCTGGTTATTCTGATACCAGAACTGTAACACGGATGGGTGTGTGTGACTGTTGAACCACAATAAAACTGAATCTGAACAAGCGAATGCAACAAAACACATGTATCTTCTAATACATGTAGCCGACCAGTATTTGTGTATATGTATGCATATATATATATATATATATATATATATATATATATATATGAAGAAATATAGACTTAAGGTGTGCTATATTTATGGAATAAAGTGGTCAATATGAGAGATAGAGCGTGTGTAAATATAAAAGTGAACATAGAAGTCAACACTTACAGGCGACAGTCTGTTTCATGCTATATGCAATCGTCAGGCCAGATATGCTGTTATTTTTCTCGGCTATTTATATATATACGAGTTAGTGGTGCATTGTGGGTATTCTGTTATGGCGGTTATTTCACCGGAAGTCGTTTGTTTATCTATTTGGGTCAAATTATATTGCTTGTTTTTATTTTTTTGTTTATTATTTTGTTTATTTATTTATTTATTTATTAAGGTAGTAAAAATTTGTTTATATCACGTATTTAACAGTTTTGTTTTGGTTTGGGAATTTAATTAAAGCTATTTGTTCAATTTTGGGGTTGATTGTTGTATATATATATATATATATATGTATATATATATATATGTAATATAAATATGTAAATATAAAAGTGAACATTGAAGTCAACACTCACAGGTGACAGGATGTTTCATGCTAGACGCAGTTGTCTAGTATGAAACAGCCTGTCGCCTCTGAGTGTTGACTTCAATGTTCACTTTAATATATACATATTTACATACGCTATATCTCTGATATTGAGAACTTTATACCATAAATATAGCACACCTCTATAGTATATTTCTTCATATATATATATATATATATATATATATATATATATATATATATATATATATATATATATATACGCACGGGCACACTGAGAGAGACAAAAACGCACATATATACTGTGCATAAATAATGCATCGATACACATCATTATTCATGCCAGATACATTTTTACTTCAATTGTGATGAAATATTTGACAGAAATTGTGTCGGGAAAACGTTCATGTTATTTATATATGTGTGGGATGAAGTTGAAATGATAGGCAAAGAAGATTGAAAAAAATGGAAAATAGGAAAATGTTTGGAATCGGCGCATATGTTAAGACACAATAACCTCATAAGCCGGCCAAGCATTAAAATGAATGGAAAACAGTAATACAAAGATTTACATAAAAACAACAATAACAAAAACTGTAAAATGAGCTCTGGTATAATGTTCCGAAAATTCACTTATTGATGTCCCGAATCACACATGGACCATTGGATAAAATCAATGATTTAGTAATCCAAATATGACTTGTCTTAAAGTATTGTTCGGAGCTTAGTACTTGGCTGCAGTAGAAAAATTTGGGAAAGATGAGTTACGAAAGCTAATTGACTGATAATAAATTATCCCAAATGTATGGTACGTGGTATTAAACTATTGGAATAAATGAAGGGTTCGATTCCAAATTCCAACATGTATCACCTGAAGACGGTCTGAGTGTAAAAGGCCGAAATCTCGTGACTATGAAAATAGGGGTGGGGAGAAGAGCAGTCTGAACTATGTTATTTACTATTACTCCAAGTCTCGTCGCCTTCTTATATTTTCAGTATATTTCATCGAATATGCCAATACTTTTGTTAATCTCGTTTTAATGATTTGGATATTTCAGCTATTTTATTATACTAGTAATAAGTAATTCTGTAACTGATATTTCATTCAAGAAAATCGTAATTTAATAAACAGTGACATTTTGCTGAATAATAAACTTTTGCAAAAATATGTTCTTAACATAATACTTTCATAAATATCTTTAGAGAATTATTCATATTTCGAAAATTTTAAAGAGATGTTGCGATTACGAGACCTATAACTTTATGCTTTTAATTCTAGTAAAATGCAATATTCATTTTTGCACATGTATCTTAAAATATCTTTTGTTGAAAGATTTTCCTTTGTGTTAAATGCTATTATTGTTGATCCGTTAAGAAGAATCGAATTTAAATCGAATCCAGAACTGAAAATTTCCTTTGCAACCATGAAAGAATATAAATGATAACTAATAAACATAGAAAATTAAAAGGATTTCTTCATAAAATTCAGTTTTCCTTCAACATTGTTCTTTTTTTAGGATGATATTTTTCTCCTCTTTCAGCTTAAGAAATACGTGGTCCCTTAATGAGAATTTACTCTGCGTTCCTATTTATTTCCTTTTAACACCACAGTTGATATTTTCATACTAAATTTTACGATGCTTTTTGCACGTCTAAAGCCTAGATAAACTTGTTTACATTTTTTTTAAATTCTTTCCAACTATTCCTTTGATAGTAATAATTATTTCCTTGTTTCATTCCTTGATATGTTATATTTTTCACCCACAAAATGTTACTACCTCTACTTCCGTTATTATGCTCTTCCATTTTTATTTAGCATCTTAAGTTTTTTCGTCACTACCTTTTATTTTCCACCATGTTTTTTTTTTATTCATATATATTTCTCTTTCGCCATATTTCTTTTTCTAGAGCTGTGCATCGTCTTGCTTTCAATAATCTCTCGTATTATTTTGCCAATTTCTTTCTTTTTCGTGTTGTTTCTTTTCAGTCATTCCATTTCTGTCCTCCCCTTTTAAATGTCACGTTTTGAATATTCACCTTTCTTCGCTTCTTAGAGTAGCTGGTCGACTTTCTTTATTGTAACCTTCTACGTCGCTATTCGTCACGAAATCTTCCCGGTTTTAAACACAACCAAAATTCCATTAAGTTCCAGCTATTACGAGCATGTCGTGCTCTCTTTGAGCATTTGTGAACATAATTCCCGCTCACTTACTTCCGTAAACGTGATTCAAGACGCAGGTATTCATTGAAAGTGGTCACCAGGATTTAAATATGAAAAAAAGGAAAAGGAAAAGACGTAATATCATTTTAGCCACCTAACTTCACAAAAAAGAAAGAGAGGAAAATTTTTCATTAAAAAAATCTATGTGCGCAGTGCTGTAAGATCAATTCACATTAGACTCCGATTGTAGCACTGCATGATGTTTTTTTTTTCGTTACAGACTAGACGAAATGATAATTTATTTCATTATCGATGCAGTGATAGTTTTTTGTTTGCTTTTTTTGTTGTTTTTTTTTTTTGTAAAAATTGCATTCTTTGCTTTTAATTACGATGTATAATTTTCACTACATTTGCGACAAATTTGGCACTTTGACAATAAATCTGTTGTCATATGTCAACTGCTTATTTTATATTTTTTCAGTAAGAAATCTGAATTCATTTTCCTCGAAGTTGAGTGTAATAGCTCTCCAGAAACTCTTGAATCTTTTGCTATAAGTAATTTTCTAGTCATTTATAAATTTAATATCCCTATTTTATTACCTATTCATAGAAAATTGTTTATTAGGAGATTGCCTTGCTTCTCTTGTCTTTAATAGATCCTCCATGTGTAAATGATTTATTTCCTCATGAGTTTACCCAGAAATTCCAACTCTGTCTTTCTGATTCTAATTATTAAATACATTTTTCCTATGTTGCTCATGACTTCCTCATTGGCCAGATCTTTTTTATTTGAGAGAAAATTATTCAATAACTATTGCTATATAGAATATAAAATATTACGTTGGAGAGCAAAATTATTAAATTGCCTAAGAAAATTGAATTCTTTTTAATAATTTTCTGAAAAGATTTTGTTGCAAAAGACCAATCACATCACAAACATAGTAGATGTCTTGAGAAAAGGGTACTATTTCTTTTTATTCGCAAACAATGAGACAATTATGCCAACAAAATACTCATGATCATTAATTTATGCTCCATTCAGCACTGGACTTTTGTTTGTCACTGATGTGTTTTTAACTTGTTAATAATATAAATATCTTGAGTTTAATACTGATTAGTATCTTCTAATATGTAGACAGAATAAAAAAAATAATTTAATGTTTGTGATTTGTGAATGCATCATAATAAACCAATGGAAAAGAATTTGACTTCAGAAAGAAAGTGTTGATGTTCACAATGAAAGAGAAGGAAGTAAAATGTTAGGAAAGGTTTTCAAAAACTAAAATATGGATTGAAAAATATATAATCTAAATTTCCAAATAGAAACATTTACTGCGGAACAGAATTGGGATGGCGTAAAAATTGAAACTAATGAGAGATGCGCTTGAAGTTACCAAGGCTTTAGAGAATGACAGCGAAGTTTGAAATTGACGTCTCAAAAAAGACTGATAATTGAGCACAGTAAAGAAATAGGCTATGATGTAACAAACCAGGAATAACTGCGCTTTTGTGAAACAGATACATATAAATTAGGAGTTCCCATACTTTTTGCGTCATTGCCCACTTTTATATTGGAAAAAAATCCATCGACAACTTGTATAGTAAATATTCAAAAGCATATAACAATTGTTTGGTAAAAGTTTATTAGTTCATAAACTAAATTTATGGCGTCGTAAACGTTACCAAAATAACGGAACAAGTATTTCTGACTGATGCGGCTGCTGCCGCTGATAATACAATATTAAAGAACAATCAAAAGCATATATTACCATTGTAATATATATATATATATATATATATATATATATATATATATATATATATATATATATAATTTAGTTTTAGGGTCAATGTTAGTTATATGGTTAGGGTTTGCGTTGCAAATATTAATAAAAATGTTAACAATTTTTGTTTATAATTATAGACATAAAATGACTACACACTACCAGCAAGTAATAAACATTAAATATATTTATTTTTCTTTGTTTCCCCTTATCTTATTTATATGTGAAAAAAAATATAAATATTAATGACACTTCTCCAAACTATACCAAAATATTTCTTTTTTGCGAGGATATTTATGTCTATATGGGAATGTAACTTAGTTATTCCCCTTTATTCTCCTCTATTTGTTGTTCTTTGTATTCTATTTGCTTGATTGTATATCTCCGCTTAATTTGTTTTTTTGTTTTTTTTCGGGAAGCATATGATGAAATACATTTCCATACTCAAAATCCAATATCGCCCATGAACATTTCAAATCTCTCACAATTTTTGTTCAGGTGCTCATCACCCACCCAACAGTTGAAATCGTGCAGTTTAGAAAAAAAAAACAGCTCTAAGCTATCCACCAGTGGAAAGGTTTATTTTAAAGATATGTGATGCTTCTTCCATTGATTCGAATCAAGTTCCTTTATTTCCTGTTCCGTAAGAAGAAAGTAAATTTTCCCCTCATGCAACTTTTTTTCAAGAAGCGACATTTTGTGGAACAAAATCCAACAGTTTGTTAATATGGACACTATAATAACCCCTTCAATTGTCGTCTACGTTTCATGCCCTTTCTCCCTAAAATCTTGTCTAATATTCATACAACTCATTAATGATTAACATTTGAGTAGAAAAGCGCTAAATTTGGTGATAAACGATTTCAAACGTAAGGTCTTGTCATCTCCTGCTCAGATATATCAGCAACACACTATTTTAATCTAATCTGACTATGGTAAATGTTTATTTCCTGTAGAATGAACCGGCCATTTTTCTAGAATCCTTAGAATATGTTATGGATTTCACTTGAAGTCTGATTTAAATGAGTGATGGATTTGTTTGTTGATGTCTTATCAAGCTTTTGTAAGTTATTTAAAGCCAAGATCCATTTTAAGTTTATTTAGCAGATAATAATCTATAACTGATAAAATTTATAATAATTAAGTCATAGCTAGAGGGAAGATGTTGAATCATAGCTTGTCTAGAGATAAGTTAAGAAAATCGAATTGGGGTTGAGTTATTCGATTTCCAAGTTCGAGACGTTATCTACTGCGCCATCCACACATCCAATATTACAGCACACGGTAACCTAAGCGGTCATCCATGTAGGTATTGATCAGACTCGACGTTGCTTAAGATCGGTGATCGTAAAAGAACCCCCACGTTTCAACATGATATGTCCGCAAGACAATTGACATTTGGAGTGAACTTGGGAGCCAATACACGTTAAAAGTATTGAAAATTATCGATAGCGTCACCGTTTAAGGTGACAAAAAAAAACTCGAAATCTGCTCGATAATAATAACACCCAGACTTTAATCTGTGATAAGGAAATATTCTAGCTTGTTTACAGCTATTTTAACATTTCAATATGTTATAATGCTTATTATATCTGACCATCTACTACACTTGTTATCTCTTTATCGATCTCTCAGTCGAACATTCAAGATTAATTCCAGATTGTGTAGTTTTTGCCTTGATACTTTTTTTTCACAAATCAAAAGGAAATCATCTGCAGGAATAGTAAATAATTTCGATAACAATTTAACATTTCGTGACTTAAAAGCGGTTGTCATTTTCTCGCTAAGCAAACATGGACAAGATGTTTACGCTCTGTTCAAAATAATTGAAAATGACAAATCTATAAAATGTGTTCCTGACAACTTAAATATTTTGTTCCTTCTTTCTATTTTTACTAAAACACAATGTAAGATGCCAAAGAAATAAAACATCTATATTAATATTTTAAGATGAGAAATAATCGTACATGAATAAAAGATAACCCACACTTCCAAGATTTCTTACCTGAAGTCACGTCATTATGCAGCTTATAATATTATCGTTGGTCTTTTTCTTGAATTACATTTCATTTTAATGCAATCATTAAGTATGCAACAGGGACAGGCAAAACTGTATCAGTACCTCGACGGAATTCTCTCATGCATACCATATTTGGTTTCCCCGTTAGACCTAAACGACTCTTAACGATTCACTTTAATAAAGTTCCGAGAAATTAATAGTAGCTATACAGTGGGCTATGATAAGTTTTTAGCCACACTTGATTAAAGCAATTTTAGCTTATTTAATAACGTCACTTATTTTTTTTATTTTGTTTTTTTAAGACAATACTATGTTACTATCGAGCTGGTCGCATCTATGAACAATAGTTGACTTATATTTTGTAATGAAAGTTCGCGAAAGTAAGGAAATTCTTGAATTTCAACGAGGGCAAATAATAGGATTGCATCTGAGTGGGCAGTCAAATAGAGAAATTGCTAGATTGTCCAGGTTAATCATCGAATGGTTAATAATATTGTTAAGAAAATTAATGAAGAAAAGCATTGGTGTCTAGAACAAAGTTCAGCAAAACCAAGCATTCGTGACTGAGCGAACGAAAAGACGCTGATTATGTAAATCCACAGAAACCGTCAAATATGTCGCCAACAAAATGGTAGTGTCGCCAACAATCTGGAAATATCGCATATGCGGTGAGAAAGACTCTGAAAGAGGTAGGCTATCAAATAAATGTTGCAAGGAAGAAGCCCTTGATTTCAGAGATTAACAGGAACAGGGGTATTCTTTGGACGAGAGAAATCGATAGCAAAGATTATGAATTTTAGCAGTCTGTAACTTGGTCAGATGAAATTAAATTCTGCCAATATTTGAATATGATACAGGTTTATATTTGGAGATATCAGAATGCGTCTTGGATCACTTAATGTTTGCAGGCGACCATGAAACATAGTGGGATTGAATAATTATGTGGAGCTCTCTCTGGTTTGGAGGGAAATCTGAGCTGATTCTTTTTTACGTACGGATGACTAGACCAAATTACTTACAAATATTAGAGAAAGAACTACTCCCAATATTTGAAACCAATCCGATTGACATGAATATCTACCATTTTCAAGGAGATGGAACGCCATGTCGTAAAAGCAAAGTAGAAAAAGCCAGGAAATAATCTCACGAAATGAAGTGACTGCCAAGTTTAGCCCGAAGTCCTGATAGTAATCCAATAGAGCACGCCTGGGAGCACCTTGACCGAAAACTTCGAGACCGTGCAACCAAAATCACGTCAGTGGCAACTTACATTGCCAGTTACATTACCAAACGAGTGGAAAATATATGGATAAGACGACTGTTGATAACTTGATCAAATCCATGAATAATCGAATACAAGCACTAAAATTAGCAAATGGAGGACCTACTCCATGCTAGTTCTAAATAATATTTCTTTATGTTGAGTTGGAATTACATAATTACATTTTGAAAATGGATGTAGTTTATTTGTCCTGGCTAAAAACATTTCTTAGGCCACTCTATAGCCATATCCATTCCTCACATGGTATTTGAAAATTTCTATTTGAATTTTTTGAGATGAGGAATTATTGCAATTTGTATTATTTATATTTGGAATATTACCCTCATAAATTTTGTTTTCACAAAGTTACATTCGTTGTGTATTCCAACCCTCGGATATCCTCAAGTGTATATCTATATACAGTGAATTCTGAATTGACACCGTTATTTAATCTATGGTTAATTATGATTTCAGCACTTTATTTAATCTACTGGGGTGGACTGTTCTTGATCCAATGCTCATGCCAAGGGATATCTTAATTTTTTATTAAATAAAAATAAGAACTAGATGAACTCACACTGGGAACATGCCATTATTGCTGTCTCTGTCTCTGTCTCTCTTATATATATATATATATATATATATATATATATATATATATATATATATATATATAGTAAGGTAATGAAGGATTTGGTAATCCGTATGGATAATTCCTTAGTGGATGTAATCCAGAGTGTTCAATTTAACAACAGTGCAAATACTGATTAATATATATATATATATATATATATATATATATATATATATATATATATATATATATATATAGCAGATAAAAATTACGAACTAAATGAGACATCCCCATAGATGAGCAGTGTAATGAGAATAGTCACCACGCTTGGATTATATAACAGTTTCAGCTCAGAATTTCACGTATGTTGTCCATATCGATATACACCGGAGGAATGTCGGAATGTACAATGGGCAAAACGTTGTGATAACGACAACAAAGTTGAGAACCATATTTCTAATATAAATAGTACAAACAATGATGTTTAATATATCAGACAATGTTATACTCCTCGTTATGACAATTATTCTATTATTTACAGAGTTTCAAACATAGTCCAAGAGTGAGTGATAGCGATACTGAGAGAGAGACAGGATGATAGCCAAAGACAAAAATACAAATAGTGTGTAATAATGATATAACATTAACATATATCTAAGTTTCAAGTTTTAATTCTCTCTGAAGTTCCGACATGAGTAATTATCAGTATTTACATTACGTTTCAACCTTTGTGCTTTCCAGTCTTCATCAGGTGTTTATCGATCATGGAATTTCAAACTATACACTTTATTTAATCTACGGAAGCAGATTTTTCTTGTTCTCATAAACATCACTTGAGATATCTCTTCTACTTCTTATTTAAGTCTTATATTAGATTATTTGAAGTAATTATATCAATTGCTCAATTTATTACTATTTATTATTTCTTAGATTCAAATGTAAGTGTTAATTACCGAATTTATATTCTATAACATTTTCTTGATTTTTTGTAATTTTGTCAGGAGTAAAATGTATATGATTCCTTATTCTTGCATTATTTTAAACTATTGTAAAGATTTTGCTTAAACATAGATGTTATTATAGTATGAAATTTTCGATCCAGTACCATCTAGTCATCATCATATGGATATTGTATATTTGTTGTTTTTTGTTGTTACTTTTCATTTCGGAACGATACTTCACTACTTTATTCAGCTTTGAACTCACAATCACTAGATGTCAGTAACGCATGTATAATCACGTCCTGTATCCATTACGCCTACACCACAATCCAGAAGAATATCAAAGTACAAAAATATCAACATAATCAAGAAATTAATAGACAACTGATGATGACCAGAGGCTACTGGTTCAAAGGGGCATCTCTATAAGAATATCTCTATCAATAAAGACGAAATCAATAGTTCGAAATGATACTACTACATTGACAATTACTCGCCTCTGTAAATAAATACTTACATATATGATTCTGATATCGTAGATATATTAATTGTAAATCAACATTAAAATATACATACAAATTTCAACTCTGATATAACCTTTCGATAAGTTCTAAACCATTTTAGATTTAGTTAATTCAGGACCCAGCATTTTGTAGATAATGTTTACCAGTTTTAGAGATATATACTATGAAGATGAAGAATCTCAGCGTGTCATATTTTCTTCCGGATGTTTTTAACATTATTAAGGATACATTATTTTACATCATCCACATGACTTTTCAATGTTTCATGTCTGAAACCTGGTTGGGATCAACTGATAATTAACTTATATTTATATTAATCAGTTTCCCTCGCTATATCTAAATCCATCTTTGCAACAGCGAAGTGTTTCCATTTTCATCTTTAATGAAGACAAAAATATCTCACCATTATTTCTGCATATTTTTGAAAATCATATTAGTCTTCCAAACTATTTTAATTCAAATCTCATAAATA
This sequence comes from Acanthosepion lycidas, assembly GCA_963932145.1. Classification (NCBI taxonomy): domain Eukaryota; kingdom Metazoa; phylum Mollusca; class Cephalopoda; order Sepiida; family Sepiidae; genus Acanthosepion; species Acanthosepion lycidas. The sequence continues at coordinate 22,779,207 of OZ010571.1, forward strand.
TTCGTTGCTCTCATCGAATGTAAACATTTATACCAGCCGAAATTTATATATTGATTAGTTTCACAGTGATTGACATAGTAAAATATCAAAACAGAACTTGTCACGACGAAATAATGCATAAGCAGTAAGTAGTATAAAAACTGTTTGGGTGATTCTTTTACTTCTTCTATATACTGTGTCCCTTCAAGACGTGAATAATCATGGCTCGCCACAAATTTATGTACCTTTTAGTATTTTATGTCGTTTTACTAAATCTAATCCATTTTGCCAACCGTTTACACTGTCGATGTATGTAGGTTATTTACATTTTTTTGTCGCCTTTGATTTCAGTACGGCATGTGCATGTCAAATTCTTCAGCTTCTATTTCTACGTTATTTATCCCCCAAAAAGTTTAATTATGTTTTTCTCTGATTATAAATATAATTGTAAATTCGTTTATGTTTTTTCTTAAAACTTAGTCATTTTTCCCAAGTTCAGACTCCACATCTCTGTTTCTTCACGTCATTCTTCACCCGTGACGAGATTATCCAACATTGACCGTCATGCAGGAGAGCCGATAATACGTCAATGTGCGGTATTATTTTCTAGTTTTCTAATTGAATTTCCCCTGTATCTTATTTATGTGCTTAGATTTTGGGAGGCAACTTTCCCTATCCAACTTCTTCGGATTTCAGTGTCGCATGTTCTGCCTCTGTTAAAAAAAAATCTCCTAGACATTTAATTTTTTTAGAATTTCTTAATCTGAATCTCTCCAGATCGTATTTCGAATCTTGGACTGTTAATTTTGTTGGCAGACATACATTCTGCCTTCTGACTATTGCCGTTTAGTTCTTTCTCAACGCTTTTCTTTACTAAATTCTGTAGGAGTTCCCGCACTTTTCTGTCGGTGTCTGCCCACAAAATTGTGACATCTGTATATCGTAGGTTCGTGAGAAAATAGACTTCAATAATGAATCCTTTTAGTACTTCCCAGTTTCTCAGAATCGTGTCACTGTAGAGGTTGTATAAGTACGGCGAGAAGGAATATCCTTGTCTTTCTACGCATCTTATTGTTCTGTGTTTACTGAATTCATTTTCTGTCCGTAGGCAGGCTATTTACTGTGTTACTGCAAAATATTTCGTGCATAATCCATATCTACACATATGAATTATTCTTTTTGATATCTTTCTGAGCCTAAATAAGACATTACCTTTCTAGTGTCTGTAACGAAACATCACATGCCATTTGTGATCTAATTATGCTACACCCTCCTCTTGTGTGGCTTGTCACTAAATGACGTTGGATATTGTATCTCAAAGTAACTTCATGTTCCTTGTAGCTCTAAGCAACACACACATACATACAAACATATATATCTATATCTGTATATATATATATATATATATATATATATATATATATATATATATATATATAGATATGCATGTATTACCGGCAATACATTATTTACTGTTAAAGGGTCCACCCCGTTTTCATACAAGTGGAATCGCCCAGTGTGTACTTGTACTGCTGCCGGTGAATACCCGCGAGTCAGACAGTGAGTGATATAGTGACAGAGATACACTGATACAGTAACAGCGTGAGGTAACCGCGTTGTAGGATTCACGGTTGCGAGCACGTAAACTCAGAGGGAAGTCCTACTTCGATACTGAATTTCCAATGCTGTATATATATTATTATTGCTACTAACCGCATTTCTGGATCTACTAACCGTATTACCAATTGTATTATTACGTCAATACATTTATGTGCTATATTTCATTTTTGCGTTTATCATTCATTTGAGACCGGATTTCATCTCGGAATCCACAACAAATTTTCGACGAAGATTCGAATTCACACCGGAAGAAAAAAAAAAAAATAAAAATGTTTCCCTCGTCGTCCACAGCGAATTGGCGACGAGCGATTCGAACTCACACGAGAAGAAGAAATACAAAAGTCCTCCCCTCATCCAGAACAAAATTACGACGAGCGATTTGAACTCACACAGGAAGAACAGACAACCTTTTTTTTCCCTCATTGTCCACAACACATTGACGACAAAGAGTACGTAAAATTGAGTTATCATAGAAGATCTTAAAAATATTTTGGTAGAACTAGTAAAATACCAAAATTATCAACAATTACAACTACAAGAAAGAATGGAAGAAAAATGTCTAAAGCAATTACTGCAAAACAAAAGGAAAATCAAGAAAGACAAATAGAGCTCCAGGAACTAGTATTGAAAGTAGCGGGCAACAAGCAATTAGATATTGAAAAAGAGGCATTTTTTTCGCAAGACGCAGTGTCGAATACCATAGAGATTTTCAAATATTCTCTAGATGAGGATAAAAATTTCGGAGATTACTTCAGATGACATGATGACATCTTTAACATCGACTGTCAAAACTGGACAGAAGCAAAAATGCTGCGTCTATTGCTTAGAAAATTAGGAACTGAAGAATATACAAAGTTCGTGAATTATATCCTGCTAAAAAAGACGAACGAATTAACATTTGTCGAAGCAGTGAAATGTCTTAAAGAACTCTTCAGTCCTAAAACATCACTCTTCCATAGAAGCTTGAAATGTCTTTACCTGGTATAGGAAGATAATGAGGATTATTCCACGTTTGCCGCAATCGTAAATAAACATTGTGACGACTTCATTTAGCGGAATTACCCCCAGAAAATGTCTACTGTCTCATCTTTGTTCAAGGGTTAGTTTCAACAAATGATAGCGAAATGCACAAAATAATGCTTTCAAAATTACAAAATGAACCTGGACTAACACTACAACAATTATCGGAAAATTGCCAGAAATGTCTAAGTAGTAAGAAAGACTCGAGGGACATTGAGGTATCAGCTGTATCTCATATACGTAAGTTAAACTAAAGTCTACGTTTTTCACCCTCCCCAGAAAGAAAACAAAAATTCTATAATAATGCCAAAAGATTCTCACCTTCCGCGGAAAGAAAACAAAAATTTTATAAGAGAAAAAGTACAACATACAGGACAAATTATGACGAAAATCGAAGCAAATATAAGCCCCTCCCCATCAGCATGTTATCGATGTGGAGGACTACATTGGAACAAGGATTGCCTCTTTAGATATAAAAACTGTTTTGAGTGTGGAAAAATGGGCCACAAGGCATCCCAATGTAGGAACAGAAAAGATACTAGTAGAATAAGAGCTACTAGGATACATAACGAAGAAAACACCAACATAAGGAAATATGTATAACTTGAAGTTTTAAATAAAAAGATAAAATTGCAACTGGATTCGGGTTCCGACCTCATGATAATCAACCTACACACATGGAGAAAACTTAACAGAACTACCATGTTACATACACAAAACATTGCAAAGTCGGTTACGAACAAAGAAATAAGATTCGAAGGAGAAATAATCGTGAATGTTAAATTTCACGGAAAAATAAAAAAAAATTAAGATATACGCCATGAAAGATGCTGAAAATCTAGTAGGTATCGACTGGATACAAAAGTTTAACGTTTGGGAGCTACCTATCAGTTCGTTTTGTAAGGGTGAAGCTAGAATTAAATTAAAAGAAAACGTCCTACCAGCATGTACAAAGGAGTGAAACGTGTCATTTTCTACCATATATGAAAACAGTAAAGAGTTATACACGGCAGTAAAGGAACTACCTGTGACTTTGCGAGAGATAAGTAGAGAAGCGGAAAAGGATGAATTTATGCAGAAGACGAAGGTAAAAATACAGTCTGTGTTTGACAAATTATTACCAAACAAGAACAAAAAACAGTATATACCTATTGTACATAAGATATCATTTAAAACAGGAAGAGAAAATTTACCGAATCTCTGGTTATCGACCATAAGAGAAAAAATACTAACTCCCCACAAAAAGGATCTAAGGGATCCATCCTTTTTTCATACAAATGGGCTCGCCTAATGTGTACTTGTACTGCTGCCGGTGAATACCCGCGAGTCAGACAGTGAGTGATATAGTGACAGAGATACACTGGTACAGTGAGAGTGAGAGGTAACCGCTTTGTAGGAGTCACAGTTGCGAGCACGTAGAGTCAGAAGGAAGTCCTACTTCGATACTGAATTTCCAAGGCTGTATGTATATTATTATTGCTACTAACCGCATTTCTGGATCTACTAACCGTATTACCAATTGTATTATTACGTCAATACATTTATTTGCTATATTTCATTCCTGCGTTTGTCATTCATTTGAGATCGGATTTCATCCCGGAATCCACAACATTTACATTATTCGGAGTATTATCCTCATCTTTGTTGCCATATTTATAACAACGTTTCGACGGTTGTACGATCCGGCCTTCTTCAGTCGTTTGGAATGTTGAACTGAACGCTTTATTTAGCTCACTGGGGTGGACTGTTCTATTTCCACGTGCCATGTCTAATGGATGTCAGTTATCAGTTATCTTCTGTTAATTTCCCTCTCCACGTTCACTACAACCAGGTATTGAAATCACACTATTTGCCTCTTGCCACTGGATCTAACGCCTTTAGTGTACATAATACCTAATCTCAGAAATATAGATATATACCGGCAATACATTTTTGTAAAAATAATTACCAGAAATTCATTTTCGTAAAATAAAAAGAAATTACTAATGTTCCTCCAAAAATGAATTTCCGCATTAAACATCTCATAAGGAGTTGATATGCCGATGAACAAACAAACTTTTCTTTCCTTGTTTTTAACGGAATAATATTATATCTCTTAATAGTGTGTTTAGACTTGTGAATGCCTCTTTTGTTATTCCAATGCAGACTCGGATATCTGTGTCAAACGTAAAAATAAAATCCAATAAACGCTCAAATATTTGTTTAAAAAAATTACCGTGTTTTTCGCTGACAAATCAAATTAGTCATATCATTTTTCGTCTTTTTGCGCGTGTGAGATTTTTACTTGAATTTATTTTTGTGGCTATAAATAGTTTTCCACTTTGTCATTAATTTTGTGATAAATTTAAGATTTAACTTTTTTGTGGGTTATTTTAAGTCGAACATTTTTTTAGGATTGTAGGAGTCTGCTTAAATTTCCCGGTCTTTCAGGCCGTTTCATCTCGATGAACCTCGGGAGATGCTCGAGTACTGATAGAGAATATATGACAATATTCAGCATTTAAATTCACTAATACCATTTTCATGATAAACAAAAATAATATATAAAAATGAGTGTTTTTACATTGTAAAAATTTGCTATCTCAGACAAATATTAAGATGACCATCGTGTTTCGTGGATGAATCTGATTATCGCACACTTTTCAACCATCAATTCGATGATTTGTCACTTCTGCATTCCATCACGAGCTGGTATTTCTATGACTTTGAAAATATCATTGCCTTTCTCGAATAATTTAAATGTCAATATTAATATAAAAATACAATTATAAATGTCAGCTAAAGTTTTTTTCTCAAACCAATACAATTGTAATGTTTTTTATATTCTGATAAAGGAATACATTGAAAATATGATAGCCGTTAATAGAATTTTTCTTATAAACTATAGAAGATAGTGATATTCTATGCAACTATTTTGCTGGGTAATCAGTTTTTGAAGTAGAACTTGTTCATTTTTATCCGATCTTTAGTATGACGCGTTGCCATATGAAGTAGAAATAATTGCTTCAATAATAAAGCAATTATTTGGTTTGATAGCAGTAATTGCAAAATTAACCGTTTAATTATATTAAAACAAGTAGTAGTTATTAACCGAGCAACCAGTGCTACTGTCGGTTGTAATTTATATAATCTTTCTCTTAAAATAAACTTTTATAAATCTAGATTTATGTCGTTAGATAGAGTCTAGAAGGACGCAACACTTAATTCAACTGAGACAGTCGTCATAACAGTATTCAATACTCAGCAATAATATTATATTCTTTTCTAGACAAGTAACTAAGACTAGTTATAAGTAATGTTTCAGTATACGGTTTAGAAGTCATTTTTTGTAAAATCTGAGACAATTTTCATCGTTTATAATTTACCAGTTCGATACGCCTTTGTGATAGGTAGAGTGCGATTTATTTTATAGTCCACGAAGTTCGACTAAAATTGATCCTCGCTAAAATCTATAGGATACATTTGCTACAAGCCATTTTTAACCATAGATATTAGAAATCGTTATATAGCTGACCATTCAGATATTTCTGAACGAGGTTGGCTCCATGGATGACATCCATATGAAGGTTTCGACATAGTGAGTTTATTTATTTCTTCCTGTTAATGTTTGAGTTTGTAGCAGTATGAATAGTTGTGCGAAACTACCATTAGTTCAACCTCTTCCCCGTTCAATTTACTTCTGTTATTTAAAAACAATTTATTACTAATCGAATATGGCATTCTACTTCTGTTAATAGTACTTATATCAGTTATTTGAGAAACGTATTTGAACTGATATGTTAGCAAATTTTTACTCAGTATGTATTAATTGCCACACTGTCTCACCTGGTTTGCTATATTGTACAGCTGGAGGCTCTGCAAATCCGGTTTTTTATTAACATTTAATTAAATTTAATTGTTAATTTATACTATATGTTTGGATTTCTTTAGAATTATTTCATCAAGAAGAAAACTACATGGAACACCGATTATCCACGAGCATTAGCATATGACGCCATTTGTGTGTCTTTTTATCATTTTTCGTTAGATACCTGTATTCTTATTCCACTTATAAAACGAATGCTCTTCCTTTTTGGATTGCCCTGCTCCACAGAAAGGCCTACGATTGACATGTTTTGAGGAGCATAAAACCACGTCTTGATTGCTGTTGCTTCCAGGTCGACCCTGACTCGAGGTGGGAACACTTGTTAGGATACTCAGTTTTGGGTAACTATTTAATCCCCAAAACTTGGATGAAAACACTATGAAAGCATGAAAAATGTATAGTAATAAAAATACCAGAAATCCATTGTTGTAGTTAAAAAATATCAGCAACGCATTTTGTGAAAATTTAACTGCATTATATTTTCGTAAAAAAAATTACTAATGCACCCACGAAAATTAAATTTCAGCATTAAATGACCGCATAAGGGGTTAATATACAGTTAAATAAGCAAACATCCTCTATAAATCGGTGTTATATGCCTGGATGCTAAGAATTTGACAGGTATACACAATTTTTAATATCCGATCAGAAGTACACGCATCACAATTTTGGAAACACTTGTTGATCGAGACGGAAAACATTCTACACGGACTACGTAGCATTTCAATCCTACTATTTGCTAAAGTGTTGTCTGTAACAAATGGATACAATATACTTCAATTGAAATGGCTTTGCAGTTATTTGAGAGAAGATGCTGCACTCACTAGAATATTTAAGATTCAATTAACGTAAGGATTTTGAAAAAAAATGCGTGCTCTTTAATGGCAAAGTCCCACGTCTGATGTAATCATAGGATTATTTTTTAAAGCATCCAGTTTTAACATGTGTGCTTGAGAAAGAGAAATTAATATGAAAATGCAATATTTAAAATAAACGATATACAATTTAATACGACAATCTTCAAGCAGAATGTTCCAGGATAATAAAGGAGGACAAATATACAACAAAGATATTATAGTTAAAACCAGTGGCGAAAAGAAAATTATAAAATATAGTTTGAAAAACATAAAATAGTCTGAAAAAATAACGTATTTTTGTTGAATGATATTCTCAATGATAACGTGATGTAAAAATGTTCTCATTCACTGAAAGCAAATAATGTACAAGAAAATTAACGCACATATCAAAATATGTTACTCTCCAGAGCAATTTAATTTCCCCTCTTTTTTCATACATCCAGTGGAAAAGCAATAGATATAAATATTATGGACGCAATGATTAATCCTGTATTTGAATTGAGTTCAAACACTTACCACTTATCCGTATTTGTTGTTATTCTTCTGTGAAATAGTCACTCAAAATCGCCAGGCAGTTGACTCGGTATTACTTCCTGCTTCCTTTCCATATGATATGCCATGTGAGTAATGCATTTTCTAAAGTTTTTGTTCTTATTATCTTGCCCAAAATAATTTCATCTGTCCCATACACACTGTTAGCAGCCGTTCCTTAAAAACTATTAATCTCCAAAAAATGTCTCGTTCGTTACATATTTTATCAAATGTAATCTCAGCATTCATCAGCAGAACATCATGTCTGCTCTTTCAACTCTCTTCTTTATAAGTGAAGAAATTGTCCATAATCAACTCTTCAAAAGCTCATATATTTCGTGTCAGTCAAGTATTGCTTGTTTGTAAGTATAGTCTTTGATCTTTTTATTAACACATTTATTCGCTTTTCTTTGGGAATTAATGTTTTTTATTAAATGAATTATAACATTCAGGCATCAAAATCTAAAATTTTCTCATAATCGAAAAAGTTTCTGTCAATTTTATTATACGTATAACGGTGGTAAAAATGACGTAAATATGTATGATGGTCTTTTTCTCTGACCATGTGCAATTGTATATCCAAGTAATTTTCACAACTGCAAACATAATTATTTTTCCAAACATATATTGGGTCTATAAAAAATACAAGCAAAGTAATGCAAATGTCCTATCGCAATATATGCTCACCTGCTGATGAGGCAGTTAAAAGGACCAATGATATCTAAAGACAATGGACATAATTAAGACCTCAGCATAATCAGACTATAAGATAACAGTAAAATCACATTTGAATGTAAGGTTTACGTTTGTGTGTCTTGTATCTAATTTTGAGTTTTATCAAGTATATTCCTTCAATGATATGTCCTAATATGTATGCAAATATAATAATTTCACATATATTGATATATAGATATTGAAGATCATTTGAATGAACTATTTGGTATGCGAGTATGGTTATTATAATTATTGGTGCCGAAGTTAAAATTGGATTGCAGTGTTCAAATTTCAGACTAGAAAATTATGTTCATTCGACAGAGATATGAAAATCATGGATCTGTCTTGTCGCGATTCCTCCAAAGCACTAAATCACTGAAAATTCTAGCATATCAAAATTTGGATGAATGTCATCCTATTCCAAAGACATTACAAGGGAGGGATGGACTCAGAGAGGGAAGGGAGGGAAAGACAGAATTTTAAAAGTGGCAGTTGTGGTGATGAGGATATCTACAGGAAATAACTGTTGAACCGAGACTTGAAGTTGTTAAGACTGTAAGGAGCAGGGATGCATTTTACAAGCATCTGTTCCACAAAGTACCGTTTCATGGGATGTGGCTATCCGAATGGAACTTACAAATGGAATACGAAGAAAAAGATCTTCCCAGATTTATCGAAGTGAATATTCCTCCCTGTGTTCGTCATAGCTGTAACAGTTTGAACTGACAAAACTATCAAGCTTAGTTCGCCATGACATTTTCCGTGGAAATAGCGATTGAATGTAGAGAGGATTGTAACATTTGGCTGGTGAGAAAGAGATTGTAAAGTGGAAAATAATTCAGTGCTATCTGAACATTTTCATGGCTGGAAAGTGAGCATTGATCCGTTTCAGCCCAGATATGGCAGTAATATTCTATAATACGTTTGTTCTGACACTCAAATATCCGAAAAGTTAGAAAAATTGTCTGAAAACAGATACTGCCTGGACCGGTACAAGGAACCGATAATCTTAACGGCAACGTCGGCGATGGATAGCATATATATTGTTTAAATCGTTTGACATATAAAAGTCAATAAAGCTAATACAATGCAAAGGGTAACTGAGTGTAAAACATATGAGAAAAGGAAATGTTAAGGAGAGAGAACCATGGAAGAACAGTAATTAAGGAGACAGAATATAACGACTGACATTGAATTTAAATGTTGACTGTAACGCAATAAATTAAGAGAGAGATTCCCACGCGAGAAGTGTGAAAGAAGACACTGCTAATGTAGAATCTACGGTTTCATCTGTAAGATGATGTGATCACACCCCCTGTCTAGAGAGTATTTTTAAATATTTGTAAATATTTATAGATAAGGCACAGAATAGCTAATTTGATGCAAAAGTGACTGAAGTTGAGATTCCAGGTCATGACCAATAACATTGCTTGTTTGTATTTTTCTTTTGTCATGAATCTCTAAAAATATAAAACACCCACCACACCAATCTGACAGCAATATTCAATGCTTGCTCGGATGTCTTGCTTATAAATGTGTAAGACAGACTATTGCGAGAAAAAATGTCTAGCATGACACAGTGAAACATCTTTCCTAGCAGGAGACCTAACAATTGATTGAATATAATCTTCGCATTTCATGCCAGAATATTAGCTGGAAAAGGTGCAGTTATTCACACTTTGAGAGGTTAGCATCAGTCATACTGATGAAAGCTAAAAAGTCACTGATATACTTATGAAAGCTAAAAAAGTCACTGATATAGTGATGAAAGCTAAAAAAAAGTCACTGATATACTTAAGTTATATTTTTTTTTTAAATATAGATTTGGGGGAGGGGTAAAAGTAATAAGAAGCAGATCTAAGCGAAAAAATAATTTGTTCAAAATTCCAGAATTGAAGTTTTTAATTCCAGAATGGTTGTTCTTAAAAATAATTGTATTTAAATTTTTCTTCTCATTTAAGTTTTGTCATTTAAGTGTCACGTTCTCATCTGACTTTTTTTAATTACTAAAATTTTGGCTTTGTTGCCTCAATCTTTCCGTGTTGAAACTCGTTTAATTCTTCACCTTAATTCATCTTTTTCTCATTGTAAAATATTCAAAAATACATTTTACTTTTTCTTTCAATGTTATTCTTATTTTCTGTGTTATCTTCAATTTTCGCGAATTTACATCCACTCAAGTTAAAAAAAACTTAAGTGGATGTAATTTTTTTTTTTTTTGTGCCTGTGTATTTTCTGTTCAGCTCTGTTTTCTTTTGACTTGATAGAGGATTACTTAATCAACTGTTTGAAAAAAAATATTTCTGATATCTTTACTTAGATGCCAGGTCAGTACAAATAACATTACAGATTCTTGTTTGTGTTTTATCAAGCATATCTACATCCATAGCAGAAGTACCAGACATGATGTGATAGCAATTTTCAATACATGAATGAATGGTAGACCTACAAATATGTTACGATAGATTCTAGCGAGTAAAATTGTCTAGCATGACAGAGTGAACCAGCAGATGACCTAGCAATTGATTACAATATAATCTTCCCACATCATGTCGGTGGAAAACATTAGGTGGAGTATTTGTAAGGACTTTAATTTCTCTTGAGATTTTTGGGTTTCAAAGTACGGAGCCACCTTAAAAGTATAATCGTTAAACCTGCTAGATTATAGATCACGGTCAGTTTTGGGATGATGTAACTCCACTAGTATGATTTTGAAGAATTTGAATATTACAATCCAAGTTTAGCTTAATATTGCACCAGGACATAATCGGGGTCATCGAATGAATTAATATTCTCGTAAAATGAAATACATAAAAATACAAATCCCGAATAATGTAACTACCTTTTAGCAGCAACGATATCAGTTATTTGGGAAACATGTTTTGCAATAGACATGTTAGCATCCTCTCACTTCTTATGTAATAATTGCCAAATCGTAGAATTCGTTTTTGAATCATTGCACACCTAAAGTATATATGCATTCTTCCAAGGCATGATAATGATAACCAAGATATTAGCGATTGTCTCGAAGACTGGCAATATGCCAGGAAATTCATACTTGTAAACTGTCTCAACGCCAGCATCTGCAATTGGCTGTGAACATGCCATATGCATCTGGTGTGTGACAAACTTTGTTTCGCGTGAGTTTTCTGCCTTTAGGAGATATGTATCAAATCCAAAATTTGATAATGCTCATTTACTTCATCATGTTTATGAATACTTGATCCTTACCAATACATCGCCACCCTATTTCGACAATAACGTTATCTAAAATGAATTAATAAGTATTTAACACAAAATAACGACATATCTCACTACAGTACGAATAGTTTACGAAACGATGTTACGTCTAATATTCAGTTGTGACCTAAACTAATCATCATAAGATATAAATGTTGGTTTATTGTTTTCCGTACTATCCATAAATTGAAGCAAGGCTGTAAATAGGTGTATATGTAAGTAAATTATTGGTGTACATATTATTCAGGAAATTGCCAAGACAGGAAATATTAGCTGATTTAAACCAACTTTTTGTCAATAGATTATAGCTTTTTAGAATATTCGCGACATTTCAGATGTTTTAAGCATAATAATTAAATTATTTGCATTATTTATATTCGAACCATTTTCCTCTTTTTTGGTGTTGCTAGCAAACGTTTTCGGCCATTATTCTCTCTGGCCTTCCACAGGAGTATATCAATCTAAAGGGAATATTGAACTGGACCCTTTATTTAATCTAAAGTAGTTGACTGCTCTCGTCTTCTGACCATGAAGTAGACGATATCGTTAGACATTGATAGTGGAACTACTCTCGTAGATTAAATAACAGGTTCAATTCAGAATTCCCTGTAGATGAAAATACAATGGGGCAATTGCCGAAACGTTGATAGCATCGACAAAGATGCGGACAACAGGCTGAATATAAATAATGTAAATAATGATAACTCCTCATCCCAGAAATTCAGACTGAAAATAAACAGTTGAAATTCATAAAGTATATCCAATTATTTTGTTCATATTTCATCGCCATCTTTAAACGCGACTATCGTGGTTTGCCAGATTCCTTTACTTTCAATATCTATTTATTCCCAATATTTCCTGAGCATGGTAAATTGGTTGTTTCCAATTGACTCCGACATGATTTTAAATTGATAATGATCCTTCTACTCGAAAAGTTAGATATCCAACTGAATTATGCTAGGTTATAACACATTTGTACTGAATCAGATTTTCATCGTTTAACGATATACGTCTCATAGACAGTGCAATATGTACTCAAGTTAGTCTTTGGTTGAAATTTTTAGCGGCATAGCAGCCTCTACGGTTTATTTAATGATGAAATCTAACTTTTGAATCCAACTGCACACATTCAACTACAGATAAAATGTATTGTTGGTAATTTTACTATAAACATGTATTTTCATACATTCATAAAGTTTAGTTTTTGTTTAGGGGGTTCATTATTTTCCTATAGCTGGGACGCTTACTGTCGCTACCACCATGAGACAAGATAGACATAAGAACAAATGCAATTAAAAGATTGAATCACGCTCCTCAGAACATCTAATCTCTGGATCAGAGATGTTGCTATCGGATGTATTTTATCATCATACGCAGGCCTTAAAGTTAGATCATTACTGAATAAGGTCGGTGATATGAAAGTAAATGCAATAATTAGGAAGTGACAATTGGCCCCAGATAATCCCGAGGAAGTAGCAAGGCAGATCTTGGCTGAGATATTCTGATCTTTGTTGCAAATGAATAGACCCCCACTTAAAAATGGAGAAAGTAGTTATGAGCTGTTGGGTCTCTGGGAAGAGAACGAGGAGTGGAAAATAAATCTCTAACAAGGTTTCCGAAACGAATTTCAAATCTGGGAAAATGAGAATTTCGCTGCCCTGCTCAGATGTTGCAATAATATTCCATTTTTAGATCTGATTTGACTCTTGTAAAGATAAAGCTTGTATGAAAGAATCTTATACATTTTGTAGGTAACATCGATCGTTTTATATGCATCTCCTTCGACTCTCACTACCCCTCAAAGATCATTTTGCATTCTTCAACTAATTAGTTTCTCCAATCAACCCTAACAAAAGCGGTTTTGTAATTTCAAAACAATATATTTTTTTCCACATTTCTCGACAATCGACAGTTTTATCATACAATAAAATATCCGTCAACAGACTTATGTGTTTAAAAATTATTTCAAATCGGCAATATCTTTTGTTGGTCGACTTCTAAGTCCAATCCAATTCCAAATTTTGTTTTACTTAAATTCAGTCTGGCCTACTTCGGGGTCTCATAATATTTCTTATGTGCATTCTGTTTATCAGAAAGAAAAACCATCACTTTTTTCCTCGCTTCATATTTCAGTTCCTGTTTATCACTATAAATGTTTCTTGTTTAACGTTTTCAACCCTTCCAATGTCCCCATTATATACGGCGTTTTCGCATGAACGCTTTTATATACCAATTCCAAACTAGCAGTGCCACCATAGTGTCAGTTTCCTCTCAGTTACCACCAGTTACTCTATAGTGTCACATATTATTTCTATTAAAGTATGATTTGAAAAAAAGAAGTCTATAAAAATGTCCATTTAACGCATAATATTATACCATTTATTTACAAACTAAAATATAACTGTACGCTGTAATATTTAAAATGTTTAGAAAATGATAAGGAAACAAGAAAACGTAAGAACTGTATATACACGGTGGATGGGTCAGTGTGGCTAGTCCAATGCAAAACGTTTGAAAAATTTTGCCACGTCAAGTAATGCATGAAAATTAAAAAAAAAAAATACGGATTTGTTGTCTGTATGATTTAGGCATATTATTAAAAATACTGTTTATAGAAATATGATTTATTGTAGTTATTTATTTAATAGAACGTAATATAAAAGAAAAAAAATGCAATGAAAATGTGACAGATGTTTCCTTTTTCGGAAGTTATGTAGATTGATAATGGTAGACTATTTCGGTATTTGTGAAGTTGTATGAAAAATGTCTGGCACCTCCAAACATATGGCTGTATTTTCTCAAAGAATGGGTCTTAGAGGACTGGAAGGTGTCAGACAGAAACAAACAAATGCCATGCGTTTGGCCTTTCACCTTTTCGGCTGCCTTACCTCTGTTTACGAATATTTGATTTATATGTCATCTATTGGTCATAGTCACGTAATTTTGACGCCATATGTCTAGATTAGAAGCATCAACACCATGTATGTCATTGATGTCATCTGTGATCACACTATCCATAGTGCTTCAATAGTGAGAATATTAAATTAAGATTATATCGTATCGATTTACTCTACCATAATTTAATGCACTTCAGGCTGATAATTTACGGATATTCATTTAGTTGCTTCCTTTTCAAACATATATGAACATAATATGTGTGTTTACTATCGGTTATAATTCACTAAGAAAACGTGTCAACAGCCGAATTTGGCAATCGATTTCTTCATTTTACTCACACTATTATACTGAGTGCGTCGGTTCGTATATATAAAGTACAGTTTAATAGACTGTATTTTCGAATAATTCTGCACTGAGTAAACTGCTAATGACATTGGCTAATGCATTCCAATCAATACATCTAAGTTGAATTATACAGATACATGTAAATATTGATATTATTATATTTTTCACATCAATATTATAACTGCGTCTAGTCTAGATATTATTATCGTTATGCAAATTAATATTTCATTATTAAATAACTACTAAGCTGAATATATATATATATATATATATATATATATATATATATATATATATATATATATATATATATATATATATATATATATAAATTAAGTACCACTTAAGATTATCGCACAAAATTTCATAATTGAAACAATTATGCTGTCAGATCCTCATACGTCGAAACCGACGGGAGAGTCCATAATTATATAATTATATTTTTTTTTCATTTCGATGATTGTTGGCGTTACCTTCATAATTCCGAATCTTGAGTTCCTTAGACCGACACTTCAGTTATCAATCCGTCTACTCGTCAGAGGATATCAGCAAAGGTCTTTTTTATGTTTCGCTTTTTCTTTCATATATGAACTTTTCATTGAGGCAATATTGATTTTTTGTTCTTTCATAGTGCATATGTATGCACGGAATACTTATTTTTCACGTTAGAGCCCATTTTCCCACAGACCTAAAGTCGCAAGACTATAGCTATTCTATCGTTATTTCCATGGTAAATGTTCATACGAGCTACATATTTTTTTTAAAAATTAAAATAGTTCAGAGATTTGCAATCAATCTTACCTTGTTACGTTGACATTATTGAAATAAACTCATTTTCAACGCATTCCTATGTATGCTGTTCTACACAGACAATTCCTTTCAAAGAAAAACTACCTTCAATAGCTGGTTTGTTTGTTGTTTTTTTTTTTGTTTTTTTGTTTTTTTTTTCTGGGATGTGGTATTATAACTATTTTCAAGCGGTTTTCTTCATCTTTATTGTCATACTCCCGTCATAGTGGAGAAAAAAACGTTTGGTTGAAGTAATCTAAAATGACTTGACTCAAAGTATTGTGAGTTCAATACCTGTACACAGCAGAGGTGAATAAAAAATTGTAGAATTGAATTACTAAAAGGAAATAATTGAAACTGGGCTGGGAAATGCATGACACGTATATCTAGAAGAATGTATCTCCAGGGACACAATAAAGGGTTCGGTTAGAAATTCCAATGTTTATCACCTGAGGAACAGCGGGGTGTACAACTGCTGAAACGTCGCGAATATGGCAATAAACGTGAGGACAACAGTCCGATCAATGTAAATAGAATAAACCTCTACCTTGTAGACCTGACTTCCGTGTAAATGCTTCTCTGTACACTACTAACCTAACCTCATTCAAGTGTATGTTAATCCTTATCCTAGCAATCTTCTTTTCTCTCTTGTCCCACGTACGTTTATATCACACATCCTATTCTGTAAACTCTGACACTTAATGTGCTCTTACAATTTGTAATGATCTAGGTTTTCTTAAGTGGGTTAAACACGTCAGATTATACCACCTCTCTCAGTATCTGTATATCCACTCAGCATAGATGAAGTTTAAAATAGTGGGCTCTATGGATGTTGAATGAACTCACATGTGCATGGGAATACGTCTGCAACAGGAATAGAGTTGTAATTTTGAGATGATTATTATAATCAGAGCGATATAGCATGTAAATTTCAACTCCAAATTGCAGAAAAAAAAAACGATACCCCCACGAGCAAAGAAAAGAAGTTGATGAGAATTAGATTTTGGAGAATGTCACGTTTTATCTAAAGTACGTTCAGCATTTTTTTTTTTTTTTTTGACGAATAAATACGGAATATATAATACACGTACATTTGGACTCTCAAAATATTTTTTTTTATTATTGCAATTATTATTTTAAATCTTAGCTTGGCTGATTGACATAGAAAACCTTAATTATTTTTCACTATATTTACGTAATTATAGAACAATTTTTACGTTTCTATTTTGAAGTGGTTTAATGC
The DNA here is from genome assembly GCA_963932145.1 of Acanthosepion lycidas. Lineage (NCBI taxonomy): Eukaryota > Metazoa > Mollusca > Cephalopoda > Sepiida > Sepiidae > Acanthosepion > Acanthosepion lycidas. Next base: position 22,796,308 of record OZ010571.1, read on the forward strand.
ACAGAAATTTTATTTGGTTGATAATTATATTATTTTATTAATTTATCTTAATATTTGTCCACTGGCTTTCACTTGGATTAATATCTGTCGAAGCGCAGAGTATCATCTTGAATTTAGTGACTTTTAAACCTTTTATTTTCTTTTTCTTTCACCCTTTCAAAATTCCTTGTAAGTTTAATCTTCAAAACATTTCGTAATATGGTGGGCAACAGGGATATTTTAAGTATATGAAGGATTATTATTTTCATCATTAATTCTTCGGTTAACCTGTGACACATTCTGACGCTGGCAAACGGAAAGGAATAGGTTAAAATTAAAATAAAACTTGTAACAAGACGAAAAGATTTAAAGAATTGAACGCTAGACAAACTGAGAGAAAGAGTGAAATCGCTTTTAATTTTGAAAGTTTATTCTTTAAGCAGAGACGGCTGGAAGAATGTGATTTTTGTTGTTTTGGAGAAAGATATTACCAGCGAAGCCATTTGGAAAAATTTGGGCTGATAATTGATTGATGGAGGTGCCTTAAACTGTAAGCTACGAAAATTATACCCTAGGGACCAGCCGGAAAAGAAAGCTGATTGAAAATATAATATTTGGTAATTTTTAAAGTTTATGACAGAATTGACAAAAAAAATATTATTCCGCCTATCAAATAGTTAAATTAGTAAACAAGTCGAGGAACATAATTTCTTTCTGTAAGGACCAAGCTCAGGGTTCATAAAGTTCTATTAAGCTAACAAGATATTGCAATAGTTGCCAGTGGAAACAGCTGGTAAAGATCTTGTTTTAGGAAACAGACCATGCTGGGAAAAATTGCTGAGGAGAAATTAAAATTCTAAATAATGACCAGAAGAAAAGCCACGCCATGTGTCAAATTTGTCATAATGACAATTGAGGTGACAGGCCTATGTGAGATTCGAAGAAAGTCGTAGGATTTGCTTATGTCCATCAGGAAGCACAAATAAGAGAAAGAAGGAGTTATTGAAGCAGGTCAGTAATTTCGACCGCTGCCCATAGGAAAAATGGATATCCCAAATCTATTTTGGGGGAGAGTGAAAATGTATATTCCAAAGTTAGTCAACAAGGACTCTTGTTAGAAAATCGGAAAAACATTAGATCACGCTAACCACGTCGACCCCAATATCAATCTTGGGTAATCGTCAATATAAGCAGAACACTGAAGCGACAAAAATCCAGTTCCAGACTCGCAGACGAGACTAAACAGCAGGACGATTTCCCGTATTCCATGTGAATTGCTGCCAAAGAGAATTCCAACTTAAGTTTTGTCCCAGATTTAGCTAAATTGAGTAAAGTGTCATGATATTATTCAAAGTAGGAAGGATTAATATTTATGTACAAAGAACAATATAAACAGCGTAGAAAATTTCTATCTTTAATTTATTTCGTCAGAGGGTAACATGCACTTACGTGCAAATACCCTTACGGAAGGGTTGAGTCAATTTGCATGTGCCTTCTGTAGTTTAAATAGTAGCACTTGTATCCGGAAAATCATTTTTTTTTCTTCTCAAGAATTGCTCATACCTTATTTATTCACAAGAAATGATTATTCTTAAAGTTCAAAACATGTTTCAGCTTTAAATAATTGTTAAGCTACAAAAAAAAAAAAAAAAAATATGAATAATGCGTATCAAGCAGATAGGTAGATAAAATCCTTGGCACAGTTTAGCACAAGGTTAAAATTATGGAGCACCCAGATCGAGCTCACAATCCAGTTATAACAGATCTAGCGAGAAAGCTTGTCGATCAGTAAACAAAGATGAAGTGCCCGGATAGGTAGATAGACTGAATATATAAATGAAAAATGCACTATTTTCATGTAGACATAAATCACACATAGTAATAAGTGATAAATTATGTTTCATTTCTATGAACACTTATATTATTCATATGTCAATCTTAAGTGTTGCGAGAGAGACATGTCCACGAGTGCGTATGTTCGTTGAACTAGTGGTTTTTGGTGTTTTTTTTTCTCTCTTTTTATGAATTTTGGCAATAAATTTGATCGATTAAATACTGAATGTTGCATGACAACATTGGCTGACAACATATTTAAGCAAATCCATTTAACTCCGGTGACAAGTGTCGATATTTCCCGAATTGACGTGTTTATATTTTAGATGATTTAATGCGTGTCTTTTATTATCTTTCTGGCGGATACGAAATTTCCAACTAGTATTGGAATTAACAGAAGAGGAAAAACATATAAACTACATTTCTGAATAATATGAAAGTTATTTAATTTGAATATATTTTAAACACGAGAGAAATAAATATAGTGAATTTGTGTTTTATAAAATAGTTATCATTTGTTTAATCAATTAATTGAAAGGATTCGTGTAAAATAGTGTGGCGCATATAAGGGAAGTCAAGGAATTTCCTTACTAACAATATGATGAAGAAAACTAAATTTTTGTATACAGGAATCCCTCGATTAGTGAGGTTAACGTGTATATTAAAAGATATGCACTAGGCGAAAACATATTAATAGAATATAACATATAAAATTATATAATTTATACCTCAAATTTTAGTCTCATTCACGATTAATTTCTAATTTGCTCACGTTTTAATTAACATATAGATACATATAAGAAGATCCAATAAACATGCTACTAATTAATGTTTATTAATCTGATTTGTAAGAAAAAATATTTAGAATGTTTTGTCGCATGATATCCTTCTGTTCTTTTTCTAAATGAAGGTACTGAGACATTGCCACTTCAAATGTTCCAAAAATATGATAATCATTAGTGTTTTAAACTATATTTTTTTTATTTTTCCTTAATTAATGCATGCAACGTTTATATTTCTACATTTTTAATGAATATAAATTTCTGTATCGAATTAAATCGTCCATGATCTTTTTTACGAAAAATCATATAACTCCTCATCTGACCATCAAAATAAACCTCAAAAAATCAACATTGATCAATTTGGATAGAGATAAATATTTCAATATTTATTTGTATTGTCGGCATATATTTTACAATTTATCTTTTTGTAATGTTCATTTGTAAATCTTTTGTAATTATTTAGAAAACGTAATACTTGACAAACGAAATAGTTACACATTTTCCATTTGTAAATGGCACAGTGGATAAAGGCGTTGGTTAGATCCAGTGACAAACCCAAAGAGTGTGAGTTCAATACCCGGTTAAGGCAGTGGAGAACTTTCAGCGGGAAAATTAGCAGGAGATAACTGATAACTAACATCCATCCATCATGGCACATGGAACTAGAACAGTCTACCCCAGTGATCGAAATAAAGGGTTCAGTTCGAAATTCCAACCACCTGAAGAAGGCCGGAGCGTACAACGGCCGAATCGTTGTGACAAATATGGCGACAAAGATGAGGAAAATAGTCCGACTAATGTAAATACTGGACATGCAAATGTTTTTAAATTGCTAGAGTTACAATTCCTGAAATTACACCTAAACATAGTTACACATTTTAAAATGACGCCAGATATCGTCGTTACATTCAACGTAAAAAAACATGAATTAAATTCTCATTCCTAAAGCAGATGCGTTATACACTTAGTATATCTGGTACTGGTAATATTAGATGTTTCCTTATAACGAAACATTCAGGATTCATTTTCTCTTGAAACAATTTTGCTGTAAAATACATTTCTTAAGTCTAAGCTTTGTTAATGCTCTTTCCAGAATCGATGGTATCATCCTTCCTTTCCTTTTGGGGGTAATATGGACCGTTGGCGAATTAATTATGTCATTATTATCTCGAGTTACATGTGCTATCTATTTCATTTGTATCTGCTTTAATGCGGTATCTCTTGTATGCCAAATTAATTTGTTTGAGTGTCTATAACGCCAGTTCACAAGTTTCGAAGTAGGACTGTGCTCGCTAAAGCCAACACACTTCCCACACTCGAAGTCATTTTTGACCAGTGGTCTGAGAGAGCGGTTGTATATATTCGACAGATTAAATATTTACAAACCCGTTTGGTTTTGTAGCAATTGGGCGAAACTACCTCTAACACTGCCTAATCTATGTTCAATTCCTTTATCTGCTATGCTAAATTTATTGCAACATATCCATACATCAGGGTATTTGAAATGTTTAGCAGGAAGATATATAATAATATGCATTCACTTAAGTTAAAAAAATAGCGAAACATTCACCATAATTGGTTCAATAAATGAAGATACTTATGCTAAAACCGGTGTTCCATGCCAGTGAATTGATACAAAAGGTGGTAAATGAATAGAAGATCATAAGATAATTCGGCGAATAAAAGAGTTTTCATAGAAAGAAAGCTAGGTGTTAATGGATAACTGTAGACATCCAATAAAAGGAATCGATAACACAATCCATATTTTTTTGCTTCTTCGCTTCTTGGATCGCTTCCGAAAAATGACAAAAACAGATATAAAAAAGACCGGTAAATATTCACTTAATTAGATTGCTTTGATAAAAGATCGGCTGATATTTTATGTCTGGTAAGGAAACAATCGAGAAATATCATTAGATATATTCGTATATATAAACACGTATGAAAACATACTCGCACAGACGGATGCAAACACATACGCACAGACAATAACATATACGGAAATGCATTCTTGCCTTGGCTTCGTGAAAAAAGATTTATGAAATGGGCTGTCCATATCGACTGCAGGCACGCTGATGGCCAACTAGGCCGATGCGGGACAGGGAAGTCCGGTTGCAGCGTCTACAACTAAATCGTTCTGGTCTAGAATAGTTGCTGAGGCTTTCATGTGCTTTCTTCATGCGGCGTTTCTCCTTCAGGTAGGCCCTGCGAGAGTCCTCAAAGGTGAAGACGGCCAGGTGGACGGTGCGTCGCCAGGCTTGACGACCAGCAGCAAGTGTAAACCACTGGCGATGGTCAATGTGGCAGATACCGAGAGACTTTTTGGAGGAGTCCTCATAATGCTTCCTTTTTGTCCCTTTGTCACATTGGCCAGAGGAGAGTACACCATACAGAACTATCTTGGTCATACATGCACAGAAAATTATATTACAAACATATAAAACACATATATACAAAAAGAAAGAACACATACAAACTTACATACATACATAAAAACTCGCTTCCGCACACAAACAAAACTCACATACAATTACACAAATGCCCAAACAGAAATACATACAAATGCACACAAACACAAATATACAAACATGCATACACGCCCGCAGACAAACTCACGCAAACGTACATATTAACACAAAGACACAAAAACCATCAGGCGCATCTGCTTTACCAACAGAAAAAACAAACATAACTACAATAACATACACGCATATGCATTCTTATAAACAGTCACAAAATGCTGTACAAAAACTGACTTATAAACACAAGCAATGAGGCAGATACAATTACACCGACATATATTTATTAGTACACAGATACACACAAACACGTAAACAAAAATACACATGTACACATGCATACTCCCATAGAAAACACGCACATATGAAACAGACTGTTGCCGCTTGGTGTTGAAATAATTGTCCTTATTTTTCTTACATACGATCTATGTTGATATTCAGCACTTTCGCACTTAAATATAGCACACCTTAAAATTATATTATTATAACACACGCATACACACACTGATATATATATATATATATATATATATATATATATATATATATATGTGTGTGTCTGTGTGTGTGTGTGTTAGAGTAAATTTGATTTTCTTTATACATACATGCAATTAGTATTAAATTAATTTTAAGTATTTTATATTGTTATATTTTTAAATATCATCAGGTAATCGTTTTTTAGACATTTCATATTATATGGTCATGAATAAATATGGTGCCTTGAAAAAAACGATTATTTTAAGACAGAATATGTTTGTATATAGAGCGTTAGAAAATATTTGGATAAGAAACGTTAATGGAATGGTAAGATTAGTCATTTCTCAAACAGGAAATATTTGGCATGGACTGACCGAATAGTCATTACTGCAGTTGGTTGTAATTTCTATTTCTCTTTAAAATTGTATCAGGTTCATACGTTTCTCAAGTGAGAGAGGTGTTATCGCTTTATTCCAGTACTGATATGTGTATACCGCCTAATATTTTATTTGGAATAATGTAGAACGTCAACATTTTGAAAACACGTGGATTAGTTGCAATTATTTTAATATTATTTAAATTGGCTTCATTGTTTTGAATAGCAGATATTAAAGAATTGGGGGATAATATTATAATTTTATCTAATTTTTTATTATTATTATTAATAATAATAATAATATTATTATAATATTATTATTATTATTAATATTATTATTATTATTATTGTTGTTATTTTACTGAGCACTATTTTATTACGACCAAAACACATTGTGTGCTAATAAGTATGTATATATGCCTGCATATATATATGTGTGTTTGTGTGTGCGTGTGTATGTGGGTTTGTACTCAATAAACGTTCAAGTGTATTACTGAACAAATTCAGATCAAATCGCTAGCGATTGTTGTGTCAGTCAACCCGGGTGTTATCCAAGCAAGTTCCAGGAAAGGTTATTTAATTTTGTAGTCTTGCTCGTTCAGAATTGTAAAAAGTTATTCGTATCTACTGAATTTACTAAGATTTCTTTGTAGGTTTTTCTTTCTTAATTATGCTTCACTTATTGGCTGTAAAATATAGGAGTTTATAGCCTATAAAATCCCCCGTAGATTGATAAACATTGAAAATAGTAAATATTTAATTTCAAAATCAGTAGGCCAAGTTACTTGTCTAGCCGACTGACGGTTGTTTGAACACGTGGAAAATGGTTCGCACATGTTGCTATTCTGTCGGTTAATGCTTGTACTGTTGTACTGTTCTTTGTAGGTAAATTCATGTAGACTGGTTTTAGTATATCTATAGAAACAGTATCTTGTTTACGCTTTTTTATAATGGAAAAATATTTTGGTTTACTGTCGACCACTTGAAAACATTTCCTGGTAATGCTAGCATTTTTCTTACTAGCGAAGAACGCTTAATCTGTTCCACGATCAAATTATTGAATATGTCGTGCAACTTTCTCTAGTCCATTTTCTTATATGTTAATTATCGCCTTTTTCAGCATTTCGTATGTTTTTATTTTTTTTTTTTTCTCTGGCATGCATTCAAGTAGATGTGTTCGAAATCTGCCGAGTTCTTTTTCAGGCATATGGCGCAACATGTGATGTCATTTTTGGTGCTAAATATTGTATTTAATTGTGACAACTAAGTCTGCACATTCGTTGGATTATAGATAGGTACATTCACCGTTAATACGCGTTCTGTAAGTTGGGTGATGTTGTTCGCATGCATTTTCTAAATATTTCGGCATTGATTTTGTTTAAAAAATGTATTTGGTTGAGTTGAAATATTGATTTCTGGGAAGAAATGTTATAGAAACATCGGCAATTCATTAGTTTCTAGTTTGATGATCGTATTTGTATGTTTACATTGTAAAATATTCTATGACGAAGGGTCAACAATGATTTTAAGGTAGCCCTTCGTCCATAATTACCATTTTGTTAGTGTCATCATCAATTTTTTTATTGTTCTTCGTCGGTGGTCACAATCTTTTGGTGTAAACAATAATTTTTAGATTGATCTTCATCGGTGGCTACCATTTTTGTGAAGACAATCTACAGGAATTGTCCAAGTGTCATGTCCATGAAGACACCAATAGTTCCATAATAGTTGTTGCAAGTGAGCCTGCAAAGTTGGAACTTATTTTGTGCAACTGAGCCTGAAAAGTTCCAAATTAGAGGGTAGAAAGTTAGATGTTATTTTTTGCAAGTGAATCTGCAAAGATCGAAATAATATGTTAGCCAGTATGTTTTTGTGAAGTACACGGTAATGACAGAGGTTTGTCACTGCAGACAGATTGCGTGAGATAGCAGTAATTTACAAAAAAATGACCATCGAACGGATATGAGGTTACTGTGGTCGTGGGTATGTATGTAGCATATCATACCTGATATAAACAGTTTTCCGAGGCATGGTCTGGTGCACTGATTATATTTTGTCGTCTGTGTCGTTAGAGATCGGGTTGCTAACTGATCCGTTTTCGATCTGTTTGCTGACTGTGGCTAACGAACCACTTTTATTGATTATGACGTGTCGGTAACTAAATTACGAATCCTATCTGAGTTTTGCGCGGGAATGTACCTTTAATCCAATCCATGACCTATTTCCTATTCATTTAGTGTTTAACATCACAGATGTAGTAGAGAATACAACACGTGACTTCTCATACACAATCAAATTTCAGAAACCAATTATTTAATTTTGTAACTGTGTATTGAAAGAATTGTAAAACCTTTATCTTATCTTTCGAATTTACTAATATTTAATTGTAGGCGTCTATTATGTATTTGTGCATCATTTCTTGGCCTAAAATATAGTTGTCTATATCCTATACTAATGACACATAGACACACACACACGCATATATATATATATAACTTGAGAATTCTTGCTAAAAATGTTGTACATCCTATATAATTATTGACAAATTTCGGTTGGTCAGGAACACAAATCTTTAAGTGAAATGTCAATTCGTAGGTAATATCTGGTCTCTGTAATGTAGATCATGCAAGATAATTATTAGTTTTGAGGATGAGGTTAGCGGTCTGTGTGTGTGTCTGTGTGTGCCCATGCGCGTTTAATAAGCCGAACAATTATATCATAGGTTTCATCCTCCATAGGTTGCACAGAAAAATTTTACATTATTTTAAGGCGGCGTTATATATTTCAAATATTGAAATCATAACGAACAATTATTTCTCCGTCTGTATAATGTTTACCAAAAAGAAATCAAAACATGATAAAGGCCCTGTAAGAACAAAATTTTAAATACTCAACAGATGAAATCATTTTCTTAAATGTTTATTGCAATTACTACATTTCGCCTAAAGACATTAGACATTTGAATGAAAATTGTAGATAAACATACCAAAGTTCACTTTTGTTCTGTTTTACTTAAATTAATTTAAAATATATCAGTCATTGTAAAGAAAAGTTTTGTCAAATGAGTATACAAGATTACACTCTGGCATTTTAGCAACGTCAGAAACTAAATCAATTATACGCGTATCGTATCATATAATTCGTATTGTACCGAAGTTACTTAATTAGATATTTAGTTACTCCATAAGTTACAGTCCACCAATACCTCTTAATTAATTAATTATTCTGATTTGATCTCAAGAAAAATGGAAATATTTATAAGAAAATATGTTTGGTTTCATGAACGAATGAATGAAAGAAAGAAATATTAGATAAGATAGACGTGGTAACGGTCTCGTGTTTAACGACTACTTCAATGTAAAGGAAACATTTCTCAGTTTCAAATATTTTCTGTCTGAACCATTTTACATCAATAAATAAAGACCTGCATGCATAAGTATGATTGTTATTGGAATGTTTTGCAAAAAGATGCTGAGCTCAAATTGTGCCGGTGAATGTTCGCTGGGAGAGTCGTAGCTCCCACAGAGAGGAACCGAATGTCAGTCTAGCATGTTTCAGGTATATTAAAGCTTTGCAATGAGATAGAAACGAAAACATATTAATAGCATTGATAAGGCATCATATATATTAAACATCACCATCTTTCTACATATACATAATTCATGAATCTAACTTATGTCTGTCTAACAAATAAAATATTAAAAATATACAAATTTAATACATTGAATAATGAAAATATACAAATCATTTAAAAAATACGCATAAAAATGCTTTAATTAAAAATCCAATCAAAACATGATTATTACAATATCTTGCTGCGTCTCTCCATTCACAGAGAGGTGATGCCAACACACATACCACACACACATATACATACTACACAAGAACATGTTAGTTAGAGATTCGTTTCCTACTAGCTCTTTATTTGATTTGATTTTATAATTGTCAGATTCATATCTACATTTGATCTATGATTCAGACACACACAGACACTCAATCGCACACACACACACTCACTTCTTGAGCAAATGCATAGAAGGAATTTGGGAATTCATGATCTGACGTAGAGGTTCTGATCCCTCATATATGATGCAGCACCTACAAGAAATTTAACCTCCAAACGAAGGGAATAATAGTTTCTTTGAAAC
>OZ010571.1:22811421-22823921 GCA_963932145.1 Acanthosepion lycidas
GAATAACCGAGAAGGCAATTTAATGCGCACAAGTTTCTTCTCTCAATTTGCTGGGATTGCTAAAGAAATAATTCACTTTGCGTTGCTACCAACTAATGCAAAAATCAATGGTCAAGTCTGCTCTCGGCAATTAAATCGTTTGAACGTGTTTTGAAGAAAAAAAGAGCTGCTTTAGTGAATCGAAAAGGAGTGCTGTTTAATCAGGACAATGCACGACCCCACACAGAACATTGAAGAACTTGGTTAGGAGAGAATTCCTCATCTACATTATTCTGCCGACCTTGCACATTTAGACTAACATTTGTTCCATAGTTTATAGAATCATTTAAATGGATTGATTCTCAAAATCCATGCGGGCTGTCGAAACTGACATTTCCGAGTTCTTCTCTTAGAATCCAAAATAGTTCTATATTAGTTTGATTAAAATGCTTGTAAGCAAAAGGAAGAAAATAAAAGATAATCATGGAATCTACATTGAAGAATAAATTTCAATAAAATGTCAGATTTCATCACTTTTTGTTTATTATTCAAATTCCAGACAGAACTTATGGGATTACCTGTTATATATATATATATATATATATATATATATATATATATATATGTGTGTGTGTTTGTGTGTGTCTGTATATGTGTATGTATATATATATATATATATATCTATATATATATATATATGTGTGTGTGTGTGTGTATGTATATATGTATGTATGTGTGTGTATGTATATATGTATGTATATGTGTATGTATGTATATATATATATATATATGTGTGTGTGTGTGTATATACATATATATATGTGTGTGTGTGTATGATTTCCTTTATGAACGAATGTTTGCCCATGCAATATTGTCCACTGACAATGAAAGATATCCATTGCGCATTTACGTGACATTTTAATTCAATACAATGGAAGAAAGCTAATGCAATTTGCATTAAATATGTCTCCGCATTATTCTCATTTGTAGTAAGGAAAGTAATTGTTAAACTGTTGTCTTTTCAATGATGGCAGAGAATTTGATATACATACTCTCACACTGTTTTAGTTATAATTGAATGCTATTGAAATATTAATCAACAAAGTGAATATATCTTTTATTGGTCAGTACATTGATAGGTGACGTCTTGGTAATAAGAGGTGTTACAAGCTTGGATGTGCAGATGGTGTGTGGATAGTGGCTTGCAATTTTTAATTCGAGAGTTCCAATCCTAGTTTAGTTCGCATATAACCTTGGGAATGTTATGAATCCACTAATTCTCCTACAGCTATGGATAAACTTCGGTGTCCATAAGGGTACCGGTGTTTTCAACGTGATGTGGAGGTAAGCAGCTCGACACTTTGTTGATTGCCTTTTTCACTCTGCCTATCTTGCATTAAATATGTTCCGTCTTGGTCGAATGTTTCATGTATACCTTCTTCATTATGGTTACTAAAAATTCCATTTGTCTTCTGATTCTAAGTAAATTCCATTTTTATGTTTCCATTTTTCTTAAAACGTTATCGTTGCTTACTTTATCCGTCCATGTTAATCAAAACATCCTGCTTTAGAACCAGATCACTGTGGCCTCAAGTATACCCATCATTTTTCAGAAATTTGCCCAGCATTCCTTCCTATATCATAATATTATTAATAAATAGCAGTTCGTTACTCTTTTCGCTTTTTTTCTAATGAACTTAATCTATTTCTAACTAATTTTTAAGATTTTGGAAGTCATTATTTCTTTCTAGACCCGCCTTCAGATTTCTGTATCATATGTTTCGTTGTCTTTAAAAAAAAATTCTTATAAAATTTACATCGTAAAATTTGTAGATCTGAGTTTATACAAAGAAATAAGAATTTAGTTATTTAAAAATTCTCTCTATATCATGTATTCCAATAACCACTGTGGTATATATTCTACAAATATGGAAAATCGATAGGGAGTGATCAATATTATCCAAATCTTTGTATATGTATATGAATGTTTGCACCCAGTAAAATCATTGATCTTCCATCATGAGTAACATCTCAGACGAGAAATCAATTCCATATAAACCAAAGATCGTAATCTTTATTAAAATGCAACTTATTAAACGTTGACATTTTATATGAATTCAGATCAATGAATGTTACATTAATTGGTTCTTTCCTTACAACTTAGCAACTGTAAAAAAATATTGATGTGTGGAAACGTTAATGAGAAATCAATATCTATATTTTATATTGATCAATTTTTACATGTAAATCTCTCACTGGTATTTGTAATTTTGGAAGCATGCGTGTGCACGACAATATCGTAGGTCATGTCCTAATAAGTTTTCTTTTAATATGTCATTGTGATTGACAGGCATGATATTATTATTGTAAAGTGAAGGCATCTATTAATCTAGTCGAATCTCGATAAGATTTGTAATTTTGTAACCAAAGAAATTTATTAGCGAAATTGAAACAATTTGGATATGATCTCTCATTGACGTATAAACGCTTAGTATTTATTAATATTTTTTAATCCTTCTCCTCAAGCAAGACGGGAATACTAATAGTCCGCAGGGTTTACAGGGAGTGAAAATAAACAGAATAGGGAGAATGGAGGAAAGGAAAGATATAAACGGGTTTCAAGAAAAGAGAAGATGGCGATTGGTGTTTATTAAACTTTTTGGAGATTGTACTTATCAGGCAAGCAAGTAAACGGAAGGAAGATCCAGAAGTTTGAAGTGGAAGAAAATAAACTGTTGGAGTATAAGTGGTGGTGTCATTTTGCCATTTTAACAGTAAAGGGGTGGAGACCTATGTGCCAATCTAGTAGAATGCTTTCATTCATGTTGTCGGGACACCAGGGGGAAAAGCTCTTCAGTGTAGATGCCATGAATAGATTTGATATAACAGAAATGATTTTACTTAAAGATTTAGTAAACATTATGCATAAAAAATTTCCATTGCTGTAAAAAATACAATGATTATTTATAAATATTTTAAAATACAAGGAATATCACAAAGTTGGAGGGAAAAGATCATATTCCATGATCTGATTACAGGTTTCTGCACGGAATTACAAATTTAGTTACAATGGACAAATTATATTCTATATAAAAATCTGTGAACAATTAAGTTGATTTGCTTAAAATGACAACATTATTTTTGATAGATTTAGAACAGTTACATCATATAAACGATTCCATTCGTCAGTACTGCGATAACACTTAGAACCTGTATTAACATTTAACTAAGTTGAAAAATTTGATAATCTAAAATGGTGTAATGAGGGGTCAATCATGGAAACAATATATTTCTCATATAAAATATTCATAATTTAGCAAAATCTATTGAGAACAGACAAATCTAAATCTGAACATTTTGGTAGGAAAAGGAACCTGGAGAAAGATTGCAAAACAAAAGCAAATATATCGTAGTTACTGAAATTTTATCTTTTGCTTAAACATACCATATACAAAGGTGTCTTTTAAAAATATGTAGTGTAGCCAAAACTTTTTGCCGGAAGTGAATATAAAATGTACGTTGCATTATGTATCATCTAAATTACGCAAAGTGAAAATAATATTCACATCTTTTTTAACAGATATGTTTACCAAAATTACACAAAATTATCTAGAAATACTAAAGAGTAAATTTATTCAATGAAACGCCATTGGCTTCAACCGCAGCTTCCAGACGACTTCGGAATTTTCTGAACCACTTCTGGAGGATGAATGCCTACCTTCAGTTAATCTTTTCTGTTACAAAGAGTTTTCCTGGTCTCTTCTCTTCATTTGCATGTATAGTCACATAATTTTGAAGATCGCTAAGAATAAATTTATTCAATAAAATCGCCATTTGCCTCCAAACGATTTCGGAATCTCCTGTAACACTTCTGGAAGGTATCCTTGTTTACGTTGGTGAACCTGCCATAATACTTGAATTCAGTTCATCTTTGGTGTTACAAGGAGTTTTATTGGTCTCTCTATCAAATGAGCCCCACACATAATAATGAAGGGGATTGCAGTCAGGGGAGTTAGGTGGTAAGTGATGATGTAGTCACAGAAATTGTCAGGTAGCCATGATTGGATTCTCCTGCTTGTATGGCACGGTGTAGGGTCCTGTTGTCAGAAATAGCGTTTTCTAGTAGCCATCATCAGAACGAGTGCAGCACTACATCCTGTAGGCACTTGATGTAGACCCCAGCATGGGGTTTGAGGCCCTCACCAAATAATTCATGTCGTCTTTTCTCATCAGAATGATCAGAATGAGTTTTATAAGCTGCCCTTTCTTCGCAACCACCATCAGACTCATCCAAATCTTTCTGAATCCTCTGCACTATCCTCAGATTGACATCCAAATACTCTGTCATGTTCGTATTGGAGCTTCTGACGCGAATGCCAAGCGGTAGAGCATGCCTTTTCCAAATTTCTGGCAGAGTGAATTGCGTCATAGTGTTCTTTTTCTCACAGACGATAGCCACAAGAGGCTAGTATATTGTGCAATCGGCAAAATAAAATAATATTTAAAAAAAAAAACTTACATGCAGGAAATTAAAAATAAAAAAACGACAATTTACTCATCACACACACACACACACACACACACACACACACACATATATATATATATATGTGTGTGTATGTATATTAGGTTGGTGCAAAAATAATGACGTAATAATGTCGTTTTTGACGTTAAAAATACGTCAAAAAACGACATTATTTCGTGATTATTTTTGCACCAACCTAATATATATTAATCGTCAACCAGTACAAAAATGGCACTTAGACGGAAGAAGATACTGAGTGTAACAGAAGATGAGAAAAGTTTAGTGAGGAGAAAAGGCAATAAATGTACAGAGTTCGGGAAGACGTGTTATCGGGATTAATGTTGTTAAACGTTTGAAGAAAGTTGGTAGAAAGAAAACAAGAATCTGGTAGCCAACCCCTGAACAGACAAGTGATAGGAAAAAAAAAACTTTTGTAATATAACTTGCATTTGTTAGGTTGGTGCAAAAATAATGTCGTTTTTTGACGTTCAACTTTATGTAAGAAAACGACACTATTTTTGCACCAACCTAATTGTTACTTCAAGAATTTTTATCAAGTTCAAGAGCAAAACAATGGGACCTAGCTACCTTTCCCTTACTTTTTCTAAATTTCTGTCGTCGACGTACCAATGAATAAAGCTTATCAGAACAATTATCCTGAAAATATTTATAGAAAAGACACAGACAAGACATGTCACGTGATGAGAATGTGATTAATTCGATGTACAGTGTCAGGACTGATGAGATTACAGACATCTGTTTGGATTTTATGACATATCACGATACTATATCAGATCAGATGTGGTAGCAATATCCAATGAATGAACGAAAGGGGAATATTGAACATGCTAGATTGATTTGGAAGTAGAAATTGTCTAGAAAATCATAGGGTACTAGCTGCAGATACGAGTGGTTGCAGATAATCTGACGTCGCATTTAAATCGCCTGAATAATTTGAACGTAGAAGTGATACTGATACTCATCATGAAGAAAACAAAAATTGATAATTAAATATACGTTGGTAATATTTCATAAAATAATATTTTGTTTACAGAATTTCAGTTTTATATTATCAAGATATATCGGTAATTTATGGGTACACAGTACATACTTGAATGTGCTCATACTTTTAATACCTAATATATTCCACTGAATGCTTGGTTTCTTTAAAATACCATAAAATGAAGTTATCGTAAATAACATGTTAATTTCTTTCTTGAAAATGACGTAATGAACATCACATACATTTCCGAAAGATAAAAATAATTCTATTAGAGATATTATTTGCATCACTTTATGAATAATAACTCTTGGAAATTATGTATTTTATCAACGATAAACATCATAGAAATTAAATAATATTCAATTCATGCCAATACCAATCTTCATTTGAAAAAGCAAGGTAATATTCAGAATGTGTCGCATGGATTGTCAAAATAATAACTAAGTATCGGCAGACATACTTTCCAGAAGGCAAGTAATGATTACATAATATTGACATTCCAACAAAGTTTGAAGATTTATTCGTTTTACGGATTTTGTTCCTATAAAATAATAAATTTAATGATCAGTTATGTGCCATGAGTGATACACACTTAGGCGATCATGTACCTTTCGATAGATGGCGGACGAGGCAGTTTCTTTTTCACATTAAGTGGCCATTTCGTTTTGCGGTAGATCAGTTACCATCCATCTTTAGAATCTGGTCTGTCCTGCTATTTACTGATAGCAGGGAAGGGGAGAATAAGAGGTTTCATACCATTCCCATTGGTATTAGCACGTAATGGAATTTAAAGGATTAGACTGGAATTCGAATTCGGCTCTCCGATTCCTCAATCAATTCGCTATATGTTACTCCACCGTAAATTCTAAAATTAATATTGTACTTAATATTTTTAAAACTATTATTTTCTTGTAGTTATTTTATTGATATAAGCATAAGAATAAAAAAAAATGAAGAAAAATGCAGTTTATTTCTGATAGTTTCATTGAAAATTTCAGACCACAAATCGAGCTGTCGTTCGATCATTTCGCTGAACAATAGAAAATTATATTCGATTCCACTTAGGACACTACTGACAAGAACCACTTCGAAGACAATGGTACAGATTAACATCCAAAAGTGATATTGCGCTTGACAACCTCGATGGTGTGTAGATGCTTAACTTACAGCATGGGCAACATCTAGACTACACCTGGTTGTATGAAAAGGACAGTCCTATGCCGCCTCACCTGAACAAGATTGTGATTTTCACTACAACCTAAATATAATATTAGGTTGGTGCGAAAATAATTTCGTTTTCTCACATAGTAACATATGTTACAAAACGAAATTATTTTTGCACCAACCTAATAATAAATACCCAAGAGTATTCCGCGGTTTGTAGGTCTCCCTGTCTCTCACAAAACACATCAGACATATATATATATATATATATATATATATATATATATATATATAATTATTTAAAAATATGATTCCAACACGCTACATAAGAGGTCTCATGTTTCAAAACAAGAGCCAAAAACTTCAAAATAATATTTGAATTAACTTGAGTTAAAGTAGGCTCTGTTCCATCTTCAAGCGAAGTTTTTTGGGAATGACTTATTTCTGAAGTTTACGAGTTTTAATAGTATGGTCAGAATTGATATCAAAAATTTCCCTGGTAACATCAAGGGCGGATTGTTTGGAATCGGCAGGGGTGGGGTGTTAATAATTTGTATCAGTATAGAGTTACTTTCATAGATGTCGGGTCACGGTAAGGTGGGGGTGGCTAAATTTAGACGGAGGAAGTTTTCGCATAGTCTGTCTTGAGCGTCTACGGAGGTTTATTAATTTATTTTTATTTTATTCTTTTATTATATCTCTTTATGAAAGGGATTTGTGTATATGAAAAGGCCGTAACTTTTGTTATTTGACGACTTCATAAAGGGTTATCAATTTTTGTGGGTAATTAAAACATGTATATAGGCTATGGATTTTAGAATTTATATGCGTGTTTTAGGCTAGTTATTCAGAGCGTAAGTTCGGTTGTGTCGGCAGAAAACCGTTAATTCTTGCCGGTTGTTTAATAGGTTTTTATTGTTTAGGAGCTTAATAATGTGTAGTTTCTCATGGAGGCACAAAGGGCATGGGTCATCCCAAGTTTTGCAAGTTCTAGTTCTGTTAATGATTTTACATTATATTATATATATATTCAACACTCCCGTCGTATTCAGCGTATGTGCGTCAAGCAGTTCAGTTCGTAGGAATCTTCTGCCAGAAACCTACACATGTGTTTTGATTAAATGGTGAATATTTTGTTCAGAATTTTCAAAAATGTCATTGTTCTTCTCCTAGTCTAGTTGCCGTCCAAGTCTATAGAACCTAGTCTGTCCTGCTATTTGCCCATAGCTCTAGGGAGAAGAGGATTCATACCTTTCGGAAGGCTATATATATATATATATATATATATATATATATATGTGTGTGTGTGTGTGTGTGTGTTTGGTGGGGTGCGTGCCTGCGTGTGTGTATCTGTGCGCAACATTTAATCTTTCCGTCGATTGTCATGGAGCAGAGAGCTCAAACGTATGGGCGCACCATTCATCGACTGCACCATTAAGGCAAAAAAGCGCCGTATTGAGCTTTCTATGGGAAGGAGGAATCAAACCTGCGGATATCCATCGCCGTGTGTTGGAATAGAATGGCGCATGTACTATGAATCTCGTGAAAAAAAGTGGGTAGGACACTTTAAAATAGGAAGAAGAAGTAGTTGAAAGCCGATTTGTGACCCATAAACGTCACGTGCGTAAAAACACACCCAGAGCCTTCCTATCACGTCATGGTAATTAGTAGATATTAAAGGAAAAATAACTGTGGAGAACACCATCATCTACTTTTTAAAAGGATATGGATATCATGTTGAATCTGAAAATTTAAATAGAAATATATGTAGATAATAACACGTCTTTGTGTGTCAAATATTTATATGGCATAATTTGCTGGCCGAATTAATGTATTTATTATATCTTTGCGTCTAGAAAATATATATATTTCATATAGAAAATCCATTTCATGTATTTCATTAATCAAATAATGTCTTAATGCGGTCTCAGTATTTCAATATCCATTAAGCAATGATTATGCATTCTGATTTTTCACTGCTGACATTGATGAGAAAATTGTAGTCACTTTGAAATAGGAAGTTGTATAGTCTCGGCAGATGATTCAAAACTTTATAAATTCGATTACAAAGAAATTATGATACATATCTATGTACCTGTGACTAAAATTTTCTCAGAGTTAAATTCATTGAACATTTATAAAAATATGACGTATTTGTTGAGCATTGTCACTATGTTTATTTGCGGATGTTTAATGGTGATAAAAAGTTGGTATTGTAAAAATATTCAAGTAGTTCACAAAAGCGGATAAGGTGTTAATCTAAATATTTTATATTCTAGAAGTAGTGAAAACTAGTTTTCCTTTTCGCTTTTTTTTCTCTTTATAGTCCTTTTTCCTCTTTTTGATGAATTCAGTTCGAGATAGTATTGAATATACACAGTAAGATTTAATAAATGTCTGAACTCAGCCTTTTCCATCCAGGTCCTACTCGTATTATAAGTAGGACTATCTGATATTTTGTCTATTTATATATGCGTGGAGGTCATATTAGTTATACAATTCGCGGAAATATTTATTAGATAAGAGCAAGGTTCCTATTTAATGTCTGTTCCTTGAAGGGCATGAAATGATTAATAAATTAACAAATATATACGCTTAAAAGATGAAATTCATAAGACTAGCCTTTTCATAAATTCTTTTAATGCTGTGCAAGTTTTCTCTTCCTTCTTAAAATAAATGTTAATTAAATTCTAAGTTTATGTTGTAGTGAAAAAAACAAAATCTAGGTTTAAAAATTCAAATGCTAAGCACTGACTCATTGATTTTGTTAGAAATTAAAAAGACGCGAATTTACAAACTTTGCTTAACGAGTCGAATCTAAAACAAAACTCGTGAAATTTCACACCTTGATGAAAGATGTTTTTCGGTCAATAGAAAACTACGAAACATTTAAAAACAAAATTCAAATAATCTTCAATTCTCAGAAATAAAAGCCGACGCGAAGTTTGTTCATCGTACACTGGAACGGCCTGGACTATAGCCGGGAGGGATTTCCCAATTTACCTTTTCAAACCCCACAAACAAAATAAAAGTCTGGCAAGTTAGCCTGTCACCAAAGAGAAGGAGACGAGCGTATTTATTAGTCCCTTGACAAAAGTCAAGCTATCGTTATTACCTCTACCTTTCTCACTCACCTTTTAAATACTTGATAAACGAACGGAACATTTTCAGACTGAGCAATTACTTCAAAGACATCCCTACCCAACGATAATGCTCATACATATAAATACATACATACATACATACATACACACGTACGTTTCTGCCTAAGTACACATAAACTCATTCATGCAAGGACTACTATGAACATTTTGATGAAAGTGTAACAACTAAAATACATTAATATTATATGTAGAGACCTTAATTGATTTATATGTATATGAATTTGTTGTTTTATTTTACAATTTGATTTTCTTGTTTTATACCCCTCTTATCGTGGGCACTCTAAGAAGGCCAAGTCAAACTAATCTGTTTTAATACTCATACACTTCACTATAACTGATAACACACTATTATGTATCGTATCTTATTGATTACTGCTTATAAACTGTTTCTTTTGTCTAAAATTTATTAATAAAATTAGTTAATAATAATAATAATAATAATAATAATAATAACAACGGAGATAGGACCTGTTAAAATTCTATGGGACTACACAATACACACTGACAGAACAATCAAGGCCAACCGCCCAGATATTGTTATTAAAGACCACAAACAAAAACGGTGCCTCCTTATTGATATGGCAGTCCCTGCTGACTGCAATGTATCTTTGAAGATATTCAAAAAGCTGTCAAAATACAAGGACGTTGAAATAGAGGTCTCGAAAATGTGGCATATGGGAACATCAACAATCCCTGTTGTAGGTGGGGCCCTAGGACTGGTTGGAAAAGATTGCAGTAGACTAATTGAAAGGATTCCTGGAAGTCCATGCCTCAAGGAGATTGTTCTGAAAAGTACATCCCTACTTTACGAAGGGCTTTATCTATGATTTTTTTTTCAGTGGAAAGTGTCATGATGCCATTTCTAACCTTAGGTCCCTGGGCGGGACCCGGAAAGAAATGTGTAAACGCCATCAAAGAAAATAAAAAAATAATAATAATATGACCGTTATAATTTGCATCTATCTAATAGCTTTTGTTTTACTAAATCTTCATTTATAAAGATTTTAAAGATTTTCTTCACAACACTATACTGTGAAATGGATATATTCTAGTTAAATCGGTTGAAGGTATACAATATATACAAATGCTGGAAAATAATAAACTGTATACTCGTATATACTTAACTGGATTTGCATTTTAGCTATTTTAAGAGGAGTTTCTATTCTAGATATTATCTCTTCGAATTCATATTGCTGGTAACTAAAATTGTCATAAACCTGATATTGACAAAGAAAAAGATATATCAAGTATATTCTGATATTTAAACTATTTATTTATTGTAGTTAGAAATATTTTCATTATATAAGAATACGCATAAAATATTCCTTTGTAAGAGCGCGGAATATATATTTGTTAGAAACATCTGGATTAATATTAATCTACGAGTTAGGCGTAAATAAAGACACCATATTGTAGTTTGATTATATGCAAAACAGGAGAAAATATAGTATAATTAATGCGATCAATATTCACGGAATATGTTTGATATTGTCTATATTAAATCAGTCTTTAGTTAGACGTATATTTATATGTACAATTCTTATGCTGTATCAGTTATTTTTCTAAAATGTTTTCTCACCTTCTCTTACAAGATTCACAGATATATGTCTCTAGTATTCAGCAAATTTTCGAGAGGAAATAAAAAATGTTACAAGAAAAGAATACATGTGGCACTTATTTTCCCACTAGGAGACCTTATTATAAGCTGAGTACAAGGGAAAAAAAAGTTATTTTTAAATATTCGATCAGGAAATGCGGGTAACATTTCTATTGGAATAAAAATCATTAAAATCTCAGCGAGATGCGTTGAATATTTTTCAAATAAACTCAGTGGAAATCAAGAGAATTTTGATTTGCTTCCAGGTGTGTGCAAGACAGATGTGTAGGTAGTCAAATTGGTTTTGAAAAAAACAAACAACGATACAGATTTCATGAAATATGAAATGACTGAAAATATGTATGTCGGAATATGAAAATCAGTGTAACCCGGTTATAAGAGAAACCCGGATATAAGATAAACCCGGTTATAAGAGAAACCCGGATATAAGATAAAATTTCTCTGGTCCCGAATTAGAGACATACTTATCTAAACAAAATAGACCAAACCCGGACATAAGAGAAATCCGGATATAAGATTCTTCTTCTCCCGACAACTCTCTTATATCCGGGTTACACTGTATACATAATTTTAATGAACATACTAAAATTACATAATATTTATCAATTTATATAGTCATTAGTTATATAATATATTTTTCATTATATAATATTTGTGAAACTTATACAATAAAAATTATAATCTCAACACACACACACGTGTGTTTACACACACACACACACACATATATATATATATATATATATATATATATATATATATATATATATATATATCAAATGTACTTATTTTGATTATTTTGAATTGTGCTGTAATTATTATCCCCTTTCCACTACTATTAAATTTGCAAATGTATAGTCAATATAAATGTCATCAAATACATAATTATTTTAGTATAGTCATATTCACCCTATATATTAATAAATAAATAATGACTGCACGTATACCAATATAAAATCAATATTTTTTATTATATATATGTGTGTGTGTGTGTGTGTGTGTGTATATACTTACATACATGCATACACACACACACACACATATATA
>OZ010571.1:22828921-22841421 GCA_963932145.1 Acanthosepion lycidas
CAAATCGTGTAATGAAATTGACATTGAACGGATACAGGTCGATAACATTTCACGTTAATGCCTATCTGTGGACCTACTTTTTTTCTTATATGCATCAACGACATACTGAATGTTATCAGTTCTCCACTTTTTTATTCATGCTGATGACACATCTATTTACTCTTAATATCAAGTTCGAATGATCTGACAAAGGAAAACTGGAAGCTGCTGTTTAAATTGAATTCCAATCAATGTGTAATTGGGGTAAGGAAATGTTTTAAAGTTTAACGCCTCAAAAATTAATTACTGTCATTTAATCAACATAGATAAATTATGTCTGCCTTGGATCATTATAGCTGATTCTAACCTCAAGGAAATCAACTCATTTTCCCTTCTAGCAATCAAGATTTCTATTGGCATGAAGTGAAATGATCATATTGATTCAATTGCCAGAACTTCTTTCAAGAAATATAGTTCAGTGTTTCGTGCTAGACAATACTTAATTTTTAGAATTACATATTTATAAATCTATAATTCTTCCGTTCATTGAATATTGCTTCAATATTTGATCATATGCTCCTACTATACACCTCGAGATTCTTAACAAAATACGAAGTCTGTAACGTAATCGATTCTCACATGACATCTTTTTCACAGTCATGACGTGGCTTCAATCTATCATTTCTACAAAGATTTTTATAGCAATATTTATGATGTGATTATCTCCTTGGTGCCAGGAAGCATGTATTTAACCGTACTACCAGTTCTCATGGGGTCCTGGCAAAGAACACATGGCACAGTGGATAAAGGCGTTGGTTAGATCCAATGACAGGACCCAAAGTTGTGAGTTCATTACCCAGTTAAGGCAGTGGAGAACTTTGAGAGGGGGAATTAACTGGAGATAACTGATGACTGACATCCATTAAACATGGCACACGTAACTAGAACATTCTATCTCAGTGAGCGAAATAAAGGTTTCAGTTCGACATTTCAACTACCTGAAGAAGGCTGGAGTGTACGACGGCCGAAACGTTGTAATAAATATGGTGTCAAAGATGAGGACAATAGTCAGAATAATGTAAATAGTGTACTTAATATTCCCTATATATTTTATTTATAACCAATTTACAAAAATGGACAATTTAGAGAGGTATGTTGCTTTCGATATTTTCTAAGATTTTAATGTTATTTTGATGTTTCTTCTGGAATACAAATTTTAGATTCCTTGAAAATAATTACTTTCGTAAATTAGTAATTGTATGCATGGCTATAAAAATTAGTTTATGTCGACAGAAAACAGTTATTTGATTTTGACTCTTCCGGTGGGAAGAAATTAATTTAAAGTATCTGGTCATACAGAATTAAACATTTGCTAGGAATAGACTTAAAACACGCTTTCATTTATCAGTTTCCCCCTCATTTAATTTGCTATTGATCATTGTGCAAGCAATTTATTAAGGATAGTGTTTTAAATCTAAATTTACAAAATTCTGTATCTTCGGAAAGAGCTTTTTGCAGACACGCGTTCGAAAGTTTCTCCTTTTGACTTTAGGGAATGAAAAGTGATCAAATCAAGAAGTCGATTTACCTGATGAAGCAATCCGCGGCGAAAAGCGAATAGATTCCATCAATCTCCACCTCCGCAAAAAGAAAGTAGAGTGAATTAAATAGCGGATATAAAAGAGAATTGAGTTTGCTGATGTCCCTCTTCTTTGGAGCCGTTACTGCTTAGTTTCCCGTCCAAATCAGCCAGTAAGCGGCACCTGCCACATCAAGGAATGGGCTAATCAGTCAGCGTTCATTCACTCACGCTTTCGGAGCACGTTGCCCCATGTCGATCG
Organism: Acanthosepion lycidas; assembly: GCA_963932145.1. NCBI lineage: Eukaryota > Metazoa > Mollusca > Cephalopoda > Sepiida > Sepiidae > Acanthosepion > Acanthosepion lycidas. Next base: position 22,830,742 of record OZ010571.1, read on the forward strand.
ATGACTTCCGTTGAGGTTCCATATTACTTAAACGAAGCCATATTCTCGCCCAAGCAATACGCATACGCTTACGAGCGATTACCAGGAAAGTATAACTTCAGGATGTTCTGTTCAACTTTGCCCACCTGTTAAAAATATTTTAATCGGTCAAAATGGAGCGAATAAATTTGTTAGAAAAGCGATATTAAAGATAAGATTATAGACATAGAGGTTTTATATTTCAAGCTTTATTTATGTTGCTCGTTTATTTATTTATTTATTTTTTTGCTTAATTCACTTAATTACTCACAGGAAGGGCAAACGGAAATATATATTATATTTTGGAACGAATCCAAATTAGAATAGAAAAACACTAAGATTCACGTCTAAGTCCCACTCTTGTAATGTAGAAATATCTAAATGTAAATGGCACTCCTACTCAAACAGTTCCTTTTCTTGCGCTTCCCTCCTGTGGATTTCCCCTCCGTTTACTTACTTCCTTGAAAATCAGTCTTCAAATGTTTCAATTCAACGTCATTTGCCATTTTCTATCTTATAATCACCGTGTTTAGGTGTACATTACGACAGTTCTCACAGAAAAATTAATATTAATATTAATTACATTGTTTTTATTGTATAATATAATAATAATATAATATAATCAAATCAAAGAGTGAACTCTTTTATTACGGAGATAAAGAATAAATATCAGCGTAGTACTGTGATAATAAAATAAGCACATCCCATTTCTCCTCTCACTTGTAAGCATCCATCACAACAAAATAAACAATTTTCAGCATTAAAGCTGCATGAGTAAAATAAAGCATGCGAGGATTTCAATGTACAATTTGAAGATTCAATTAGAAAGTTTGCAAATTCTCGCAGGCGTTTATTTTGGGAATAAACAGTGAAAACAACTTGATTGTCAGGGATCATTTATATTAAAGATATTACGGTCGTAAACAACAGAGTCTTTGCTATATTATTATAAATAATAATAATAATAATAATAATAATAATAATAATAATAATAATAATAATAATAATAATAATAATAATAAATAGCTAACAATGATTAGGATCAATATCGAGATTGGGCACAGAAAGCAAACTACGCTCTTTGGAATTGTTCTTATATTGTGAAAATCTCTAGAATTAAGAAAAACAAATATGTCAACTCAATCCACTGTTTTCAGACAGTTGATAATTCGTTTCCATCTCTAAGCACAGCCACCTAATAATAATAATAATAATAATAATAATAATATCAACATCAACAAACACAACAACTGCAATAATAATAATAATAATAATAATAATAATATCAACATCAACAAACACAACAACTGCAATAATAATAATAATAATAATAATAATAATAATAATATCAACATCAACAAACACAACAACTGCAATAATAATAATAATAATAATAATAATAATAATATCAACATCAACAAACACAACAACTGCAATAATAATAATAATAATAATAATAATAATAATAATAATAATAATAATAATGATAATAATAATAATTGTATTTAAAGTACAAGTAAATATATTTCCCCTTAAATGTGTCAGTTTCACGGCCGCATCGCATTGAAAAACTGATTCCCGTAAATCTGCAAATTCAGGCAACGTTGACACTGGTCAGTACCCAAAGGGATGATCGGGAATACGAAATGTTGTAAACTTCAATATGCGATAGTATAATGGATAACGCCTCGGAATTGGAAATGTATGGATCTGAGTTCTAATTCTAGTAGAGTTTGGTATATTTAGTTACGAGCAAATACTTTGAGAAAGGTATGGATCCATTGATATTACCCCAAATACGGGTTAAATAGTAATATTTAGTAGTACTAAATCATTATTCTCCCAAAACGTTTTCTAACACTCTAAAAATATTTTTGGCTTTAAATAACCTGCAAGCCATAGAAAAGTATCAACCTTTCATGAGTAAATAAGGATGTATAAATATAGTGAAAATTGAAATATATAAAAATTATATTTAAACAAAAATAATAAAATAAATAAATATGAGAATGTTGAAATTGGAATGAGAATTGTGTGGAACCTTAAAATTACTGATATACGTATAATATAGGTACTTTCGGGAAAATCGATAGCATGACAAGAACGGCCTGAAACTTGATGAAAAAGTGTTTTCGTCTGAAATGTATATTTCATTATTAAGAAAAAATACAAATGTATTTTTGATTGATTTTTTTTATTTTTTTGCTCATTCTTAGCATATCCGAAAGTTTAGTTGAATATCTTGCTTTTTTTGTTTTGTTTTTTGTCAGAGAAATTGCTAAAAATCTCATGTCTGCCATGTTTTTAAAATTTTGTAAACTAAGTGAAATTTCTCATTTTAAACTCGTCCAATAATACGTTTTTCAAAATTTATTTGAAGGAAATTAGAAAATTTAAAGATTATTTAATATATTTTGAAAGAAACTTTTATATACTTTCTTCGCAGAAAAATGTTGTTTAAAATAAAAGGGAGCCGATCTTAACATCGTTGCCGACTGACAAGTGCCGAATGCTTACATTCATTACGTATTGACAGCTAACGTGAGATTCTACTTATCATACGGAAGGACAGAATAGACATTTTTAAGTGAACCAGTTTGTGGAGTATCTCGCAATTATTAAAGTAAAAAAAAAAAAAAACTTTCACCATTCCAATTTTTTTTATTTTGTTTTTTAGTATATAGCTTACACCATCATTTTGTTGATACTATCTGGATAAATTATAAATACTATTAAAAAAATAAAATACAAGCGCTGCACATCTGTTTGGTGGCCTCTGAATTTTAAATAAAGTCAATTCAGATCTACTATAATAAAAATTCTTTTGTTTTTATTTAAAAAAAAAACAACAAAGCAGCGCTAAGGAAATTTAAACCAACTTGACTTTGACATATTTGGGTAAAAGTTCAGCCAGCCAGCGATATCAGTTTGTAAATTCCACCACATACAACATAAGAGAAAAGAGTGAAAAAAGGTGTAATATTTGTATTAAAGGCTTGATATGGATTATTATTTTTTTCAAACCTATCTTTGAACAATGGCTTGATGTGTTTTTTTTTGTTTTTTTTAACACCTCATGACCCGGGTGATGAAACAACACTTGGTAGATGACATTATCTTAAATGATTTAAAAAAAAATAAAAACGGGAAATAAAATACACCACATGTTTTTCGCACGGACAATTTGCTAAAAATAAAGCCTTAAACAGTGGAGAACAACCCTTAAATACTAGACAGAGACTCAATCCACGTGATCTTTTTTATTGCATTCATGATACATCTGGTCTTTTGTAGATTAGAATTACAGTCGTTTTTATAGACACAAATTATATTTTTTATATACTGGTGCTCGTTAGTTTGTTAGCTTTAGGAATTATAATCTGAAATTATAGATCAACTTAATAATACCATTGTCTAAACTCTACAAACTTTTCACTAATTTTTGAAGAATTAACAACATTTAATGTAAAAATAATGAAATATTTTAAGAAATACAAGTAATTGTTTAAAAATTCATTTTTCATCGAATTTTATTTTCCTTTTAGACAATATTATCAATATTCAATAAAAAAAAAAACGCAATTAAAAGCATTTGAAATTAAAATTGTTTTATTGAGTTTTGTTTGATACAATTCAGAGATGAGTTTCAGGTTGAGTTGTTCTAACTAAAAAAAAAGCATGATTGTGTTTTTCTCAATGCTTCTGCTTTTAACTAATGTAATCACCAATTTTCCCAAAATTGAAATTATAGAGTTTTCGTAAAATTATTTAAGGGTGGGGGTAAAAAATATATATAAAAAAAAAAATTACCATGACTGAAAAAAGGAACACATATTTATAAAAAGTTCCATCATTTGTGAATAGTTTCTGGAAGTTTCATTAAAATCCGACAATTATATCGATCTTTGCAAGATTTTTTTAAATTAATGTCTGTCATACAGAAAAAAGAAAAAAACGTGCTGAATTTTTATTTTATTTAAGTAGTTCCGCTGACGCAAAGAGAGACAAGGTTTTTTTTTTAATCAAAAGTTAGAATGTTCTAAAAAGAAAGACATTTTTTTTAAATAACTGCAAAATACTGTGTTCTTTTCTCTTAATAATAGCATTAACATTTAGATAATAAAAATTTTGTTTTCGTCAAGTTTGGCGTCTTTTTTGATCATGCAAAAGTAATTTTCTAGCGATTTCACAGAGATACCTACGTATAATAATTGATTCTCTGTTCACAACTACATATTGTACAGACAAGATATAAAAACACCTTCCAGGCACAATAATATGAAATATCATGTTGAAAATAAGATTCCTGTTAGATGTTTCAGTCCGGCCAAAAAAAAAAATGAAAACTTTTGATAGTAAATAAAGACGTCGAAATAGAAATCAGTAGAATGTGGCAGCTGAAACACACATTACTTGTTGTCATTAGGAACGATATGAAAAAACAAGAAACATGTTACTCAAATTCTTTGTAGGCCTAAAATATTTGAATTGTAAAACATCATGATCAGAGCTAATTCTCATATCTTGCGTAGATTTCTCTCCAAATACTAACTGCAATTACATTTTTCTCCTTTATTGCACGGCTACTTGACGAATACAAAAAACTGTTGTCCCTTGAAGTCACTGAATGAGATTTGGGAGCAAACCGTACTATACAAAGCAAAAGAAAAACACAACAGCAAAAATAAAAGTAACAACAACAATAATAATAACAATAGATTGAGTTCGTATTTTTTTCTCTACTGTGAAATCAAGGACATTTTGCTGATGGAAAAATACAAATGAAAAGCGGCATTTATTTCAGCGTTGCACATAAAACCTAAAGTTGTTGTTATTAGAACGTCTCGGAGTTCATTTTTATTGGTGACTTTTATATAAAGGCGTTCTGAATAGTAACTAGTGTATATTCTGATGTGTCTCTACATCTGCAATGGATATACGTCATTTTAACCGAGGTTTGACTTTAATCTCGTCAATGCTATGCTGTCTGGCCAATCAAGCATTCGACTAAACTCACGGAATACCGACACACGCGATCGGTTTGGACATCGTATCAACATATATGTCTAAAACTTGAACAGGGTTTTCTTAAATAATGCTTAATGGAAATGATGATGATATATTCACAATTTCTTCTAAGAAAATTTTATATCAGAATTCACGTTAATATGGATTCTTTTTTCTTGCTTTCATGTTATCACTGGCTCTAAATTCAAAGTTGATGTCCCTCCAAAGTAGACTATTTGAAAATATAACAGACGTCCACAATTATATTTTTTTGTCTCTGATTACATGGCACCACATATTTTTTCATCTTCTGATACAAAACATAAAAAGGTATCTCTTGAAGTCTCTGGGTGAAACTTGGGGGCGCACAGTTTTCAAGTTTTATTCAGTCATGTGCCATGCGTGATACACGCTTAGGCGATTATGTATTTTTCGATACATGACTGACGAGGCAAATTTTTTTCCCTCAGTAGGTTGCCATGACATTCTGCGCTAGACTAGTTGCCATTCAAGGCTAGAGAGCCCAGTCTGTCCTGCTATTTACCCATAGCTGTAAGGTGGAGAAGGGGATTCATACCTTTCCCAAGGGTAGAAGCTGTGATAACTTAATTCCCGGAATACTCATAGGGTAAAGCTGTGGGTAAAGCATCAAGAAAATACATACACCAGAGAACATCACTACATCATTCAACTTCCGCTTTCTTCAGCTATATATATTATTCATTGCCGATCATAAAAGAAAGGCATCAGTGACAGCGGATTATAACATCAGAATTTATGTCAAGATTAGTAAAAGTCTTTTTTCTATGAAGCGTTTCCCTTCAGGATCTAGCCAACGATTCCTTTCCATAACTTTTCTTTTCTTTTTAACAGCAATATTAGTGTTTTTATTCCCTCCAATTTTTCTTGCATTCATTCATTTAAGCTCATCTTTTACGTTACTCGCTATTTCATTCTATTCCTTTATCCTCTAATTTGTCTTGTGTTTGTCAGATTTTCCGAGTCTTCTTCTCTTTATATGTTCTAGGAAATTCAGCAGTGTTTTCTTTTCAGATTCTAGTAATAAGTGTTTTATTTTTTTATTTCTATTTTCTTTAGTGAATTTATATGGAACCTTGAAGAAATCGGGTATTTTTTGTGATCAAAGAATAGGCAGTTCAATGTAGGAAGAGAACATGTGCAAAATTATACGAGGAAAAGAACATGTGCAAAATTATACAATTTATGCCATAATCGGCTATGATGAAGCCACCTTGAACAAATCGAATATTCTTTGTGATCAAAGATTAGGCCGTTAAATGAAGGAAAAGAAAATGTGCAAAATTATACAAGAGAGGGACAGCCAGAGTCACAACCAGCTCTATGCAAATATATATTCAGAATTTGTAAGAGGCTTACGAGAATATGCTTTGGGGAAAATAAATCTGTTCTGACATGTGAATTTTCCAACATGACAATGCTACCTCATATTAATGTGTTTGTTAAGAAATCCGTTATTTAACAGACTTGGCATGGCGGGAGGAAATCTGCTGAGAATGAGGATTGGTTGTTAATTTTGTTTTGCTTTCTTTTCTGTCTTTCTTATCAAATCATATGTTGTAGTTCCTGTCATCGGCTTCCTTAGGAAAAGTTAAACCAAAATCTATAACTTTTTTTTTTTTAGGCTACTCATTTTAATCTTGTAATAATTGTAAACCTACGAACGTGTTATCACAAATCACTACTTCATTTGGCAGGAAATTATTCAGAATTCAGTCCTATAATGAAGGAATATTATCACAGTTCATTTGTTTCTTAAGGAATTTTCTTGTTTGTTAATAATTTTACCTTTGGGAAATTATCAAACTTTATTTCAACGCGTCTTGTGTTATATATATCTTCCGTTTTCCGTCAAAGTTCTTCATATATAATTAAATTTCTCTGTTTCCCTAATTTGAAGAATTAGTTCTGTAGAAGAAAATATAGAGCTATCTCTCTTGCTAAAATTTTACTTTCTGCCTACTTAGATGGATGCTTAGTCAACTCTACCTAGAAAACGATTTTAAAAGAGACTTCTGCTGAGAGAAGGGAATAAAAGTTCGAACTAATGGAGCCAAGATACAATTCCTACATTCATTCACCTAACAACCGCCCCCGACGTTTTCGGCCAACATAAAAAATCAGATATGTACGACGCAAAACCCGCAATAGGATGACGTTTCTGTATTCATAACTATGTTTATCGGTTATTTTTTCCCTATTAACTTCTAAACGGAATTCAAAAAGCGATTTATCATTTTATTTCCTAAAACCTTAAAATAGGCGTATGATATTGTAATTTTTTTTTAAGCACTTCACCCCAAGCAAGGCGGGAAGCCACTAGGACGCAAGGGGTTACAGAAAATTTAGAGCAAGGTCAGATAGGTGTGATAGAAGAAAGGATGAGGGTAGTGGATAGATCAAGGCAACTGGAGATGTCGATTGACATGACACTTGAATAGCTGGAGATTATAGCTCACAGGGAAACAGTGATAGGGAAGAGAGTTCCACAGGCGAGTGGTGCGAGACATGAAGCTATTAGAGTAGAAGAGACGGCTACATTTAGGAGTTTCGATAGTGAAGGGTTGAGAGCGGGATCCCAGCCTCGTATGGCGCTTGGACTCGTGACGTCTGGGAACCAGCGAATACAGCTCCTCGGAGCAATTTCCATGGAAGTATTTGTAGAACAGACAGAGGGAGGCGACGGCGCGTCTGTGATAAAGTGACTGTAGACGAGACGCCAGGGCAGGGCCAATTACATTGCATATCCGCCTCTGGAGCCTATCAAGAACCCCGAGGCAAACAGAAGGGGCACCAGACCATATATGGCAGCAATACTCCATGCAGGGGCGAATTGTTGTTTTGTAGATCTGGAGTATCGACTCCGGGGAGAAAAACTTCCTGGCGCGACTCAGGGAGCCAAATTTCCTTGCAGAAGACGAGGTAATTGACTCAATGTATTTATTCCATCTCAGGTCAGCAGTCAACGTGAGACCGAGAAGCCGCAGAGAGTTGCTTTCGAGAAGTTGAGCGTCAGACATTCTAATGGAGGGAAAGGAAGGGAAGGACCTCTGTGGTGATTAATAGAGAGCAGTTTTGTCTTAGAAGCGTTGAAGTTGACCAGCCAATTCATGCCCCAATTCACAATCGATTGGGGGTCTTTTTCGAGACGCACGGCCAGGCGAGTTTTGTAATAGTAAGTTTTATTTAATGAGTTGATTTATTCAAGTGTATTCCAATTTCATTTAAAACTTATTGAAAGTATGAAACTTTAATATAATTATATTATTCTGTATTTTGTCTTCTGTATGTCATAGTCCTTCAGCACTTATGAAATCATCAATCTTCACACTTTTCTGTAATTTTATGTTTTTAACAGTCTCTCTCCCTCCTTGTTATGTCATCAATTTAAGCAAGATTTTAAGCCTATTATTCACTGTGTCTCTCTAACATTTTATCATTCAATATATTATGCAGGTGTCGAATCCACCAAGCTTTATTTCATCATAGTTTACATTGACATTTTAACCGTCTCCTTTTGATTCTATATATCAGAGTTTTGGTTGGAATTTTCCTTAACACTTCCTCATTGTTTACGTATCTGTGGAATTTTTCGCTTCCTTCTATAGAACTTCATCAGAGTAGCAACAGTCTCCATTATATATTTGAGGATATTTCCAAGCATTCAATATAATATAGAGAAATCACATCACAAATGAGCTCTGCAATATTTTCTTGTTTATAACGATGTATATTGTCTCCCAGTAACAGGATTACATTTCGAAACACATCCTTTGATATTCCAATACGCCTTTGGATTTCGTTCTCACACTTTCCACGAATACACGCAATTTTGCAACATTATATTTCTGTTTCTGTATTTTTATAAATCAGATATTAATGAATATATTGAGAAGCTCATTTCTACAAACATTTACTCTTATTCATCTAATTATTTCCATTATATTTATCGATTGCATGTCCTTTACAAATCGCATCGATCAGCAAACTCAAATTCTCCTTGAGAAGTAATTCAACAGATAATAAAAAATCCACTGACGCGCAGAAAAAATGATACGCAGCTGTTTCTCTGAGGCTATGGAGGAACCGAACTGACATTTCATTGTCAACTTGCATCTGTTGCATAACAAATTATTTGTGTACATTAAACAACAATAAAAACGAAATATTCATACACGATATCCTAAAAGATCCTCAATTTCGATTTGCGTAATCAGTATAAAGATCGATATTGAAATTAAAAAATGACAAATACCGTGTCATATTTTAGTTGATAGTAATCATGTATTTCTTGAATTTTTCATTGATACTGGACATTTTGAGATAACGAGGATACCTTCTCAAAAAAAAAATCATTTTACCTTCAGGTAATTAGAAAATAGTTCTAAAAATATATAACATTTCTTTATTATCTCTGATTTGCTGTCGCAATCGTTACGGTGTGTTTAGCCGTTTACTTATAAGGAAATATTCAGATATTTAGTTTTGCTGTCGGTTAAGATTTATAAAATATTTATTTCAAAACAGATTATAAGAAAAATATTTTTCTCGCCTCCCATAACTGTCATGGATTTTTCGAGTACTGACGGGTGTTTCCTTCCTAACCTTTTCTTAAAATATTGTTGAAAGTCAATATATTCATTATGTCATAATATATTCACCTTTAGTTTATATGTATATTCCATTGTATTTATTGCTGCTATTAAACATCTTCAAGTGATATGTTTTTATTTAGTAAAATGCGTTGTTTGTGATTCTGTAGAGTCAATCTATAATGTCAGACGAAGGATTGCTTTCTTTAAGATCATAATGTTACATTTGTTTTTTACATTCATTGATCTGTGAAAACGGCTCAATATAGTTGATTGTTTAGAAATATCTGAGCAAGATGGACACAATGAATGTTATCCATGCGTAAGACTAATTCAGACCAGTCAGTTTGAAAATATTTCTAATTCTTTTTCACTCCCAGTATTCCCTTTTATTTTAGTGCTTTTGACGCCTTTCTTGGGGTAAATTTATTAAAAAATAAAAAAAAAATGTGAATAAAAAGTTACAAATATATATATATATATATATATATATATATATATATATATATATATATATATATATATATATATATATATATATATATTAATTTTTGTTCAGAAATGACAGTTTGGAATATACATTTTGTGTCGATTTGAATACTAATAGGGACGTTTATTCCGAGCTTCGAGAGTTGAATGCCGCTAGGAATGTGCGTCTTTCTAGTTCAACGCATTATTATCAATGTATAATACGGTACTGTTATAATGTAGTGGAAACGATATGTTTAATATAATGGGCCTCACTCACAGCGAGATGTTTCCGGTAATATGGTTTATACAGAATGGTTTTAAGAAGTATTTTTCATAAAGTTTCCTCCAATTATTAGTAGCTAGATGGTTTTATAAATCTTTGAACAATAAGGTGGAATGTGAAATGTCTAAACGAATTGCTCCTATATAAACTATTGATTTATGATGAAAATTAATACATTATTTGGTCAGACATGTTGTGAAGACAACAACACCTAAAACAAAGCCTTTTAAAATGAATTGTCCCACAGCAGATGGGAAAACGGGCAATATA
>OZ010571.1:22851421-22878921 GCA_963932145.1 Acanthosepion lycidas
GCCAGTCTAGTATTGCGCTTAAATTCATATAGTCTAGTTAGCATAGCGAAGAACGCATTTGAACAATTACCGTGAAAGTATTTATGAAAATAAAGGAACAGAAAGACAATCTTAGGGTGGTGGGTAAGTGACTGAAACCGAGATACCAGATCAGGACAATAATATTTCTGGTTATTTTTGGATATTACCAGAGAGCTACAATTACCAGGTGCATGTGCACCAGACTATATGTGACAGCAATATTCTAAACATGGACGAATGGTAGACATATAGATGTGCAACATAGATTCCGAAGAGAAAAAAATATCTCGCCCGAAACAATGAACCGAATTTCTTAGCAGTTGATCGAGCGATGGATTGAATGTAGTTTTTCCGCCTTATGCAAAGTTTGCACAAGAAGGCTCAATGAGTCAATTTTCTTGGAGGATATCACTAGCAATGTTGATGGAAAGGAGAGACTAAACCGCTCTCCATAAATTATCTGATAGACGGAATTCTTTCAGATGATTAATGTAGGGCGGTTTAGTTTTGGAGGTGATTGAATTGACAAGTCATCTTTAGCCTCAGTTAACGACGGTCTTGAGGCCTGTTTTGACCTTGTATGAGTGATCAGCCTTGTTATCAAGGCAGAAGTAAAGGGTAATGTCGTCAGCATAGATACCAAATTGCAAGCTGATATCGGAAAAGTCGTTAATGAAGATTTAAAACATAGTAGGACCCAGGATGGAGCCATGGAAGACACCCGCGTTAGTACTAAATGATTTAGACGAGTGGCCGTTCAGGAAAACTTTCAGTTCAATAATTTAATAGTATTTCTTGTCGGAGAAAACGTCCTCTGATGAGAAATGACGAACCAGTTAAGCATTGATTACTGTCTATAGGAGATTCTCCAAAAAAGGCAGAAGATTAATAGGCCGATAATTGGATGGGTCAGATGGTTTACCTGAGTTCTTGAAAACTGTAACAACCGACGAGTATTTCCGTCAAGAAGGAAAGTAGGAGGCAAAGTGTCAATTACTATACAGATTAGAGAGAACAAGCACACTCTTCTAGATGAAAATTACTGAGTTCCCATCGGGTCTACATGTTTTGTGGGGATCAAGCTTAGAGATAATAGCCGAAAACTTGGAAGATGTTATATGCAGATCAATCAGCAGAGAATCTATTCTAAGTGGAAAGTTAGGCAGGGATACATCAGATGAGTCAAGGGTAGAGTTTGAGGAGAATTTACTGGAAAAACATTCAGCTTTATCAGTAGAGAAAGCTAACACCTCAAATTTATTGAAATGGGTTGAATAGAGACCTTGCTCTTATTTAGTCCCCTATTACAGAGACGCCAGTCGTCACGAGAGCCACGGTTTTTAAGAAGTTATGCCACTGCTTGCAGAGAGAATGAGGCATGGCATAGCATAACGGGGTTTAAATGACTAAAGAAAACGGATAGGGAAAAATGTATATTATACATATATATATATATATATATATATATATATATATATATATATATATATATACATGTATATATGGTCTCCTATCATTGGTGTTCTCGCTTGCGTCTTTCTTCAATTCTTAGAATAGGCCCTATTTAAATATATCGTACCTAAGAGCTCTAATTACTTACGGCACATTGATAATGTCATCTGATGTTATCCGCAAGATACTAACCTTTTAAACGTAATAGCTAAACTCAATAAGGTTGAACCAACCATCGAATTCACTCACAAATTTGAAGAAGATAAGTCTACTTTTACTCGATATCCTATTAATACGAAGTGATACTGAATTAGATTTAAAAGTTTACGAAAAAAATGAACTTATCAATTTCTATTTCTACCACAACCGGAGAATAAAATCTGGAATAATTATAGGATTTTACCTTTGAGCACTGATATGTAGCCCTGAAAAGATTAGTGAAAAGAGGATTATATTGAGAGTACATTAAGGCTTCTACACTAATCCTACCATTTCATCTTAGAGTAAAACAAACGATCTTACGAAATCCATAAAAACAAACAAACAAGTCCTTCCATCAAACATACAAAATTCATAATCCTACCCTCCAATACTTTGACTAAACTCGCATATGAATGAGTCATCCGTAATATGCAGATTGTTACAACCACCTCCAAAACTATCGGAGATAAAATCAGGATGGAAAATAAGATAAAAATCAATTCAAATTCCGGAGTTTATCAAATTGAATGTCTACAGTGCAATAATATATACATTAGAGAGACATCACGCGATCTAAAAAAAGCATCTAGGAACAAAAAAGAGATTTGCGTTTGATAAACATCCAAATTTTCTCGTCTTACATCGGAGTAACGTAGGACATAAGTTTAATTTCACTAATAACAGATTTATTTTAAAAGTACATAACCCCGTAAAGAGAAAATATTATGAAAATATATTTATAACTATGAACACACGTTTTAAAATCTACATTGTGTCGACATTTTTCTATAGATCTATTATTCAAGAATCTAACTTACCTCCTCCGGATATATATATATATATATATATATATATATATATATATATATATATATATATTAGTTATGCTATAGATTTGGGCAAATGTGATTGGCAGCATTGAGAGACCGTGTGTAAATATAACAGTGGACACTGAGCTCAACACCGCTAGGATACCGTGTGTTTCGTAATGACTCATTTTAATGAGAATTGATCCTAGTATTCACATTTTATTTTCAAATTTTGTTGATAACATACTAGTTATCCGCAATACTAACGACTTTATCACTACCTCCAAGACAACCAGAGAAAAATATTAAAAAGAAAAATAGCCTAAAAATCACATTAGATGCGACGATTTAAGACAGGAAAACCTTGCAGCGTAGTACGAACTATATTTGCGAAAAGTATCGAAATCTAAAACCATGCATATACTCACATAAGGTTAGACATACTTGTAGACAACCCATCAATTAGCTCGTAAAACACGCAAATATATCAGGCCGTGATATATTGTTTATATATATATATATATATATATATATATATATATATATATATATATATATATACCATATTAATTAGAAAAAGACCTAATTTATTATGCAGGAAATATTTAGAGCAACTTCTGATAAACATTTTGTCATCAATCAACAAACACACTTTATTATATTAGCAACTTTTAGAAACTTCACAATTAATGAATCAAAGATATGTCTAACTATCACCACAGCATTTGTAACTTAAATTGTTCCACTCTCACACAAAACATGCTAAAATTAACATATGGGCAACCACCAAACATTGATAAAAATATGTACTAGAGGTTCAAATACATAAACACATACACATTCTTAAGCGAATCTCACAAAGACAAACCAGAATTTTGTCAGATGTACACAATTGAATTATACACACGAACGCTGTTTCATAGGACAGCTACACGTGATGTCTGTTTAACCGATGAAAAAGAAACAGCTCAAAAAGAAAAATAAGAGAATTGTGTTTTCTCCTCTATATTAAATTCCTGATGAATCTTAAATACTAACGTTTCCGATTTGTTACTTGTCCAATCAATGGGTCGGATTCTAATCCGTATCTGAACACACATACACACACACACACACACATATATATATATATATATATATATATATATATATATGGTGTATCAAACAATGTTTGCGAAATTTGTGAGCAGATTCCTCATGCCAAAAAGAAGGAAAAAGTCTATATAATCATATAAACAAATACTTCGTACAATATTTTTGTCTTAAGTGTGCATTTTTGGCTAATCTGTCTTCGACGTTTAACGTGTGTTGTAGTCAGTTAACTGAGAAGTGTTCCATTTAACGATGCCATGATATTCACATCGTAAGCCGTCAGATATGATTTCACATATGGCCGCGTGCGTGGTAATGAACGTGAGGCTGCACGACTGTATTCCAGACCAAAGGTACCTGTGTCATTCAACCTTTGTTTATCGTCGCGTTGCTTAGACAGAATTCGTAGCACCACAAACTATATATCGAAGAAAACCGAAAGCCGCTCGTACGCCTGATAACGAAGAACATATTCTGCAAGTTGTCCGAGACAATAAATGTATTAGCCACACGTCAAGTGGCCCTATCATGTGGAACATCACATAATGCCATATGGAGGATGCTTTATGGCCCTACACATTTTCCTGTCCCTTGTAGCTTTTAATAAGTTTAGTCTTTTTGTTATTTCTCCCAAACTCTGTTCTGCCATCCAATTGTCCAAACACCTCATGTAAGGCACGCGTTGCTTTCTTTTCTACCTTTTTCCCTCGACCCGACCTATGATATTCCAAGCCATGCTTCCTTACAAGATGCCTTAGAAACTTCAAATACATCTTCCTGATGTTAATTATGAGTTTCTTTTCGGTTTCCATTCTCTACAAAACCTCGTCGCTGCCCACATGTTCGGCTCATGATATCCTCAGCATTCTTCTGTAGAACTCTATTTCTGTTGCTTCGAGGTCTTCTTCAGCTTTGAGGAGATTGTCCAAAATTCGATGCCATACAGGACGACAGATACCACGTAACACTTCAGTACTCTTTTCTTTGTTTCCAACAAGATTTTCTTGTTTGTTAATCTTCTGCTTTCATGAATATTAAATAAAAATTGTTTTATATTTTTGTGTAATTTTTTGATAGTTAAATAGTAGATAATATTTTCGCTGCAGGATTGAGTAATTTTATTTATGCAATGATATATTCTTACTGATTTTCTTACTACTGAATCACAAAAAGTTGATTTACGCACAAAGACATATACGCAAATATATAAATATGAACTGTTTACTACAATAAAATATAAATATATCCGTGAAATATCTTTTTGAAATTACTGTCTTATGAAATACAAGAATGTTAGCGTTTTTATTCCTCAGTTTTCTATTTTTCTATTTATTATGTAACAAAATTCATTCCTTTGATCCTGAGACAAATTAACCAATTATTGTGTAAACTATTTTTTTCGCGATTGCTTAAATTATTGTTTATCAAGTAAAAAAGGAAATTTATTGCTTTTAGCGACAATTGCCGTAAATTTTCATGTATAATAACCCTTAAGCCATAATATACACATCAAAAATTTTGCTGAATGTGTGGGAAAATGTCTCTACTCATGCATAAGTACCCCTTGTTTTGTAATGAAACACTGTAAATTTTACCTCACCAATTTCATTACGGCCGGCATTTCCAACTCTTTATTAAAAAATATGGTTTTAAGAATAGAATAATATTATTCTAATTGATTTTAGGATAATTCTTATATTATTGTCCATTTTTAAGTATTGTTGGTTACATGTGATTGTATTTGACATCGTTATGAGATCGCATTCGCCGAATGTTAGTGTCAAAATGTTGTATGTTGTAGTGGGTAATCATTTCGGAACTGAAATCGACCTATAAACCGGGAAATTTAAAGAATTTTTGTACCTGGGAGTAATACGCACTCCTAATTTTGCCTATTATTGTTTTAGAAAAAAATGCGTATTATACATGGGGAATTACCGTAAATTAAATGAAGGAAAAATAGCCTTTGAAATTTACGCACACAGAAAAAAGTAAATACACTGTTAAACATTTTTATAATCATTTAAAAAAATGTTACCATAAATTAACTTTTATAAGTTTTACAGTAAAATATATTATGTTGATAAGATTTAGAGTTACACATAATTATTTTATGACATAGATATACGCAGAACATGTTGTGTTCAGTTTGAATTACTATGAAAAAGGGGCTATAATTATTTCCATCACTTACCCGCGGACTCTTGTCCAAATCTTTATTATTGTTATTCCAAAGTTTCAGGGAGCTGTGTCCTCCGGCCTTCATCAGGTAGGTTCTTGTCGATTCGGATAGCTTTCAGGGAATATTGAAAAGAATGAACTTTATGTAATTTACAGGGATATATTGTTCTCGTTCTACTTTTCCAAGGTTGTCTCGTTTTGTTTTTATTTAGTACTGCTCATTTATTGTTGCTTTCCCTGGGTGCGAGCCGTGTGTACTAGGAATCAGTGGAAAAGGTGGAATTACTTGAAATGCGATCCTTGTTATAGTAAACCGACATTCAGTGTTGAGTTCCCTGTAAGAAAATGCGCATTGAGGTGTAGGTTCTGTGAGAAAATTTTCGCGTCCTGTCGTAAATTTAGCGAGAGAAAAGGCACGACGTATGTGGAGCTCGTGAAATATTTATTTTAGAATATGTTGCAGATGTGTGTGCAGATAATTATGCATATTGCTGCATTTACAAGGCGTCCAAAATTTCGAGACGGTGTTTTGATATTTAATGAATTTTCAGGGTATTGAAATTTTCCTCTTATTTTTTTTATATTTAGATAGGGGACGGCTTGGATATGTTTATGGATATGTTCTGAAATTAACAGCAAAAAACATTGTACAAGTTTATTTTGAAAATCAAATTTGAATTGTGTTGACGCAGAGATCCTGCAAACATTAAATACAATGTGTTAAAACTACCCACTGAACCAATGATTTGCCGTTTGAGAGAGCTTTTTCAACAAAGAGGCCATGTTTGCCAAAATCTGGGAAACCACGTTCAGCTTGCACAGAGAAAATATTGAACGTTTATTGAGCAGCGAAGAAGCTTAACAGGAAATGTGCATTCGAAGACGGTCTTCGCAGCTGAATAAGTTTCAACTATCATTACACCGATTTATGAGAAGATATAATGCCGACAAAATACACTTGGTACAAAAAATTATATCAATGGATTATGCGCGGAGGCTTATCTTGACGATTCAAAGAGCTAACGAATGAAAATTCAATTAATCATCTAATGAAAATAATGCTACTCAACACGTTATTTTCCATAATTAATTGAAATACATTTCCTTTTTATGATATCCATAATTACCGGAAAATGAATTAATAATTTTGTTAACTTAAAAATTAATATCACTATTAAAGCCTATCATCACTTTTGAAACATGATATTTATGATGCCTTCTAAAATATGCCAAGTTTTTGACAGATTTTGGAGATTAAACAAAGCAATCTTCTGAGTTAATGGGAAGTGTTGGGTCGGTAGAAAAGACAGAAACTCTGGGACACTAACACGACATTACTATTAATGAAAATGTAATTACTTAAAACAGCATGGATATAAGTATTGATGTCAAAGGTTAACATTTGATATCAATTAATTTAAATTGTAAATTGATTTTTTATACCTTATCATAAGGCTATTATTTTAATTTGAAGTGATACGTTTAGAATTATATGTGTATTCAGTGTTTTAATCCGGGCGAATGAGTGGGGAAGACTGGACACTATATTAAATTTATTCTGGAGCAGGAAGTCATTAAATATAATAAAATTAACTGTTTCTGTTCCACTACTTTACGTACTTTTGAAAGAGTAACTTAGTAACTATAGTATACCATCACTAATCATCTTCGATAGAAATATATATATATATATATATATATATATATATATATATGCGTGTATGTGTGTGTGTTTGTGTGTGTATTGCCAGTGTATGTATATATATATGTCTGTATAGTTGGTGTGTACCAGTCTTTTCGACAATTAAACTTTTTTTTTATATATAATATCCAACCAGCGGCGTGGAAAATGGTATTGACAAACCGATTTCAACATTCAACCGTGTCTGTTGTCTTCCCCTGGGGTTAATGTTTTCAGGAAATGCATCGATACATATTTTGTCTCCAATATTATCAGTTTGAAAGCAGACTAATAAGGACTGTTTTCCCTTCAGGAGTAAACACTTTAGGAGAAACGACAATTCTTTAAAAATATGGAGAATCCAACGTGGAAACACAAAAGTTTAAAGCCGAAGAATTCATATAAATTACCAGATATTAAAAGCCAAGTAAATCAGTCACAGTCCATAACCATCGACATCCTCGTGGGACATGACGATTAAAAATGCATCTGATATATGTGAGATTCATAACTGAGGGAAGTGTATTGAGAAATGAACAGCATTTTATGACATAAAATAAATTTCCGATATTTACATTTGGCCATATTTATGTCTATGTCAATCATCGGTGAATTTCGAACGAAACACTTTATTTAATCAACATGAGTAGATTGTTCCTGTTCCGAATTTACTTCTTCTCACATATTATTTGCACTTTTTCTCACAGATTCTAAATCTAAACTACCCGAGCCAATTAATATATCACCAAATTTACGAACCAAAACTTTAATCCAATCTGCTATTGGCCCGTGGAATAATTCTAAACTTAGCACTGATCAATTTAATTATAATGCATGCTGTTGACGTTTGACTATTACTATAGCTATTATGACTACTACTACTGTCAGGACTGGCTTATCCATAACGATTTGATTTTTCACTATTTCTGATGAATTCTTGCTGTCATTTTTCCTTTCTCTTCCCCTATAATATTTATGTCTCCGCTAGTCCTGCTAAAGAAGCCTTCGTAAGCGCTGATTAATTCAGATATGTACTTGTAGTGTTCTGCTTTCTCTAGTATTTTTACTTAATTTCACCGAGGTTGGCGACCGAACCTTTCTCAATATACATAACGAGCCATGACTGAATTCATTTTCTTGCCTCGAATTATTGGTTTTCGATGTTCGCCAACCTATAATATAATATGCTGGGGGATGCTGCTGAGATCACAATTGTATTTTTACCAATCTCAGGACGATTAATACAATCATTCCTGTCAAACTGTATACTGAAGTACGTCCTTAACTGATTTTCCTCCAGTTCCTTTCTCGAGAACGCTGCTGTTCCCCATGGCTCTATCCTGGGTCCAACTCTTTTTCTTATCTTCATTAACGAACTTCCCGATGTCAAATAGGCATCTATGCAGCGATCCCACTATTTTCTCCTGCCTAAATAACAAATCTGCTATCGCTGACAAAACTAAACTGGCCTTTGGTCTCGAAAAGGACCTCCAATCGGTTGTTGACAGGGGCAGGGAGTGGCTGGTTAATTTAATGGTTTAAAAACAAAACTGCTCTCAATTACCCACCACAGAGAACCCTCCCTGCCTCCCATCAGAATGAATGGCTGTTGCCCAACGCCACGAGATCACCTCTTTGCGACTGCTTGTACTTACACTTTCCGATGATCTGAGATAGAACAATTATGTTGAAACAAAAGATTAATCAAGTGCAAGGAATGTTAGTTCTCTGTGTCGCGCCAGAATTTTTTTTTCACTCGAGTCCATCCTTCAAATATATAAATCAACAATTCGCCTTTGCATGGAATATTGATGTCATATATGGTCTGGAGTCCCCCCTGTTCGTCTCGTTTACAGTAGCTCTCTCACAGACGTGCCGTAGCCTCCTTCTGTCTTTTCTACAAATACTTTCACGGTAACTGCTCCGATGAACTATTTTCGCTAGTTCCCAGACTGCAAGAATTTAAACGTGCCACTTGGTCGACATCTCAGTCCTACCATTTCACTGTCGAAACGGTCAAATGTAGCCGTCTCGTCTACTCTAATAGCTTCATGTCGCGCACTTCCCGTCTGTGAAGCTCCTTTCCTCTTACTTGGTTCCCTGATAGCTATAATCTCCATCTGTTCAAATGCAATGTCAATCGACATCTCCAGATGCCTTGATCTATTCCCCTTCCTTCTCTAAATCTCTTTCACGTCGCTTTTTGCTTGATCCTAATTTGTGTAACCCCTAGCGTGCTAGTGGCACTCCCGCCTTGCTTGGGGGTGATTTCTTTTTCAAAAAATGCAACGGGTGGAATGCAAAAAGTTCTTGGTTATCTTCTAATCTGTGTGAGTCCTGACTCAGCAGAGATTTCTCTGTAAGGTCGCGATTCATGCAGGGTATACCACATGGTAGTTTTTATTCTGAAGTGAACGTTAGCTGATGACTATCGATTGTTGGCCTATCTTTACTTACCACTTATGATTTTTGGCCGGTTTTAAGTATATGACAATCTTTTCATTTTCCCTGTATTGAGAATGAGAACTTAAATTAATGTATCTTCCAGTGACGTTTGACTTGTGACATACGGACGTCTTGGACCCATTCTCCGTGAAAGTTATTAGAATGACATATGCTATTTGTTTTCCTCTTATATTGTGAACTGGACGGATGATCTTAATGAGTTTACGCTGTCCAGGAGTATTTGTACGTTGCACCGGGGGTCAAACATTATTTCAGGCGCCGGACAGTGATTTGAAACCCTCGTTATTTACTTTTTTCTACCTACATTTTTATACGTTATAATTAAAAATTATCACAACCGACTATTTAAGGATAACATGTTTTCGCAGGTTTTGACATTGTTCCCTTTTTTCTTCCAAATCCATAAATTTGTTTCGTTTATGCTAAATCTTTAAAAAAGAACGCTATATAAAATTCATTTAAAATTATTTAACTTTTTAACAAGAAAAATATTTCAATTTTATGTTAAAAATGGTCGCAAATATTGTTGATTTATATGCTGGAATGATCTATTATGGCATGTCTCTAATTTCATTTAGATACATTGTTTTTATTTTCAATCTTCCTAGTGGAATTGTTCACATATATTGTATATGATCTATTATTGACCATGGTTACGCCGCAATAAAATCTGTGTTATATAGATAGTAGCTTATGAAAAATGAAAATGATGTAAAATGGAGCGGATGCCATATAATAACTTCAACGTGCATGAGACCAATGCACAGACTCTGTTTGTACGACTTCTTTGTAAGGCTAATCACAGAGATTAAATAAAGTGTGTGGTTCAATATTCCCTGGACGTCATCCAGAA
Source organism: Acanthosepion lycidas (assembly GCA_963932145.1). Classification (NCBI taxonomy): domain Eukaryota; kingdom Metazoa; phylum Mollusca; class Cephalopoda; order Sepiida; family Sepiidae; genus Acanthosepion; species Acanthosepion lycidas. The sequence continues at coordinate 22,862,178 of OZ010571.1, forward strand.
AGAAATCCCCGGAAAGATGCCGGATGATACAAGATCATAGCCGTTGCGAGAAAAGAAGCAAATATGGTGGCTATATTCCGGATGTAAAGAATGAAATTTTAAGAAGAAATTAATAGATGCTGCTTAAATTTAAAGAGTTCATGACACTTCGGGTCCATTCATGTACTTTAAAGCGGGATTACCACTCCATCTCCCATCGCTGATAATGTTGATGAAATATATAAAAAAATCTTGTGAGATATGCATTACAGAAGTATTATGAATGAATCACCCTTCCAGAAGCAAAATTTCTTACCCCAGGGAAATACTATATCCAACAGGCTTATGATGTAGGTCTCTGAATTGAGTCTGAATCCCTGTGGGAAAATGAATTGAGGCATAATTTTTTATCACTAATTATCGCTCTAAACATCATGACGTTGACTGGATATATCAAACAAATTACCGAAACATCTGCACTGTCCTCTGAAATGTTCATATTGGAGCTTCCAGCGTGAATGCCAGGAAGTACAGCATGCCCTTTCACAATATCAGACGGAGAGAATTCCGTTAATATGCTATTTTTCTTACAAACGGTGCCAAACTGACCCTACTATATTTTGCAGTCGAGAAAATAAAAAACAAACAGACATCGCTCATATGCTAAATTATATATAGCGACAATATATATATATATATATATATATATATATATATATATATATATATAACCGTGTGTGTGTGTGTACGTGTTTCGAAGGGGATGTATGGAAGTATGTTTTAGAAATTTTTCTCGGAGCGAGTGAAGTTTTTACGCGGTATCATTTCGAAAATACTTGCCATTTGATATAGCATCTGAAAGACTTTTTTTTCTGATAGATTAAATATTGTAGAATGTATAACGTCGTACATGCTTTGCACGTATAATTTCTACTGTTTGAGAATACAGGGGTAAAAAGCGTGGCATATTTCGTATTCTAAAACTTCCCTCTCTAACCTCTTACTCTCTCACCTTTAACTCTTTTTCTCTCACTTGATATCGAGTAATGATATCGCTTAATCTATCCTTAAATATCGGCAGCGGATATGTAACTTTTTGAACGTGCTAGTTGTGGCAAACTTTAGACTTCGTTTCCGGTATTTGATATAAAATGCCACATAAAGTGTAATGTATGATATCCCTTTGTGTGCGTGATTTTTTCTTTTTTTGACTGGACAGTAATGGACCCATTCATTACGTATTAAATCAAAATTTGTAACAATATTTTCAAGGAAATTGTGTTCAAGACACTTATGAAAATCTCTCTTGAGCGTCAATTCTGTTCAATGTCTCAAGTGTCTTTTCTCTGCTTCCCTCCAGGAATATATACATACACACACACACACACACACACATATATATATATATATATATATATATATATGATCACCGATTACTCTCATTTTCTGAGCACATGCTACTGCTTGGGTCGTAATTAACAGCCTGTCGCAGATACCAGCTCTGACTCAACTATCTTTGTTCAGTATCTAAATATCCCACCTGTAATGTATCTTGCAACTATGTAGTGTGTTTCTTAATCCAGGGAGAGCGCATAATGCACCATGTTCAGCAGTTTAAACTATGCCCGGACGCTTAAAACCTCGGTCACTATAACTTCGTGGCGTGACAACTATAAACTGATTATTAATAGTTCCATCTACTCAATTTCCCACAAAATACATGGGATGGTATGGTATGTTTTTCACGATCTTTTAAAAGAATGCCGAATACTCCCAATGAAGACATCAGGAATTCGCCTTTTTACAATATCCTCGATGTATAATGTTAAAGTCGATTCTCATAGTAAGGAATTGAAGTATTTTTGTGTGTGCGTATATATATATATATATATATATATATATATATATATAGTAAATATAAAATATTTCCGTGGATATATAACCCGAGTGAGTCCAGTTAATATAAAATATTGATCCACAAAAGTGAAATCGAAGTATTTTATTTATACAGAGCAATAAAAGTGAGTTTTAAAGATTTTTTGATTATTCGTATACATATATATATATATATATATATATATATATATATATATATATATATATATATTTGTTTGTATGTTTGTGTGTGTAGAGAGAGAGACAGATACATACATACATACATATTGTATGATATTCTAAACAGGTTCCCAAAAAACTTCTGACTTAATGAATAATCCAGGTTTTCAAATGAAATACGAGAGCTACATTCATTATTCCGTATTTTGTGCATTAAATGCGTTTTTACTTGCATTCTGTCAAACATTTCCACTTCATGTGGGAAAAGACAGAAAGACAAAGATCCTTCAATGGATGAGTGTCAAAAGGGATAGAACTAATCGTTTTGTTACCCATATGTTTACGAATCATTGATAAGCAATTACTGAGCTAATCCTATTAACTTAATGTTGCGTAGGTAAGAACATTACAATAAGAAAAGCCTTGACTTCCAAAGTAAACAACAATTTTGGTTTCTCATGTCACTGGTTACATTCTACGTAATCACTTTTTTCCCGTTAAAATAATGTTTTTAATTCTAAAGACAGTAACGTTTATATTGCTTATAATGAATTGAACAGATTTCTCGTTCAGATTTCACATTAACCTTAATGATGTAGAACATTATTTTGTATATCAGATAAAACGGCGCTGCAATTTTCTTTTACGATAACATTTCTTTTCAAACTATTCTAATAGCGTAAGTACTATTTGAACAATAACACAGGTCCAAGTGAAAAGAAGCACATATATATATATATATATATATATATATATATATATATATATATATATATATATATATATATATATATATGTATGTATGTGCTACTGCAAATACAATGTCATGGATATCATATTAATCAGAAGGAGATATCAGATATTTACTATATACTGATCAATATCTGTGTAATATACGGACATTTTGAGTACATGTATCGCTTTGGTACACGCTGATATACTCTCTTAATTTTGAAATGGTAAAGGGCGTTCCGTTTTTACCCCAGTGTCAAATTGAGAGTGGCGTTATAATATTTTTGGGACTGAAATGTGCAATGGCATTTGGAAAGATTACTTAGAGCGGGACACATCTCAAATATCGTTTAAAAAAATTAGAAATATATTTCTCCGTACATACGGAGAGAAACAGTAAAAACAAAAACATTTATTTATCCATAATTACAATGTCATTATTTTGGTAAAAGATAAAACGTAAATATACATGTGTCTGAATTTTAACCAGAAATCATCATTATATGCTTTTTACAGGATATCAACACCGTTCAATGATTGGTTATATGTGAAAGTAAGGAATATTCTGCTTTTTGCTAATCGGCGCGGTAGTCTTCTTCTTTCATGTGCAATATCCGTTAATGGATGGAAGTTAATAGCTCTTCACAACTTCTTATCTTTTATGGCACTAAGCTGTGTTTTTTTTTCCCATTTGTTGAACCTCCTTCAGCCCCTCGTTGCGCCATCCATTCAAAAATGCTGGTCATGCAACTTGCCTGCTGCATTCCGTTATCTATTTTCTCATTGATAAGAAATGTGAGGATCAGAATCTCCTAGCCCGCAATCCTTATATTGCGTCCAAGATATCTCAGCGGATTCTTGCTGATTTTTTCTGATTATTTGAATATATGATACTTTTGTTGGCATTTTTATTAACACATTTTTGTTGCGTAATCACTCTGCCCATGAAATTCTCAGCATCTTTCTGTAGAACCACATTATGTAAGTCCCGTTTTCTCATCATGTGTAGGGGTGCGGGGTTCCCAAGCATTCACTGTCATACACGGAATCAATAACGGATAGGAATTCACCACTCTTTTCCATATTTCTAACGATATTTCCTGTTTCTTGGCATTTTGTTTTGTTTTGTTTTTAACACGCACACACACACATACATACATACACATATATATATACATATATATATATATATATATATATATATATATATATATATATATATATATATAAAATCCAGTACGCATTCGGATATTTTAATAAAAACACACACAGATATCTATATCTATCTATCTATCTATATATATATATATATATATATATATATATATATAGTTTATGCAAACTTAGGTAATCCGTATGGGTAGACCCGAGGAGGATGATATCCGCAGAGCTCATGTAAAATTCAGAGCAGATATGTTTGAATAAAAACAGACCAGGTTAAGGTTCCATGTAATAAATTATTTCACCATAACCCCTTTAACAGGGCTCTGGATCATCAGACTTTACTTACAAAAATTGAAATGAAAAATTGAAAAAAAAAAATTGAAAAAAAAAATGATTGAATCTGAAAAAAAAAAATATGAAAAAAAAAAAGATTTTTCATTTCAATTTTTGGAAGTAAAGTCTGATGATCCAGAGACCTGTTAAAGGGGTTATGGTGAAATAATTTATTACATGGAACCTTAACGTCGTCTGTTTTTATTCAAAATATATATATATATATATATATATATATATATATATATATATATATATATATATATATATATATGAATGAATGATCCAATACGCATTCACATTTCTATGTCGCACTTTCCATCTTTAAAAAACAATACTTAAATTCAGTTTATAAGGACCATAATCTGACGGTGGCTTGTATCTTTGATGCATATTCTAGTGTATTGCATTTTGCATGACTACAGACATTCTACTATATAAACGTCAATTATGCTCAATATACTTGACTATATATATATATATATATACCACATCTGAAATTTGGTTCTATTAAATTTAAAGTGTTTTAGAAGAGAAGAAATATAAAATAGTAACTCTAGACAACAGACTTCAGCAATTACCAAGCAGATGTACAGAAAAAAAAGCGTCTTCGTCCCAAAGGGCTTATAACAAAATTTTAAACTTACATCATTGGAATAAACTTCCACGTATGCACTGCAACAAATCAACACGCTATTTTAAGTTTTCTTTTCAATCTACATTTCCTTGTGAAATTCAATACCAAACAAATGTTTGAATTTTCTGAGAAATCAAACGATGGAATAATATGTATGCGTCATCATATATGTAGAATTAATTAAAATAACTTCAGATATTTGGAATATTTTCAGATAAACAATGTATCCTCCTATTTACGTGCATTCTCAAGTTAAAATTATAAATTTATAAGTAATGAGGCGGCAAGTGGCGTAATGGATAGAGGATAGAAGCGGAGAGCCGATTCGAATTCCAGTCGAATCTATTACATTTACTTACGTACTAATACCATTGGAAAAGGCATTAATCCTCTTCATCTTCCCCTGTCTATGGGTAAATAATAGCACAAACCGGATTCTATAGCCTTGGATGGAAACTGGTCTACCGCAGAAAGAAATGACAAACTACTGTGAGGAATATCTGCCTTGTCAGTCATGTATCGAAGGATGCAAAAGCGTGTATCGCGCACGACACATAACTGACTGATATGTAAATCTCAGAAATTAAAAAATGTATTGAAGATTTTTAGATTCTGAAAATGCGATTTAAGATATTGACTAAACTTAGCTTAGTATGGAAGTTAACCAAATAAAGAACTCATGACGAGACGCTACGCAAAAATCCAGAATAAGTTAGAAGACTTTCCGCAAAGAAATTCAAGATTCCTATGACAGCATCTAACGCATGTGATATATATGTAACTATTCTAGAAATGAGGGATACCACGTAAGTGGCACGATAATAAATTGATGTATAGGGTCAAAAGCTTCTCAGCAAATGTATAAACAAGTTAATACAGCTATAAGACATCTCCTTTACGCATAAAATAATTATTTTATAATTAGTCAAATAGCTTTATTATATTACAACAGTGAAGCAGACATACACTGCTCAACTTTGAAAAGACATTAGCCAATATTTACATTCGCGTTATATTCTTCGAAATACATTAATTCGACATATTCTGATTATATTAGATGGCATATCTATCTATCTATCTATCTATCTATCTATCTATCTATCTGTCTGTCTGTCTGTCTAGTCAAATGATTCCTGATATACTTCAACTACCCGGAATTAAAGCCACCACAACGTTTCTAAAAATAAAACTAATGAGTAAAAAACAACAAAAAAAGTAGATCATTCGAATACTCGGATTTCGTGTCATATATATATATATATATATATATATATATATATATATATATATATATAACCTATTTTTGAAAAAACGGATGGTTTTTGTATTTATTTATTAGACAGTTTTTTATTGCTTCAACGTTAGTTTTAGTGGATGTTCATACTTGTATAATGTTATGCATTAAATATCCTAAAATTGATGTCAGAAAAATATAACATACCTGAGAACACAAAAAATATTCTATATACAATGTGTTTCAAAACACGAAGCAATGTATTTAATTTACTTATACAGAAACCAAGTAATTTCGCAAATGTAACATCTCATATATATATATATATATATATATATATATATATATATATATATATATATATATATATATATATATATATACACACGAATGTAATGAGAAAGAATATAATATTTGTTGTCGAAAAGAAATTTTTCAGATCTAGCCATTGCATTAACACCTCAACCATCCTTCACCAAACTGCTATCAACAACAACTCTTGTTTCACTCCCTCACCTTTTCGTCATTATACATTTTTTTCTATTTTATTTTGTTTTCAACCAAATTGAAAAAAAGAAATAACGTTTCACATGTGGCTTGATTACAAAGAGAATTGTTCATAACTATTTTGCTTCTCACCTGTTGAAGTGCAATTTTAAATGCACTGATATATATATGTCCTTAAATGTCAGATGTATAAATATCATATATTTATTCCATATTTGTATATAGTCGCCATGTGTAAGCAAAATAAATTTTAGAGAATTCACAAATTTGACAATTGCTTCTGAATTATGCTGGTAACTCTCAATTACTTCTGCTTTTGATGAAAATTGATGTATGTCGTTTAATTTTGGTGATGCGTAGAACAACATCTAAAAATTAATATTGTAGAAGTATGTTCTTGCGCAAATTGTTTATTATTATGATCTTTGTTGATATGTGTATTAGAGTCATGGTTGCTTCCTCGAATTGCATCCACATAAAGGAATTATTTTCAATATAACTATAGTAAATTAGGGGTTAGAGAGAATATCCAAATACCAATTTTTATTCGTAAACATGCATGAAAATTATTGCATAAGAAAGAGCTATTTTAGTCTCATTAGCTGCCCCATGTATCTGTAAAAAATGGCAACCGTTGTACGCGATGATGTTGCTAGTCAAAATCTATCAAATTATATCACAAACAAACGTTGCAAAATATATTTCCAGACGAGTACACCTAATCGTATGGTATGTTAAAGTCGGGTATGTTACAGTCATTGTCCTGAGTTTTGAATGATTGAGCAACTATTTATTATTTTGTATAATCTTCAAGAATTGTGCACTTGTGATGGTGATTAATATTGACTTAAAATGGCGTCTACGTTCAAATGCATGAAATATTAAATCGACTTCGTAGTAAAATTTCGAATGATTTGATTCAATGGCATATTTTCGAGGGATTAGTAAATGATACTATAGTGGCTTATGTAATTTCACACGAGAGAATTTATATTTCATTTAAGAACGCTCATGAATATTATTCAGGCTTACTCTTAAATTCAAAATAAATTATGAATGATGTTAAGTGATGCATTTTAATGCATAATAAAAGAAAGCGAGGAAATTTAATTGTCGTCTTTGAATTTGATGTTTTTATAATATAATTAATATTACTTTATTTCAGTTTGAGAAATTAATGTATAAAATTATTTAATTTAAGTTTTATTTTATTTTTTATATAGTTATCATCAAACACGCACACAAACACACACACTCATATAACAAGAACCGCATCAAAAACTTTTATAAGTTTGACAAGTTTCGCGTTTATTTAAGCTTCATCATACTATGAAATATGTCGGAGAAAAGAACATTCTGCTATTTTGATGTTTATCTGTCCTTTCAAACCGCGTTCGCGTGTACAATACATGAGTGTACGTGTATCATAATTTTAGTTTGTCTATTTTCATCTATGTTTAATTTTTTTTCCTTATGTTGTTTTCGTGAAGTTACGTGTGAGAGTGAAAGAAATTAAGTTACACTAATTGTACTTGTCGGTTGACATATCAAATATATCTTATACAAGCACAATTTACTAATTTGTCTATTTACTACCCTTTCCCAGCTATTTTTTCCCCATTTCCACAACTCCATAAGCTAAGTTACTCTCTGTTTACCTCAATTCCTCTGGTTCCTTATATGTCCTTTGAATGTCACAATCTGAAAATCGTCATTCCTCATTATGTAATTATATTTGAAAATATCTCAATTGATTATTGTATTACAGATCTGCACTCATTTTTTAATTTCTAACTAAATCTTGTTTATTAATTATGGGTTAGTCTTTAGAAGGAATAATTCTATATTCCAGTGTTCGTTCGGAATTTGGTGCCAAACATTTTAGCTTTAGTTTAAATTATTTGCATATAGTTAAATATTCGTACTTGATGTTTAATTCTTTCTTTTGAATTTCCTATAATAGGTTTTTTAGGATTACATGAAGTTTTACTTCACAGTGTGACAACAGACCGTAATATACATATCTTATGTTCTTAAGGATGTACCCACAAATAATTAATCATGGGTGGACATCTAGTTCTCTCAAGATGGCCTCGTTTGATGTGTTGAATAGATCCAATTTGAAGACACGACTTTATCATGCACAGCTTTATATATTAGTTTAGATACTGTATTTTTTTTTTTCATCAGTGTTTATGTGGTTTGAGTACATAATTTATGATAATTTCTATAATAATCCGTCTTTATGGAATGGATAGCGCGATTGTCAAAATATTCTAATGTCCAAAAACCCACAAAGAAAATTTTATAAATGTACATATTATTGTTGTTTGCTGATGAATGTCGAATCGTTTTTTTAAACAAGTAAAAAGAGGAAAAAATTGAGCGTTATGCCATAGTAATCATGTGTACTGATCACTAAACTGCAAATGACAGAGGAACCATCATTAGGATAAATAACCAAAGTAATTTTAATGGATTCACATCTACTTCGACTTACTTATCCATTATGATCGATTCATTTATCCGTTTCACCTGCATGATCCAACCGTCATTTTCATGCATGATAACGCACATTCTTCTAATGTTCCCACTATTTCCACGCTGATCTAAAAGGCTGATACGCAAAAAATAGACTGGCCAACTACGTCTCCATTTCTTATCCCAACACTAGCATCTGGAAGCCAACAGAGATGTGTTCTAGCGATGTCTGTATACGAGTCCTCCGGGAATTGCGAGTTGAACATAGAATACCATGCCACACAACTCGACTGGTGTGGAGAGAGGGATATCAGCCAGATATTGATTCTATACGCATCCATTTCTGAAGGTTTCAAATTCTTATATCACAAGTCAATTAACATCAACTAAAATGTATTTGATAATCATTCCCTCAGAAGGACAAGAAAGACCATATGGGTTAATGGGTTGTCGTGGAAGTCTTATCCATTTTATGAATATAATTTTCATTCGAGATTGTAGTACATGTAATTTACTCTTCATAATTAGATGAAAATCATGTCACCAATAAAACACTAAATTATCTCGTCAATGTTTGAATTGTAAAAATATTGAAATGCAATGCTGACTATTATAATTGTCTTAATGTTTTAGAGATTTCGAAATCATGACCGTAAATAGCCTAGATTTTAATATGCTTGACATGCATGGCGTCCATTCGCTCAGAAATGTTTAAACTATCAGCAGTATACAAGCGTTTTCTGTGATCAATAATAAAAGGGAACTCGAGTGAATGAATGCGGTCATTCATCAGATTGACTATCCTCGGATATTTTAAACTAGTGCTGAAGAATTATAAAAAAATAAATTTTCCAAATAACAGAAGCCACAAAAATTGGAGACTTTTTGCAACAACTAAAATGGATATCGCATATAAAAAAAGAGAAACAATATTGATATATTCAAGATATTGACTTCATACACCGTTATATTCACATATGTGAAATACAATTTGGAAAGCTATGCATCCACCTATTCTCCCCCAGCTGTGGGTTAAATAACAAGATTTGTATCACTACACCATTATTATCTTAAATAATTTTTACAATCTAAAATATTCTCTGGCTTTGAATAACAATGAAAGTGTTGATAAACCGTAGAAAACGAATCAATCAATCGCTTGCGGTAATCTTTTCTGACTTCTTACTTTACACGCAGCATGATCTTCAAAATTCAAAGTCAGTCGTCATTTTGTGTCTCAGTGAATTCTTTTCATTTAATTTCATCTCTCCCTTCAACGATTTCTCAGTTTCTTTTATACTCAGTAACGCCTTGCGTTTTAGTGACTTTACTGCCTAGGTTAATTTAAAATGATTATCAAACATCGATATAAAACTTTCATACATATTGTAATCTAAATTTGACTTGTGAAGTACTGTTAATATCTCACTGCGTATTAGCTTTAAAATGTAATCCGTTTTGCGCAGATGTAAAGAAAGCGAAGTCCTTTTTATTAAATATCTTGTATTTCGAAGTCTGAAATTAACTGCCACTTTACGAGTTTGAATCTTTAGAATGGGTCATAATGTTGATACGTCAGATAATAAAAATGTGTAAAATATCCATCATTAAATAAAATGCTGGGAATTGCAAAAAATAATCGACTGAGATTAACGTCTGATAAAGACAAGATGACGGCTTTATATCCTTGTTTCGTGCTTTCTATGAAGTAGGAAGTTATAAAATATTAATCAAGTAACTAATTCTTTCGGAGTTTGTTGTGTGGAAGCGTGAAAAATCACAAAATATAGTGTCCCAAATCAATTATATATGAAAGCGATCACATCTCTATGAAAAATCGAATGAAATGGTTAACACAATAAATAAAAATATTTTTTTACCGTTTCATTTCAGGGATGAATACCTTGCTAAAATCTGAACGCTTAGAGAGAAAATTCTGGTTTTGCTAAATATGGAAGCATTGTTAATTTTCGAGTATTATAATATGTAGTGTCGTTTTTGGCATATGTCGATTTCAAGGTGATGTTAAAATGAAATATTAGATATAGATTGAAATTAAATCCGCGTTTTTAACTCACATGTACAAATATTTTAATTTCGTAAATCTCATCAAATTCAAAATAAATAATTAAATGAATAACTAAATACGATAATACATGCGTCCTATAATTCAACATAAATCTCTAAATATTTCGAAACAATACGAAAGTCTAGAATTGCAATATATAAACTTGAATGAGAATCCAATATCATACTGGTAATTATCTAAAACAATATAGAAAGGTTTTATTTTGAAATGATTCCCTGTGCTTCAGACAAAAATTTTCTGTGTCTTTACTTGAATAAAATCTATATTGGTAAGACACAAACAGATGTTACTTAGTATGTGTCTATATTTCTGATATGAGATTTTATGTACATTATTTACATTATTCGAAATATTGCCCTCATCTTTGTGCAATATTTATCACAATGTTTCGGCCGTTGTACGCTCCGGGCTTCTTCAGGTGGTGGAATGTCGAACTGAACCTTTATTTCGCTCGCAGGAGTAGACTGTCATAGTTCCACGTTCCATGTCTAATGGAAGTCAGTTATCAGTTTTCTCCTGTTAATTCCCCTCTCCAATTTCTCCATTGCCTGAACCAGGTATTGAAAGAGTGAGTTCCGTACCTGGGTAAGGCAGTGGAGCACATGGAGAGGGAAATTAACAAGAGATAACTGATAAATAACACCCATTAGACATGACGCGTGGAACTAGAACAGTCTACCCCAGCGAAGCGAAATAAAGTGTTCAGTTCGACATTCCAACAACCTGAAGAAAGCCGGAGCGTAAAACAGCTGAAACTTTGTGATAAATATGGCAACAAACCTGAGGGCAATAGTCCGAATAATGTAAATAGTGCAGATGTTACTTAATATGAATGAGGAAATGTTTTGAATATTAACTTTATCTGCATGATTTTGGGGATTAGTCTAAATAATTTCAAACCAGTTTTTATTTATTCATATATTCAGTTGTTATATTATAATTCATACCCAACACGATTTTAACATCAGTATAGTAAGAAGCAGATTATTTCTAGCTATGGATATAGTAGCTCGTATTGTGTAATCGGAGAACATAATTTGAATTCCAGTCTTGTTCGTTAGATTAAATTAAGTGCTAATATCCATGGAAAAGTTATAAATAGATCTCTACTCGCTACAGCTTTGGGTAAATAGCAGGACAGTCTGCGTAATATGTCCTTGGTTAGCGACTATATAAGAAGGAAAAATCTGAATTCAAACCAACCGGAAGAGGGTTGTGCCCCGTGAGCTTATCATATTCAGGAAACAACACTGCTACTGAGGCTGAAATACACTCGGTGTTCTTACTATCCTAATGGGTCGCGGACCAAAATAGTAAGAAACGGCCAAAGATCGAATAAACTGCTAACTGTTGTGGATTTATATGACTAATGTGAAATACGTTCTCTCTCGCCAATTTAGATCTGATTGAAATAAAAGCTATTTCTCCCATTATACTTTTGAGGGTAAAAATTATTGTTTATATACTTATCAGTTTCATCATATTAAGCTGAGGCATTTTCTAGCTTTGGACAAGAATAGCGATATATACCTTATAAATCAGGTTACGAAATCTGACGAAACATTTTTAAGACTAGATTAAAACCACCCTATCCTCGCTGAAGCCTTGACTCATTTTATTGCATTCCGGTCCTCTGTCGGAGGAGATTTCTTTTTGCGAAGCATACTGCTATCATATGCGATGGGCAACAATAAACTGCAGAAGAACTCAAAGTTTATCGCTGCATTTACCGATTGCAATAATATTTAAAATTACCTTTTAAAAGTTCAACGATAATTCTTCTGTCGCCACTTAATTAAGATAATTTCATTAGATAGTTTCTTAATTTCTATACAAAAAAAATATTTTTATTTCATGGGCGACTTTTCTTGGATTTCGCAGTTAATTTCAATTATTTCCGAATTTATGTCCAAGTTATAAAAATTGTAATCATACATAAAAATCACGTAAAAATCGCCGAAAACAAATGCAGTAATGAAAAATTGTCAATCCAAAATTTTAGGATTGCTGGTCCGGATCCGTCCCGTAATGTTTTTAATTTGCTCATGCATTCGGTCTGATTCAAAAATGGTATGATAACTTTGGCTACGGCCTCTAGGGGTAAAGATGAAAAAAGTCTGACACACTGACATTCGCATTAAATTTATATAGATTTTCAAGGCTTTGCTTTAAACGAGGTTATCGTCTAGTACCCGTGGATGCACTAGAAAGAAACCCTTGTGACCAATACTAAATACATTCTCGAGATAACAAGAAGAATGATTTATCCATTCTTCTTTTATCTTTGTATCCCTTCAAGGTTAGGCGATCATGTCCATCCACATCTTCCTTTCATTTGTAACTGTTAATAGGTTTTGTCTTTTTGTTATTTCTCCCAAACATTGCTCTACCATTCATTAACTCAAGCTAATCAAGTATGTTACGCTGTGCTTTCCACTGTTCCTATTTTCTTCAATCTGTCTTTTAAGTAGCAAACTTTCCAAGCCCTCCTTCCTCATAATGTGGCCCAGAAACTTCAACTGTCTCTTCCTAATATTAAGTATAAATGTTCTATTTGTTTACGTTTCTTCCAAAACCTCATTGTTGCTTATATGTTCGGTCTATGGTATCCTTAGCTTCTTTCTGTAGAACCACATTTTTATTGCTTCTAAACTCTTCTTCATCTTTGAGGTGATTGCCCAGCAATCCAGCAATTTCAATACACTTTTCTTTGTTTCTAACATTCTCTTCTGTTTATTAAAACACTGCTTAGCTTTTGGAATGAATCTTTGGCCATCCGAATACGATTTGGTGGGTGATCCTGTCCGGAGTTGCTTTGAGAGCTGATATAATAATCGTTTGATTTCCTTAACTATCTAAATTTACGCGTTTTTTTTATTTATTTCGTCTACTGCACAGTATTTTAGGGTCAGTTGGAAACAAAATGTACCATGACACCATTCTTTCCGCCAGAACTAAAAATAACGTATAAACAGAAATTAAAATATATACTTGTGTGTGTGTGTGTGTGTGCGTTTAATCATTGACAAAGATTTTCACCCTCATGTAATTTGACGATGCTAAACCTAAGAAAATAACACAAACAACATAAACATATAATTTTTGAGAGTCTGACTCAATTGTATATACAAATTTGGACATGACAAGGCTTTCTGTTCAGTGATAAGAATTTTCGAAGACATCCTTTGCTTTCGATTACTGTTTGGGTGTGGCGGGGCATGTCGAGAATCAAGTTATTACAGAAGTCAACCAAGCTTTCTTTTGTTCAGACATGTTTCATAGTTTGTTGCAGTCCATCGCTACTTGAAAGTTTTGTTTCTGTAACATTGTTTTTGACACTTTCCCATAGAATTTCTATATGGTTCAGATTTGGGCTATTCCTCTGCTAGTTCATTGTTGTCACAATAATCCTGTTCCAGAAATTATGAACGATCTATGATCGGTGGCATAGAGTACTATTTTGCATAAACATTCACCACTGATGAATATGTATAAGCTATTATATTTTATTCTGCTGTAGATCCAAATACCTTCCACCAATAATCGATGATCCTGGGGGCAGGATGAAGAGACTAGCTTTTTCAGTTTTGGATATGGCACATGAAATCATCTGGCTTAGTGTTTACTATATCGTCTGAATAGTATAATTTCATGAGATTTATTACCAGGGTCGGTTAAAAAATTTTCTATACACGCAACGAAGATATAATTTTCAATCGCTCTTCAGGTGACCAGTTTTCATGTTGCTTAGCAAATTCAAGACACATCAATTTCATAACTGGAGTTATCATTTTCTTTAGGAGATAGAATCATTTCAAGTTGAAAAATGTGGTTCAAACTACACATACACACGCACAAATACATATTTATATATAAATGTGCGTTTTTTTAATTTGTGATTTTTTGCAGCGTTAGTGATATATATATATATATGACGACATCCAGTTCCGTGTCATTCATTCTGTACTTAAATGCAAGTTGTTCACAAGAGTATACTACCAATATGCAAACGTAACAGACGTTTGTATTTTCAAAATTATTATATTTCATTGCTGTTGTTGTATATATATACACACACACACACGCATATATATTTATATATATATATATATATATATATATATATATATATGCCTATTGTTTTTTAAATATAAATTATATATATATATATGAGTGTGTGTGTGTGTGTGTGTGTGAAAATATATAGAAAATAGGAAAGGAAATGGTTAGGCAAATAATCGAAAGTTCTCTAGTATTTTTGTTATCATTTAAATAAAATAGTGCTCGATACAAAAGTAGACCATAAATATAAATAATTTTTTTAAAAATATGATTCCAACACGCTACATAAGAGCTCTCATGTTTCAAAAAAAGAGCCAAAACTTCAATATAATTATTTGAATTAAATTGAGTTAAAGTAAGCTCTGTTCCCTCTTCAAGCGAAAATTTTGGCGGGGAATAACATATTTCTGAAATATATGTGTTTTAATAGTATATTCATAATTGAAATAAAAAAAACAAACAAATGTTACGGCAGTTTTTATATACACAAATCCCTTTCATAAAGAAATAAAAAAAAATATAAATAAAACTCCATAGACACGTAAACCAGACTAGGCGAAAACATCTTCCGTTTTAAATTTAGACACCCCCACCTTACCCTGACTTGACATCTATGATAGTAACTCTATACTGATAAAATTATTAACACCCAACACTCCTACCTATTTTAAACTATTCGCCGTGTCTGTTATCATGGAAATTTTGATTTCAATTATGAATATACTATTAAAACACGTAAATTTCAGAAATAGGTTATTCCCAAAAAATTTCGCTTGAAGATGGAACAGAGATTACTTTAACTCAATTTAATTCAAATAATTATATTGAAGTTTTGGCTCTTGTTTTGAAACATGAGACCTCTTATGAAGCGTGTTAGAATCATATTTTTTTAAATAATTATATATATATATATATATATATATATATATATATATATATATATATATATATATATATATATATATATATGTAGGTAGGTATGTGTCTGCGTCCAGCACATATATTTCAGGATTAAAATTAGAAAGTTGTTCAAATTTATGAAAATTGTATGTTTTTAAGTTACAAAAGAGATATTTGTTAAAATGTCTACATTTACGAATTTATTTATTGCTTTTTTTTTTTTTTTAATAATTTAATTTGCTTGTTAAAATCTTTTTTTTTTTCATGAAGAGTTTATATGTTCCATTATTAATATTATTTGGTGGTACTTTTTTTATTACATCCTATTTGTTTTTTATTCGTTCATTTTTTTTTTTTTTTTGAGTTCATATATATTTAGATAATACCATACTTTTGCATATTTATTTAATTTGAATGACATTTTATGATTGTTAAATCTTCACTTAAATCTTGTTACAGAAGCGTGTATATATATATTTTTTTGTTTCTGTGTTAATATTATTTCATCCAATTGATTTAAATAATATGTAATTGATTCAACATTTATTATCAAGTGGGCATTTGCCTTTAT
>OZ010571.1:22883921-22941421 GCA_963932145.1 Acanthosepion lycidas
AGTTTCGATAATCTTCAAAAGCGTCTTTGAATCTTTTTGGGTGACAAATTATTCTCAACCCTCCAAACTTACTCTCACAGGTAGTATGTGCCAAGTCTTTTTCGGCTCTATCGCGCCTTCCATTTTAAGTACTCAGACGGACTACATTACTTGGTTCTGCAGGGTGTAACCTTCAAGGCTAGACTCCCCCATATCACTATTGTAGCAAACCACCGACATTCCCCCTGTATTCCGTATTCAGTACAATTTTAACCTGTTCAAGTCTAGTGTTAACCGTTATCTCTCTATCCTCTCTGTACAAACTGCCTCATAACGGAACCCTCCATAAATGGCGACCGGATAATGTTTAGGGTGAACCTCACCGTAAATAATGTGTATATATATTTTTAGTGTGTTAATCATTTACTTATATTTTAATTACACATGTATTGCTTGATATGGAATATATGCAAAACATTAGCTTTTCTTTTAATCATTTCACCCCAACCAATGTAATAAAGCCACAACGACGCAAGGAATTACTTATATTGAAGAATATGAGAAAAAAGTAAACATTATTAAGGAGGGGCAACGATAAAAATGATGAATTAAAAAACAGAAGATAACGTTCGATATTGCATTTAATTTTTTTATAATCAGAGTTGAATGGAAAAGATGTCTTAAGAAAGTTCCACACGCTGTCGGGAATTTTTAGAAGCCAGGTTAGGACCAATAAAATATCAGATACTTCTTTGTATTTAATCAATAATCTCTAAACGCAATAACTTCGTAATAACACATACAACTTTACGAGACTACCACTGGCTAATATATAATATACGTTGCTTTAAATTCACATGACATCATTTCTGCACTTATACCAATATTCTGCCTCTCTATAAGTTGTATTCGTTGCATTGAACAGTGCTAGTGCATCATGATGCTATTCACAGAGAAATACATTAACATTTGTACATCTATCATTTGAATTGTGAATTGTAATTACATGTTCCCTCCAAGGATTTACTAGGCAGTCATGAGAGAAGAGAAACATTTGAAACATGGCCAATAATAATATAGCTATGTCTTGTCTATTCCAACAACATTCGGTGATCTACTTCTAGGTCTAGTAATGATCATATTGACATTACCCGAGGCACGTTTGTAAACTTATGAGCTGTTCAGTGTACTCGATGCCGAGATATAACTATTTAGACGTTTGCCAAATGTTTTTCGAAGCTTTGCTCGGTAAGGTGTTGGTCGGCGGCAGAGGCCTTTTCTGTTTGGTAATGAATGACAAATCGATCAAAATGAACATGAGAAATGGCTGGTCGATAAAAATGTAGACATACGTATTAAGAGGTGTTAGTCAATCGAAGACAAGTCGTAAAGGACTGTTATTCTTATAGTCAGAAAATACTCTTGACAGTTCTTTTGCTAAGTGTATTTTCACTATTACCTTCTCTCAGATAGCATATCAACTTAACAGGCTTACAGAACGACATCTATCTAACACTAACGGCCCCCGAACGAAATATAGGAATATTCTTAAAAGATACATGAAATGGCAATTATTTTAAAATGTGAATATCATCAATGAATTTGAAAAAGACGATTGATGCTCAGCTGTAGTAGTTTCGACTGGGAGGAAACCACAAGCATATGGATAAAAATAAATTAATAGATATACTGTTGTGCATTCCGTGAATGGAATCCTGCACAAATAAATAAACAACGCCAGAAATTGAGTTAGAAAAATAAGTGTATTAAACATAAGAATACAGACTTGAAGTGAAGATTAGTAGTCCAGGAATGCGGGTTAATACAAAATATATGTACAAGTCTCTGTAAGTAAAGCCGTAATCTCTCTCTCTCTCTCTCTCTCTCTCGCTGGACTCTTGTATAACGCTCTGAGAACACCCTGTGTGTCTCCGTTTCTCTCAACTTGTCTTAACGTATTTCCACGTATCTCACGTATCTCAACAGCAAGTATTCTCTCTGTCAGTATAAGTATACTTTGGACGAGTCCATCTTATGTAGAAAGGGGAGAGTCCCACAACATATACATAAATAGAAAATGACGTGAGACAAAGACACATATTCTGACGAGATTTATTCAGACTCTCCAGCGACGTTAACCTAGGAAACTGTAAAATCTGTTGGTATTTACTATCGATTGGCGTAATCTTAACAAAATAATATACGTAGATGGCACAGTGTTGATGGTCAACTCACAAATGAAAGAACAGTAACTCTTAGAACGGGTGGTAGAAAACGAGAATAAGTTCTAATAATAAACTACATGACGGATATTGATTATCTCAAAATTCTAGGTCTAAAGTATATGCATCAAGCAGGTGCAGAAGTTCAAATATCTCGAAAACGTTTTAAAAGTGGATCGAAAATCTAACCCCGAGAATCGAACTTGCATTGGACTAGCGAAAGAAGCTTTCTGAAATCTATGCAAGTTCTGATAATCTGAAAGATGGCAGGATTGTGTTCTCTATCCCCATTTCTGCAGTGAATGTTGAACAATTTTCGCGCAGATGAGGAAAGAACTAGAGGGAGCAGAAATGTGGTTCTACAGAAGGATACTGAGAATTACATAGACGGAGCGAGTAAGCAACAAGAAATTCTTATTTAAAATAACAACATAAAGAACACTTATATTCAGATTCAGAAAAATTACAGCTGACATTTCCTGGACATCTTATGAGGAAGGAAGAATTAAAGCCTATTATGCGGCATATGGAAGCAAAAGCAGTAGAGGAAGACAATGAGCCACTAATGAAGTGGAGGCCTTATCATTCTGAGAAAAATTGCTTTTATGTGCTCACGGGGTAGAAAATTGTAGAAAGACATGATTGCCTATGTCACGAAAGAAACCGGCCTATAAAAGAAGTATCTTAAAAGGTGATTAATTATTTTTTACAATCCCATTGAACAGCTTGATGTCGGACAATTTCTATCCAATTCAATGACAGGTAGATAGGATGATTTTAAGTTCTTGCAAAAGTCTAGCTTCCAAAAATTAATACTTTATTTTTTAGAAAGTCTTTATTTCCATAATTAATGTCGATGTTACATATCATTCTCCCTATACGTGGATAATACAGCATTAGGTAGAAAATATAAGACACGCAATTATTGCAGATCTTGTGAATTAAAAATAAAATGCATTCAGATTACTTCTGATCGTTTATTATGAATTTATGAACATTTTGTACGGCAGTTTTTTCAAACCAATAACACATTTTCAACAAGCTTTGACCACTGAACACCATTCGCCCATCGATACCCTTTTTTATTCTATAACTTTTCATAATGTACTCGAGTTTTGTTCTCAAAAGATTATTCTTAATCTATGTACTGTATCCTTTTAGGATGTCAATGATCATCTGTCCTTTGTAGATCTATGCGTTTTGTCATTTTTCCATAACTCCCTAACCCTGCTCCGCCATCAATTCATCCCAAACTTGTCTGGTAGGTTATGCGTTGCTTTTCTTTGTATTATTTTGAATCTGTCTTGATCTGTGAATTGTTATTTTTGGTGGGGCCGGGGGTATAATAGAGTGATTTATCGTTGCTTTCTTCAATGATTTGAACTTAGTTTATTTCCTTATTCTTCATTCTTAAATAGAATCATACACCGGACACTCTAGATTTATTAGGTTGGTGCAAAAATAATGACGTAATAATGTCGATTTTTGGCGTATTTAACCCAAACACTGGGAATGAGAGGAGAAATTGGACCATGGCTTCTCCAAGAACTTTAGAGGGAAAATGAGCGTAAATATCGAGGACACGCAGGTTCCAATTTTGTGCTGATTACCTTTGAAGCTACCCATACATCCCATTTCACAGGAAAACAAATACGTGTTAGATTTTATTATATTTGTATAATTCGAACCTCTTCGACGGTAGGAGAAGATATATTTCTATTTCATTTCATGCATTAGCTATCATGGAAGATGGATAATTTCATGGCCTGCATTCTAATATAATGTAAGTTTTAAGCAAATATGAATATGAATATCAAACAAATTCAGTTCGTCATCTCCTATATTCCCCTAATTCCATTTATGGAGTGAAACTTCAATTAACCTATTTCATAGTGAAAATAATCGGATCCAATTTTGAAGAGTAAAATCAAAAAAGTAATTGCCTTTAATACTGTTTCTGTATTAAGCTTTGCATTATTCAACTAGAAAGGCAATAGCAATTACATTTAAACTACCATATTGATACCCCATTGTATGACTGCGCGACTGATCACCTGATCACTTCCTTCTATATGTCTGGGTTTAAAGCCGTCGAGGTAATCATTCATGTGTAACGTATCTCGGGTGAATTGATCTCAACGAACATACTACTGTCTAGGTACAACCGCAGATAATGTTCCACAACG
Organism: Acanthosepion lycidas; assembly: GCA_963932145.1. Lineage (NCBI taxonomy): Eukaryota > Metazoa > Mollusca > Cephalopoda > Sepiida > Sepiidae > Acanthosepion > Acanthosepion lycidas. Next base: position 22,888,309 of record OZ010571.1, read on the forward strand.
CGATACTCTGATGTAGCCGTTGCTTCCACCGCGGAATGCTCCAAACTCACTGTATACTCCTGTCTAGAAACCCATAACCTGTGTCGTGTCGCCAGTGCACTGTCTGCATATGGGAACCTCGTCTTCGCCATTGGGCGAGATGAAACTAGACTCTACAAGTAGGTTCATTTAACCTTTAAAAGTTTTTTCTTTTTTTTTTAAATCCTGTTGGGCGTCTCGCCAAACCTTTCAACAGAAAAATGCCTGTTAGGTGAGGGGATTTTGTTGCCGATTAAATATACCGTGCACAAGTCAGTAATGAGTTACACATTATCAGTAGAACAACTAGATTGACTTGATGTGACTTCAAAATGTTATATAGATCGATTTTTTTTAATTAATAGGTAATATAAAGTGCGTTAGTTAAATTGTTTTTATAAAGTATTTTTAATTTTGGGCTTGTGCGTTGTTTCTTTTTGATTTTTGATTTTTGACTGCAAAATATACTAGGGTCAGTAGGGTAACGTCTGTGAGAAAAAGAACACAATGACGCAATTCACCCCGCCAGAAATTTGGAAATGGCATGCTGCACAAAGGATTCGGAAAGTGTTGGATGAGTCTAATTATGATTACGAAGGTGTTTGGAGTGATCACTAGTGATTGAGAATTTATACCTTCCCTTCATTAACATTTCCACAGGTCCTAGACTCAACACAGAGGGTTACATCAAGGGATGCATATTGTTGATAATTCTAGATAAGACGCTCTCTCCCACAGAATGGAACTAAGTTCGGCTCAACATAGTTGCAGTATAAACCTGAGCTTACCACCCTAGTAGTAATTAAGAAATGGACAAAGTCCGACAATTTATTTATTAAAGACATTTTTATGTTTAACGTTCTTTTTATAGATACAAGTATTTAAGTAAATGCTCTGTTTATAATAAACAGTATTAAATAACATTTACCGGCTTAAATCTCCGAGAAATTTTAATAGAAAATATTCGCTCTTTGACAGGATTCGAACCTGCATCCTATACAGAACCGTCATTCACGCTGACGTGCCTTGACTGCTCGGCCACAAAGGATCGTTCGGGTGGCAAGGTTGAATTTACTGCTTATAAACTTCAATCTTCCATGAATGTCGTTTTTTGACGTATTTTTAACCTCAAAAAACGACATTACTACGCCATTATTTTTGCACCAACCTAATGAACGCATATATATATATATATATATATATATATATATATATATATATTAATAATTGTACAAGCACGTGTTCATATACAATATATATTAACATATATATAAAAATTGCTTAATGTAAAATAACAGAGCTACCACATATATTAATAAATACACAAGATACCCCACGTACCACTCGGAATTTCGTGAACCTTGCAATCTTTAGTTATTTTCAGTCTGTCTACAGTGTGTTTAATATTTGTGTTTCGCGATTTCGTGGTGTTATCAGGGTTAAGTTACTAGTGTTGTTGAATAAATAATAGTTCTATAATGTAAAATGTAATTTCAAATTAGGTTCGAAATTACATGTAGAATTGAAAATTAAATAACATCTACGGACGATACACACACACACACACACACACACACACATATATATATGAGATTTACTAGGGTTAACTTAGTCGTACGCGGGGTCTGAATAAAATGGTGAATACAATCGAGAGCCGTATTAATGGCCTTGGGTTTTAGACAACATGAGCGATAAAAAACAAAAACAAAAAACATTTTACTAAGTTGAGTGCGTTTTAATGCAAAAATCCATAAAGTAGTACCAAATAACTTTTCAGATCAATGCTCGTTTCTATGTAATGTGTTCTGGCCTCTTTTAAACATTTCCCAAATATTTACATTTTAGCATTGCAACAATTTTCACCGTTTAGCTCTCTCTATACAAAAAAGTATCAAATTATCTTACAGGACTGTTTGCTTCATTACTATATTCAACATATGCAAATTTCATCACTTGTTAATATTGACTTTGGACACAAGATATATCTAGGATATCTTGTAAAACCTATTAGTCGTGAATTACTGAGGGGCTGAGGCGAATTTTTGACCCTGCGTGGGTGCAGGCGCTCTGGTCCCCACATTAATCCGACTTTGTGTCACATGTCATTCTCGTGGGGGAATGAGTAAACACCATGAATTACTGAGATCGTATTTGCATATAATTGGCTAGTGTTATATTTTAGATATTACTAAATCCCACACTCCCTGTAGTGACAAGCTGAACGCGGGAGGAATATTCAGAATCATCGTCCGACACCGCTAGATAATATTTGCAACTTGTTGGAGAGTAATAAAACGATTCCTTGTTGATATTTATTTTTGATTCAGGCCGATTGAGAAATCAATGTAAAACTTTATTAATGTCTGCAGCTTTCAAATGAAATACAATTATTATTTCCTGGAATAGACTTAAGTACCAATATGATTTAACCAATGCCCTTTCCCGTAAGCATCCGTGATTTCACGGACGCACGCGCGCGCGCGCACACACATACATACACACACACACAAACACACACATATATATATATATATATATATATATATATATATATATATATATATATATATATATATGCATACATATATATATATATATATATATATGTATGTATGTAATTTATTTTAGGATATTACATAAAAAAAATGTAGAAAAACGCTACACAATTGTAGTCGTGTTTCTTCCCGGGATATATATATATATATATATATATATATATATATATATATATATATATATATATATATATATATATGTAGATATATATATATATCAGTTCTATTTCGAATGCAATAATTCTTTCATTCTGTCTATTTTATTTTTTCATAACTTTTACAGATATCTGACATAATTTATTTATGTAATACGTAAATTTACCAAAGTTCATATTTATTTTAATTTTATTTACAGATAAAATATTTATTCTTCATGTAATCGCAAAATTTACAAATGTTTATATTTCTTCTTATTTTATTTTAGAAAAAAATATTTTTAATTTACTTTAGGTAAATCTAATGATTCCATAAAACAACTAATACTGGAATATTAAAATCTAAATAATTAGTTGATATTATTGTCGATGTTATTCAACCAAACATGTTTGAAATATACTTTTATGTGGGTGTATGTATGTGTGTCTGTAAGTATATGTGTATGCCAGAGATCGTCTTACAGACCACTGCATTTCCCCGAGCGACCAACGGGAATGGTGAAAAAATCGTTTAGGACGTGAACCTGGCAATTACAATTTTCCGTTGATTCCTATGCACATATCTATATCTATAACCTTCTATCACCAATACTGAGCACACGTTTTTAAAATAGCCACCAACCCACCAAGCAAGACGGGAATGCCGCTGGTATGCAGGGGTATTACAGAGAGGGAATTACTGGAAGGATTGTGTATAGGGGATAGTGAAGAAAAGATCAAGAAGATAGAAAATGACGAATGGGGTTAAATTTAAACGTATGAAAATTCTAATTATCAGGGAAGCGAGTAAACGGATGGGTGTTCCACAGACGAAAAGTACGAGAAAAAAAAATTGTGGATTAGATGTGGCGGTCAGATTAAGTATTTCAACAGTAAATGTTTGGACGTAGATGCCAATCTTGTAGCACGCTTAATTTCACGTAGTGGGGAAAGTTCGCCAAAGGAGTTGCCATGAAAAAGTTGTAGCAAAGACTGAGGGAAGCCACATCATGTCGGTGAGAAAGTTACTGAAGTTGAGATGCCAAGTCAAGAACGATTACATTGCAAATCCTTCTTTGAATTTTGTCAAGAAATTCGAGATGAATAGCTGGATCACCATACCAAATATGGCAACAGTAATCAATGCAAGAAAGAATGATAGATTTGCAAATGTGCAAGCTAATTCTGACGAGAAAGACTTTCTGGAACGACACAGGGACACACATTTCCTTACAGTAGATGCAGCTATTGATTCGATGAAGTTGTTCCACTTCAAGTCAGAGCTGCCAATAATCTCTAGACCCGAAATTGCGCGATGCCATACGTTGTTTGATTCTATCAAGAAACAGTATATTTGTTAATTTGAGGATCCTCTTGCACTCATTATGAGCAGAGATTAAGAGACGTCTGTTTCAATCAGACGTATGTCTCTATTACAGCAGGAAGAAGTGATTCCTGTGTTTTATAGCGGTCGAGTTTGCAGGGGAAAACCAAGGAGAGGACGCGATTTGACTTGGTATTTCCTTGTTAGAATGAAAGCATCGATTACGGCTTTCACCCAGAAAGAGTCCACAGAAGCACATTTTTGAACAGGATGAAGAAAAACTTAATTCCAATTGATGCAGGGAAACACGGAACGAGTCCCAATCAGCTCGTTGATAAGAGACATATTCTATTGGTAGGATGTTCTTGGCTGTTGTCGGAGCATAAAGAGATGTTTACAGACATTACCGCGTGAACAGAGCTGGTAATATGGAAGAGCTTCATAGAACGGCATAAAGACAGGTGTAAGGGAAAAAAGATATCTAGAAGAGAAATTTGTCCTTCAGAGTTACTGGTGAAATGCGTGGGGAAGTCCACCGCTTGCATGAGAGTTTGGATAATTGAGAAATTCAGTATTTTTATACCAGCGAAGGCAGTGACATAGTGTTTATGCCAATTGGCATGGTGAGCATTCTGTCACCAAACATAAACGGGTGCAGGGAGATATCTTTGTCTATGTTATCGGAAATACCAGTTAGCACGCAACAGGCATGAGAGGAATCGGAAGGTAGAGAAGGAAGAAATAGCTGACTGAGTTTAATAGAGACAAACGAAGACACATGTAAGAATGGACTGGAGATTCAAGAGTGAGAGAGAGAGAGAGAGAGCTCTTTACCCAGCGTGAGATTGTCAAGAACATAATCTACGATGATATATATATATATATATATATATATATATATATATTGCAGAGTCAATTTTCTATATCTATAGATGATTTATAATAGGTATAGGACTACAAATATAGCATATTTTAAACACACATATATGCGTATATGCTTTCATACATGTGTGCGTGTTTGTGATATAAAAAGAATGTGATCACAGAACTCACTGGCCATATATAATATATGGATCAAAATAACAAATATTTTACTATCGATTTGAAAGACTCATGCGGTAAATCATCTTAAGCTCTCGTGCCATTCACCCAATGATTTATCTGCACTGATAAGTTATATCAGCAGAAACCATCATATTTTTACATGTTCTTTTAATATGTACAATGTTAAAAGCATTCGTAATCATTCAAACCTCTTCATAAGTAGATTAAATACAATTAAAATATTATACCATATACTCTGTCGTATGTAATAAAAAATCGATATTTTCACAGAAAAATTATATTGACAAAAATGTCTTGCCAAAATATAACTTATATAATTTATTAATATGTTATATATTTCATAGAGAAAATGACGAAATTACACGTACAACCATCAATTTTGAATATGTTATCCATTTCTCAGAATCTAATGCCTGTATGGTACCAGGTTTTTTATATGCTAATAAACACACGAAACACAAAAAGGAATATAAAACTCAATTTTAAGCACAATAGTTTTAATACAATACATTTTACAGGTGAATTCTTCAAAATGGGGACAGACAAAATTATTCGTACAATAAGAAATATCGTTTTAAATTGAATGATTTGTGCGAGTATAAATAAATTACATAATTATTGTATCAGTGAAGACTTCTAGACTATTTATTCAGTAGAATAATTGTGATAATTAGATTAAACTTAAAGGAATTGACGGAAGGGCACCACCAGGAGTGGAGCCTGCGGCTTAATTTGACTCAACACGGGAAAACTCACCGGGTCCGGACACCGGTAGGATTGACAGATCGATAGGTCTTTCTCGATTCGGTGGGTGGTGGTGCATGGCCGTTCTTAGTTGGTGGAGCGATCCGTCTGGTTGATTCCGATAACGAACGAGACTCCGGCCTGCTAATTAGTGCGCCGATGTGTGTGTTTATTCAACGGCGGGCTCGGCGTTCATCGCAGCGCCCGGGTCCGGGTCGGTTTTCTCACGCACTTCTTAGAGGGACGGGTGGCAGAAAGCCACACGAGGCGGAGCGATAACAGGTCTGTGATGCCCTTAGATGTCCGGGGCCGCACGCGTGATACACTGGAGGTATCAACGGGGACTTCGCCCCGGCCCGAGAGGGTCGGGAAACCTCTTAACCACCTCCCGTGATAGGGATCGGGGCCTGTAACCAACCCCGTGAACGAGGAATTCCCGGTAGGCGCGGGTCAACAGCCCGCGTCGATCACGTCCCTGCCCTTTGTACACACCGCCCGTCGCTACTACCGATCAAACGGTCCGGTGAGGTCCTCGGATCTGGCCGACGACGCCGCCGGGCAGCGTGCATGTGGCGCAGCGGCTGCGGTTTTGCCGCCGTCGTTTCCCGCGCGTGTCGTACTAGCCTCGGCGTTCGATGCCTGGAGAAGACGACCGAACCCGATCATTTAGAGGAAGTAAAAGTCGTAACAAGGTTTCTGTAGGTGAACCTGCGGAAGGATCATTATCGGTGATATGAGTCGTCTTCGCTGTTTTGCTATTTTCGAAACGCCGACGGGTCGCTCTCTGTTCTCCCCGCCGTCTCCGGGAGACTACTCGTCGGTCGGGACTCGTAGCGTGCGTGTACCGCCGTCAGGAGTGCTTGCTCGGTCGCGGGAAGCACGTTATTAGTCGGCGAAAAACGTAGGGCAGTTTACGCTCGTTTCGCGGCAGCTGCAGCAGGCCGAATTGGCCGCGCTCCCGTCGCATGGACGGCCCGCCTCCTTGCGTCTGTTTGCTTCTGCTGCTTGCTGCTCCTACCTACTCGTCCGACGCAAATCTCTGCTCTCTGCGCGAGATGGGCGCCCGTCTCGAGCCGTATTACGTCCAGCCATTCCGTTTTCATGTGCCGCCGCTTCTACGTCCCCCTGTGAGTGCAGGTCGAGTACGGTTAGACGTGCACGCGATTCGAGGGGCCGCCACTGCCAGCCACGATCGCGAGACGGATGCCGCCGTCACGCGTCCGTCTGCCGCCTACGTCGACGTGGTGACGTGTCCGGTCCACGCCGCCGTCAATGTCCTCGACAAAATTGTGGTAGTTGCCGGGGTGCCAGTCTGCTGTGGACTAGTACCGCTTCGGTCGCGCGCGCGGGCGCAACGACTCGGCCTCCTTGCTCCTCTTTCTCGCACACATTTTTAAACATGCCGCAAAAATAAATAAAACAAACAAAAAACCCTGGACGGGGAATCACTCGGCTCGTCCGTCGATGAAGAGCGCGGCCAGCCGCGAGAACTGATGCGAATTGCAGGACTCAGTGAACATCGACACCTCGAACGCATATTGCGGCCTCGAGATCCCTTGTCTCGGGGCCCCGTCCGGTCGAGAGGCGGAAAATGGCATGTCTTCTCACTCGATAGTGGAGAGGCATCTCACCGTCCTTCGCGTCGTTCTTTCTTTATGGAAAGAATTGCCTTTCTCGCGTGGAGGAAACCGGGACGTCGCAGGAGGGTCTCCTTCGTCTCCCGCTTGCAGACCGCGGGGTCGCTTCCGTTACGACCGCGAGTAGTCGTTGATTGCAAGACTTACGACCAACGCGAGCAGCATAGTTTCGCTCTCGGAAGCCGAAATACAAACCTTGGGCGTCTCGAAGCTCCGCCGTCGCGTTGTTTTTGCAGTCTAAAACATCACTAAACGCAACACCGCCGCCCTCGGCTCGGACGAGACGACCCGCTGAACTTAAGCATATCGCTAAGCGGAGGAAAAGAAACCAACCGGGATTCCCTTAGTAACGGCGAGTGAACCGGGAGAAGCCCAACGCCGAATCCCGTCGCAAGTAAACGGCTTCGGGACATGTGGCGCATGGGTCGAAGGCAGCCGCTCGTTTTCGTCTCGCGAAGTTCGGAGTTCCCTCGATCGAGGCCGCCCGCGGCGTGTGCCAGGCCCATTCGGTGCGGACGGCGAGCGACGGCTTTCGATCCGAGAGTCGGGTTGCTTGGGAACGCAGCCCAAATCGGGTGGTAAGCTCCATCCAAGGCTAAATACCGGGACGAGTCCGATAGTCGACAAGTACCGTGAGGGAAAGTTGAAAAGAACTTTGGAGAGAGAGTTCAAGAGAACGTGAAACCGCCCAGGGGTAAACGGGTGGGACCGCTCACCGCGATCGCGGGGGGACTCAGTCCGGTGCTGCCGAACGTGGCCCAAACTCGATTTGGTTGCTTGCTCGGGCATTTTGTCCGGGCGGCGGCGCCCATGACAGGCCGGCGCGGACGTCGTTCCGGGGGTCACCGGCGGGGGATCGCTGTCTGTTTGTTCTGCTTGCAAACTCGTCCCCTCGTCGCCCTCCGGATTCTGCTTTTGCGCTCGCAAAAGATTGTAGGTAGGGACAGTGGGAATCTCGTTGATCCGTTCATGCGCGTCACTAATTAGATGACGAGGCATTTGGCTAACTCACCACCACACCGTCCACCGGTCCGTAGCGCTTTGACCGGTACGCCCACTTAGCCGCCAAATGGCGTTTCCAAATGCCACCAGCGGGGAGGTGGGGCGCGTTCTAACCGTCATCTTTGGACGCGGGTGGGAAATTTTCTTTAACCTATGAAGGTTAGGTGAGTTAGCCCCTGTAGACCGGGAATCCCGGCTGAACACCGGCATGATAAGGAAAGGGTGGTATGCTGCTCTTTTTTTTTTTTTTTTTTTGTTTTTTAAAGGAAGTTAGGCTTAACTAGACTACTCAGTGCAGTCACGAAGCAACCTCGGTGAAACAGCAGGGCGAGTTAACCCCTCCGCCGGAGCGCGCCAATATGCACGGAGCATACGAGCAGTATCACGGAGAACAAGTCGGGAGATTATCCCAAATTGCCTCCACCTTAACAAGCCCATAGTATGGCAATCCTGGTAGCTCTGTTGGGCAACCGCACCGCGCCAATTATACGTCAGGGCAACGACTTTGATTGGAATATCGCTACCGTAACGATCACGGACCGCGTCGAGGAAGTACCGCTGATTGTATTTCCGGATCTTCTCGGCATTACAAGTATCCAGACTGCAAACGACCGAGTCGGGACGCACCTGCACGTCCAGGAATATCAACCCCTTCTCCGAGCGGACCAGGATGTCAGGCTTTCGCAGGCCCCTCTCGGTCTCGAATCTAGGCTCCATAATGACATCCAAATTCCGCTTCTTCATGACCTGAGCCACGAAGAGCACGACATTATCGTGTCTTTTCCGACGAAGACCATCGACGAGACCGCAGGCTTGGGCTACGTGGGGCAGGCTCATGGGAGCATTGCGACCACACTTACACAACGTATCGACAATCCTACCACCCCGGGAAAACCGGGCTGGCGTGCCCATACAGCCTAAACGGACTCTGATGGCCTCTTGGAACTCAACGCCGGCCAAGTTGGCGGGGGCATAGTCAAGCCAGCTGTTAACAGCTGGAACATGATCATACCCCTTTAGGCCTCTGGTGTCCAACCTGCTAAGCAGGTCTTCGACCAGACCCTCTCGGGTGCAGTTGGAATAATTGCTAAATTTGTATGTCATTAAGGAGCGGACCGAGGGGTTGGATGCAAGAGGGGCATCCTCTGCGTACCCTTCAGCAAAAAGGCTAAGGCGTTTGCTTTTCAGAGTGGAAACGAGTTGTTCGAGCGAAGCAACCCCCAAACCGCCGAATCTCACCGGGGAATGAATGGCGGAATTGGGACAGTCAGCAGGCAGCCGGAGCCACCTACGAACCGCCCGACGAATCATCTTATCTCCTTTTACCAGTTCGGCCCGATGGTGGCGGCCGAAAACGAGGCTGTGATGCAAACGTGGAAGCAAGAATATTTTAAGGAAGTTCAGCTTTTGCTGCGGTTTCAGCGCAGCACGATCGAGCCTGGTCAGTAGTTGTTCGAGTCCCAGCGGTGTCCGGGCGACACTCCTCCAATTGAACCGGACTCCGAGATAGTTAAATTCGGACTCGGCGGTAACAACCGGGAGGGCGATGCCGTCCACCATAACGTTCACAGATGTATCCACATAGCAGAACTTCCTTTTCTTGTTCCCACGGATGCACAGCACACGGCATTTTAGGGCGTTCAACTCGAGACCTAGACTGCCTAGGCCGACAAGGAGTCGGTCAATCCGCTTCTGCATCACTTCGGAGGAGCTGACGAATAGTATTAGGTCATCAGCATACGCCATCTGATTTAACACTAACGCGCCGATGGTAAAGGCGTACTCCTCCTGCCCCTCCAGGATCTGATCCATCGCGATGTTAAAGAGCCACGGGGATAACGGGTCTCCCTGCTTCACCCCGCGGTGAGCAGGGTGGATCAGATCCCTCCCGATCTGCAACCTACTTGAGCCAAAGTATAAGCGAAAGTAATGGAGAAGGGGGTCTGGGACCCCCTTCCGCCTCAATATGCCAAGGAGCGCCTTATGTGAGAGTGAGTCAAAGGCCTTGCGAATGTCAACGGCGGCTACTACAAGATTCTCGTGCTTATTGCGGGCTTCGGCAATGGCCGCGTGTAGTTTCAAGACATTGTGGGCGATCCCATCATGACGTTGAAACACGGATTGGTCATGATGATTTGGGATGAACGCCTCAAATCGGCAGGCAAGGACTCGATGGAAAACTCTCACAAAGTAGTTTCCGATGGCAATAGGCCGAAATTCCAGGGGATCACCGGGAACCTCCACCTTCTTGATAAAGGTAACCCGGGAGGTGAATATGTTACCGGCTCTACCCCTGGAGGGGGGGCCCTTCAGCAGCAGCAGATTGCATAGCAGGGTGATGACCTCAACGGGAAATTCCCGTAAGATGTTGAGGCGGAGGCCATCAGGTCCGGGGGACGATTCCTTCATAGATGCGAAGGCGGAGACAATATCGGAGACGAGGATAGGAGACAAGAGTTCGTTCATCGGCGGGCCGGGATGGTCTCCGGCCAGGTCCGCAAAACAGTCACACTCAAAAACCGGCTTCCATTTACGTAGAAAGTCCTCGTCCGAGAAGGAGCGCTCGGCAACGAGGCCCTCGTAAGAGAGATCGCTGTCGAGGACCCTCTCGGCCACCGACTTCCGGCTTCTAGAATGGAGGCTTTGGAGGAATCGGTATATGGCGGTACGTTGGTGGCGACGCCGCCGGATTCCTGCTTTAACAGGTGGCTTTGTGCGTTTGTTTGCGGTCCTGTTCTTGGGGAATACTTCGTAGTATAACGAGGAAAACCCATCGGGGTCGCTGAGGGCCAACTCGGCCTTGTTCCGAAGAAGAGGATCGGAAATCAAAGGCAAGAGGCCGGTGATATACTCAACGATGCCACGGGAGGGATCCCGCTGAACGTCATCGGGGGGCTGGGCTTCCGCCGTGTCCGGCTCCTCATCCTGGGATTCTCGGGGCGCAGGCTCGGTGTCACTGACAAGCAACCTTAGGTAGGCGCTTCCTCTTGGATCGTATGGCAGTGAGGGAACGGCCGGGAAGGAGAGGGGCTAAGTCTGCGTCAGTGGTACCAGGCGGCGCAGATGTTAGGACTTTAATCTCGGCGCCGGACCAAATACGGCACGTCCTTTGTACAGGGGCCACCGGACCAGCCGGCGGGGGCCCCGTACGCGGAGGGACGCGGTCAGGGTTGCCGAGAACCGCTTGGGACTGTGAGCTGCCAGAGCCAGGACAGGGGGCGGAGCTCTCAAGCTCTCAAGCGATTTCAGAAGGTCTTTGTAGTCCTTCCTACGTCCCCTGCAGCTCGCCTGGTCACTGCTACGGTCCATGCAGGACCCGATGTACGTGTTGATGTTATGAATGCGTAGGGACGTCGCCTCGCGTTCTAACGCAGCCATAAGTCTGAGGTCGTCCGGCGTCCATCTGACGTAGGTGCAAGAGAGTCATAGTTACTCCCGCCGTTTACCCGCGCTTGGTTGAATTTCTTCACTTTGACATTCAGCGCACTGGGCAGAAATCACATCGTGTCTGTACGGGTCGACCGGCCACACGATGCTTTGTTTTAATTAGACAGTCGGATTGCCCCGGTCCGTACCAGTTCCGAGTCGACCGTTCGCTGCCGGACGAACGCCCCCACGCCGAGAGACGCTGAGCAACGGGCGAGACGGGCGCGCGAGCCGCCTGCGCGCGAACGCAGGTTGAGGCCTGCACGCGCTGCTTACCCGAAGAGGGGCTGGAAGCCGTGGCGCTCCACAAAGACCCGGGCGAGGAGCCGTTTTGTTCGCCGGCCGACGCGCCGGTAGCGACGGGGTAGCGTCGCGAGCGGAAACCCGTAGCGAGTACGACGCACGAGACACGAAACGGGGAAGAACGGGGAGCGAAGAAGGGAGCGGAAGACGACGAGCTTACGGAGGCGAAGAACGGGTTGACTCGGGGTTCGTGAACGAAGCATCGCATGCAGAGACGACGACCCCGTGAAGAGCCACCACATGCACACGAACGCGCGCGTCCGTCGCCCCGACCCGAAAACCGCCGACCGTTGCGTACCACCGAAAACCACCTACCCCAACCCTGCGACCCCGACACCCCGAGTTCACGCACGATACCTCCAGTGTAGCGCGCGTGCGGCCCCGGACATCTAAGGGCATCACAGACCTGTTATCGCTCCGCCTCGTGTGGCTTTCTGCCACCCGTCCCTCTAAGAATTGTCACCATCGTTATTCTAACTTTAACAACACGATGGCGAAGACGAAGGAGCTTAATGTTGACATGTGACAGACAATTATTAACTTTCACAAGTCGCGAAATAGATTTTGCTCTATTTCAGATCGATTAGCTATCCCTAGATCTAAGGTACAGTCCGTTATGAAGAAGTTTAAACAGTTTGGTACGACAGAGAGTTTCCTGGGCGTAGAAGAAAATTCAAATTGTCATCGAAAAGTGTAGGAAAATTGTATCGTCAAGTTAATATAAACTCAAGAATTGTTTTCAAAGATATCGCCAAAAGTTTGGATACGATGGTTATAGCGTATCTATTTGCACAATACGATGTTGTTTAAATAGAATTGGGTTATATGGAAACTCTCTTCACAGATCATGTCACATTGTTGCTCAGGGTCATTTTGCCAAAACAATCTTGGACAAAGAAAATAGCTTTTAAAAAGAATTACTATGGAGTGATGAAAAAAAAAAGAAGAGCTTTTTGGACATAATGATGCACAGAAGATTTTGCGCACGAATGGTGGGGCATTCCTCCCAAAGAAAGCAGTGGCAACATTAAAACATGGATGCGGCTCGATGAAGAGTTGTGGTAGTTTTATCTGATAGGGAATGGACAGTACTTTGCAATAAGAAGAATACTGAAATCTGAAGACTATATAAAATTTATGGATGAAAATCTACAAATATAAGCGCAAAATCTTCAAATAGGTCAGAGATTTAAATTCAAGCAAGCTAATGACCCATACATGCGTTTAAATAAATGACTGTGTGTGCTTCGGAAAAGGAAGATTACAGTTTTACCACGACCTTACATGAGCCCTGTTTTGAATCCTATTAAAAATCTATGGCAGGAATTGGAAGTTCGAATAAGTCGTCTGTCACCAAAAGGCCGTTAGTATTTAGAACGTGTAATAATTGAAGAATGGAAGAAAATACCAGAAAAAACTTGTTAAAATCTTACCAAATAATGGACGAAAATCCCAGAAAAAATTGTTCAAATCTTACTAAAGAATTTAGAAAACGATTGCAGCAAGTTATAAATATATGAGTTTATTCTATTGAATATCAATATTGTTAAAATTGTTTTATTATTTCTATTTTTCATACTGTACGAATAATTTTGTCTTTTCCCGTTTTGCCTACTTCGCCTGTCAAATTAGTTGCATTTAACCTACTGTACTAAAGAAATCGAGTATATACATTTTTTTTGCTCATAAACATATAAAAATCTGCCATCATACGGGCAATAGATTCCCAGAAATGGATAAAAATATTAAAAATTGATAAATGTACAAATAATTACTTCGTTGACTGTAGTTACTTGACATTACTTTTAATTTCAGGTAGACAAAGGTTACTATGAGGAAGAAAGAATTATAGGATACAACAGGAGAAAAATTAATAGTAAATTTAATTATATGAAAACAATTTTCGTTATTTTGATATCTGAAACAGATCGAAAAATAATGAAAAAGAAAATTTAAAAAAATCATGGAGAATATTCTCACCAAAATTTAACTTAGGTGAACAAATAAAAATATTTCCCGTTGAAAGTTGTGCTATTTACACTTAGAAAAACAAGCTATTACAATGAGAGTAATATCTTCTACTTGCAATATATTGAACGCCTAAATTATTTAATTATATCATGATATTTGACAAATTTTACTTTAAAAAGAAATAGTTTCTTTTTATTTCTGAATTTACAGTTAACACTTAAACATTACTTACAAGATAATCTATGCTTGGTTCGAATCTTTATCAATACTGGGCAAATATTTGTGATCTACCACTTTCAGCATGAACCTATTGTTATTAATTGTGTAACGCCATCATAAATAGAAAACGCCTAATATATAAAGTATAGAGAAAATTAAACTGAAATCGTTTCCATATTTCCCTTTGACACTGAAAACACAGTTTTGCAAAAATATTGAGACAAGCATAAATTATGTTTTCAAATATAATTTCTAGTTACGATTTCAAATATGATATCAATTTTCATTCATCGCCTCTGCATTTTGAGATATACATGTATACATGTACGTACATTTATATATATATATATATATATATATATATATATATATATATATATATATATATATATATATATACAGGTTAAATCAAATATATCTAAATGTTTCATGAATAAATTACATAAATACGTGTTTAAGTTCAATTTATGAATACTGGACCTTATGTATCCGTTGTAAAACCTTTTAGGATCGACAATAGTTTAATAATAAGGAAGTAGCCTAAAATTTTGCTGTCCCATGAATCAGGGGGCGCACAAATCCATACTTATGATTGTTATAATTATCTAATAAAGATATATAATATTCCTTTCAGAGAAAAAATAAAATATTTCAATCTTCACTCACTCAGGTACTTTCCTTATCCCTAGCGCCCGACCAAATAAGGATCTTCCTATATCAAAGTAAGAAATTCCGTCACAGGTGGATCGTGCCAAGTCAATCTCTTTTGCAGACAATGTTTATTACGGAGCAAGTGGTGCTGAGACCCATTCGACTGACGCTTATTTAAGGGCAAATCAAGGAAAATATGCTTAAGGAAGACCTGAAACACTTAGTTAATGATTTGCACCTAACTAAGGAGCAATCAGAAATCCTGTTATCGTGGCTAAAGCATTGGAAATTTGTTAAGTCAGGTTGAAGAATAAGCACTTTCAGGACACGGAAAAATGAGTTTACTTCATTCTTCAACATGCATAACAGCTTGTGTCATTGCAAATATATTTCTGATTTGTTCATTTCTATTGGCTCTATACACAACAATTTATATTGGTGATTCCAACGAAAATATAAAATCTTTGCTGCTGCACAATGTGTATAAACACCCTAGCATTCTCCTTGCTTATTCGATTCATCTATGACAATATGAAGGTCATTTTAGCAGCTGTCAAGTAGAAGCACTCTAAGTAGAATTGCAGTGGTGGCCTAAAGTTCATTGGTTGCATTATGCTTATGCTGGTGGTTTCACGAAGTAATGTAGGTTTCTCTGTCTCTGGGACAGTCAAGATGTTCAATGGCGACAATCAAATATGTCTAAGAGCAAATTCCTATCTTACGGATTAAATTGTAAAAGAAAATCATCTGATGGTCATGGACTGGAGGCCCAATGTTCATATCAATCATCTTTTATCAAACTCTTCATACTAATCTTCCTGCTCTTCATATCAATCTGTCAATTCTTGATACCAATCTTCCCACATTTCGTATCAATCTGCAATCTTCCGAATCTTGATACTAATCTTCCTTCTTTTCATATCAATCTGAAATCTTCCCTATCTTCATACCAATCTTCCAACTTTTCATATCAATCTCCTTTCTTCCCCCTCTTCATACCAAATTTGCCACTCTTCATACAAATCTGCAATCTTCCAAATCTTTATACCAATCTTCCCACTCTTCATACCAATCTGCAATATTCCAATTCTTCATAACAACATTACCACACTTCATATGAATCGGTAAATTTTCGACTCTTCATACCAATCTTCCCACTCTTCATACTAATCTGGAATATTCCGACTCTTCATAACAACCTTACCACACTTCATATCAATCAGCAATATCCTGACTCTTCATGCCAATCGTCCCACTCTTCATAACAATCTGCAATATTCCGACTCTTCATATCAATCTTCCCAATCTTCATATCAATCTGTAACCTTCCGAATGTTCATATCAATCTTACGACTCTTCACACCAAACTTCACACTCTTCATATCTATCTGAAATCTTCCGAATTTTCATACCAATCTTTTCTGTCTTAATATCAATATACAATCTTCCGATTTTCCATACCAATCTTCCCACATATCATATCAATCTTCTGTCTTCCATCTTTTCATACCTATCTTCCCACTCTTCATATTAATCTTCTGTCTTTCAACTCTTCATACGTGTCCCAAGATCCACCAAATACAACAACGACATAATTCATCTTCTTTCGAAGTAACTCGTGTAATTCTATATTTTACGTACAGATATTTTATATACTATCCTCTCTCGTACATTTCTTTCTTATTTTTTGTAATAGAATAATTTCTGTGTAGCTCATTACAACGTTCGGCTTTATTACCTTGTTTTATGCAATCTTACATGATTCCTCTTTTTCTCTTTTTTTTCCTAGGTCTACTTTCTACGAATACTTGATTAAGGCAAGCAGCAGAGTGAAAAAATCATTGCTATGTAGTTATGGCATACATTTAAAAGATTTATCTAAGAGAAACATAGCACCCAATAATTGTATGTTGCACTCGTATGTTGCGCTGCACCAACATTAAATAGGCATATGATGTGATGCAATATTCACCTTCATTTTGTGGTTAATATTCATGTTTTTCGCATACGGTTTTATTCTGTCTGAAGTCGTGGCCGAATGGAGTTTCCCGTATCATATGGCTATCAGTGAATAAGTTATTCCTGATCTACTCTTGCAATTCTTGCCCGAGTATGTTCTAGTATATTTGTCATCTTGTAGTTAGAATGTCTCATCTTTCTAGCCTAACAATCATTCTGTGAATAAACACTATCTTTAAATTCAGATCAATCATATTACAGATATTCCCTGATGTAATTGTTGTATAAGAGGAATTGTCGTTGCCCACACTGTGCTTTGAAACTGGATCGTCAACGACTAATATTGGGCGTTTCCTTTATTAAGTAGATCACGTGATCATAAAGGAAGTGAATAAATAGGAAGTAGCGTGAGGACTATACGTTCACTGATCACTCTCCGCCTCCGGGTAGAGACGATCCCCAGACGAGGCTCTGTAGAAAGGCAGAATCTCGTCTCGGGATAAAGCTACGAGATACCGTTTTTTGCGGGGTCTTCGGGAAATTTTTGACCGCGCCTACAGGCTCTCAACCCGATAATAAACTTGGCTTTGTACCGCATCCAAAGTCGTGGGGTGGTTAGTGAATATCACACCGTTCACTCTTTTTGCCTGTCCACTCTTCTTGCCTGTCCACTATTGCTATACGTTCACTCTCCCTACTCTAAGGATTACGATTCTCTTCTGATCATTATACTATTAGGCCGTTGCTACTTGAACAAGTATTACTAGTGCAGATATTATTGGAAGCTGTTAATACTAGTACTGGCGTCTACGAAGTCTCGAATATAACAAGCATTTTAGGAAGTGATAACGAGCTTTAGCTTGACACAGCGACATATTGACAAACGAACACGTCCAATATCACAAAAGTAACCCATCCAACGGACTATTGTGTCTAACTTAATTTGCACTTTATTTTTGTATGTATGCACGAATTTCTATAGATGTGACGGTAACCACATTTAAAGAGGAATCACCGTGCAGAGCTCGAAATCTGATCATGTTCGCTACATTCCCTTTTTTCACAGAACAAAGCTACATTCCGTCTAGAGAAGTGAAATTTAATCGGGATTAAACTATTGTCAAATAATAAGTCTGTGCATCGACTTCAGAAACGGAATTCAATTGCGAACATCGTAACACATGTTGGTATTTATTCGGGGTAAACAAAGACGTATAATTGATTTGAGTTCTATATTGGTTAAAGTCATGAATTCACATGTTCTACTGCTATGGGCTACATAAACAGAAATAACTGGATTACCTGTTTGTGATATGAGAAACAAAAGATAAAGGATATCTGTATTTAAAATCAGGCAGAATCGGGATGGGCCCCATCAAGTTATACTGCCTTAGATAAACGCTACTGCTATGGGTATAGTGCATGTAGGGCCATTACAAGCCTAATCATTTATCGAACACATCACGTGGCAAAGAATGATTGTATTTATGCTGAGCAGATAACAATTGTAATATATGGAAATAACTATGAAAATGTACTTCACAAGATAATTTGTAATATTAACTTTGACAAATCTCTGTAGGTTTTACGAAATTGAAATTCCCACGATCAATTCATTTTAATACAATTATTTATCCTCGGGTTTTGAGTGATCAAGTGCTCCAGGTATTATTATTAATTTACAGTTTTGCTCTATGAACAAAGCTCCATTTCGTCTACTTGAGATAATTTAATCAGGATTAGATTATTTTCAAACAATATGTTTGAGTATCAACTGCAGAACCGTGAATCTTCTGCTGTCGTCGTAACATATTTTGTCATTTATTCCAGGTAAATAAAAATGTTTAACCGCTTGATTTGAGTTTTCCTATTTTTCTATATTTTATTTGATTACGAAAAATTAATATGTCGTAATGATATATCATTTTAAATGAACTCTTTGCTTACTCTTGTACACTAATAGAACTAAAAACATATTACAAATGATTAATTTCCAGGTAAACGAAAAGGAATATAATCTATAAGAAAATAATGAATAAATTCCAATTAATGAATGAAAAGAATTGTCGTCTTTCTCTCTCTCTCTCTCACACACACACACACACACACACATATATATATATATATATATATATATCGTGTCTGAAAATATGAAAAATTGGTTTATTTAGATTCTCGTTGATTATCAAATAGATTATGAGAAGTATATTATTAAATATTGAAAATAAATAGAAAATATATATATATATATATTTGAATGTAATGTATAAAATAGATATAAATATATTGAAAACTGACATTAGAGAAGTTAAATGCAATAAAAGATTATTTAACTCCGGTAATCGAATTAAAAAAAAACAAAAAAAACTTTTCACTATTTAAATTTAAAATTATTTTAATGAAGTTTCAGTAATCGGTAATGATTTGGTTGGAACCTTGCCAGGTTTTAGATTAATGAAGAACTTCTAAGAATGTAAAGTTATCTGATAATTATTCGACAATTTACCCAACTTTATATTGCTTTGTAATCAGCATTTACAGACACGGTACAAAACCAGAAGCTAACAAAATATATTTTGCGTGCAATTATGTAAATAAATATCGGTCAGCTTTAGAATGTTTGTATTCTTGAGAGATAACTACCATTTTTGGCAATACGGCCAATACAAATAAAAAGGGAATATATTACAAGAATGTGAAACGAATAATGCTTGACAATAAAAAACATTTCAGTATCGCATGGAAAATAAATAGACTACGAAATATATTCTCTACTATTTCAACAGGATTTTTCATAACATATTAATTGAAAATGAACAAATTCTTACTTCTAAGTGGATGGTGATGGAACATTATTATAGACGAAATATTTTAAAGAGATAATACATTATATGAGAAATGATGGCGATAATCGATCCCGATGTACTAAAACAATATCGCGTATATTTCGAATGCCACGGACCAAACCTAGCTGAAATCTATCCGACTTATAAATTCTTCAAGTCTAACATATTTCGCCTAATAATCTTTTTATCGCAAACTATTTTATGTTGGTTTAATTTTCGTAATATCATAAGAAAGCAATGATAATTCTGTGTGGGTATATATATATATACATACACACACACACATATATATTTATATAGTCATCCACAGATAGACTATTTCACTGTATCACTAAGCATCAATATGACAAGACATACGATTGTTCCAAGCCGGGATCGAAACCCGACCGATTTGGCCTCAGTCAGAGATTCTATCTCAAGCTACCGTCGCACGATAAAGAGAGTAATGAAATTTTTTATGTTTTTACTATACGAACGACGTCTTTCTCTCTCTCATGAACAACGAAAATGTGCCTGAGTAGAATCTGCAAAAGAAATTGCTACCTGCCCAATAGACAGACATAACCGCATACGAACGGCCAGCTACCACACTATATATCTATATATCTATATATATATATATATATATATATATATATATATATATATATATATATATATATATATATATATATATATATATATATATATATATATATATATATATATATATATATATATATATATATCTATATATATATATATATATATATATATACAAATATATGATTGGTGTATATGGAATGAATTCCAATAACCAACAATTACTATTCTTAAAAGAGTGCTCAATACAAAGTAGAGCAGATATAATTATTTATTTTTAAAGAAAAAAAAATTATAACATAAATATGTTATAAAATCACTACAAAAATAGCCATTTTGTTTCAACACCTTCGGTGTCTTATCAAGTGATCACTTGATAAGACACCGAAGGTGTTGAAACAAAATGGCTATTTTTGTAGTGATTTTATGACATATTTATGTTATAAATTTTTTTTCTTTAAAAATAAATAATTATATAAATATATATATATATATATTTAATTATATATATATATATATATATATATATATATATATATGGAGGGTGTATTTGTGTGCATGTTTTTCTTTGTGTGTGCTTGAGTTTGAGTTTGTATTTGTACGTATGCATATAAATTTGAATGTTTAACATTAAAGCCGAATGTAAAAAGCAACGGATTAGATAAGGAATTAATTTATTTTGTCATATTCCAAAAAAGTCGCTTCAAAGTAATGTCCTGGAATTGTCATTGATATTGACGTATTATCAGTAAAAATGATCAAAAATCTTTCATACTGACTTGAAATATTCTATTCGTGCGTATTCTATTATATCTCAACATATTTAATGAGATACCTGAATAATGTTCTTCCCAATATATGCCAAAATATTTTCTCCCAGTTATTATATGCTAATATATACTAAAATGCTTTTATCCAAATAACCTTATATAGCCAATAAGACTTATTTCATAAGATTTCAATTTTTTAATCTTAATGGTCATTTCTAATATCAAAAATGAGTATTAAGAAGAGGAAACATTTTGTAAGAAACAAAGAAAATGGTACTAATGTCTGAGGTCTTGTATAGCAGCGAATCCTGAACAATCTCTATAAAGATGAAGAAGAGACTTGAAGCAAACTAAATGTGATCCGACAAAAACATGCTGATTATATTATGGACCGAACATGTGAGCAGCCACAAGGTTTCAGAGAAAATAGAAACAAGAAGGAAACATACATCAGGAAGAAGCATTTAATAAGGAAGGAGGGCTTCGAAAACCTGATACACGCGGGGCAGATTGATGGAAATAGGGAATTAGGAAATCATTGCAGAAACGACATGATGAGTTTAAACAAAAAAGATTTTGGGGTAACAAAAATAAAACAACTTATTAAGAGTTTCAATGGAGAGGATGCTATAGAGAGTTATGATCACCTCCACTCTGAAGGGACACGACGCGAAAAGAAAAATAATATGTACATTTATATAACAGTAAATAACTTATGTAAAATTATTCCTTTCATTGTTCCATTGTTCATATACTTTCTCCAAATTACATTATTGTAATTGTTGTTTATTTTTTTTGATTAGTTTTTCAAAAGTAATTTACTAAGATTTTCAACTAGAACTGAAGACGAATGGAGGATTATCTAAGGGCGTTATTGAAAAATATTTTCTAAGCAATTGCCCTTTACTCATAGAGAAAAGTATTCTGGTTTCCTTAATGTTTGCATCAGTATTCTTAATAGTTTCACATGTTCCAAATAATAATTGAAATAAGAATTTTGTTTAAGTGACACACTACTTTAAATTAGTATATTTGTTGAGTCTTTCAAATTCTTTTTGCAGTAATGTTCTGTCTTCAGCCAAGTATTTATGCAATTTGAAATTTTTCATAATATGATTATAACTAGTCTGTTTTTTTTTTATCAGTTCACGTCAAACAAGGCGATAAAGCCACTAAGAGACAAGGGAATACTTGGACTGAAAATGAATGAAACTACTTTACAAGAAACCACAAACACAAAGCTAATCATGGAACAATGTATGAAACTCTATTCCTCATCGAAAGAACGCGGAAGAATATGAAACGCACTATATGTGAACCTGTCTAATCATATTGGGATGAAGAAGAGAGTAAAAAACAATAAATAATTCGTAAATAAAATTTCAGAGACAAGAGTGAGTGAGAGAGGCATCAGTGATATAGATTAGACGTAGACTTTAGAAGGAACATAAAACCTAATTCTAAACAAGGACCACGAGATAAATGACTACACCTCTTCTCCATACAACAGAGGAGTTTTTTCCTTGTATAGTGCGATCGATGTGTTTGGCTGAGTTACATAATAAATTTGCACGATCATATTCTAGAAATAGCGATGTTAATATTATACTTATATTAATAGCAATGTATAAACAGGGTATGCTATAATTTTGGTATATCTTCCAATGGAGGTATAGTCAACACCAACAATGAATATTAGAATTCTGTTTCGGTAGAACGGCTAGGTATTAGTGTATTGATGATCTCTCGTACAGAAAGCAAATTTGGATCTATTCGCCTCTCGAAAACATGGACATGGACATGGGAAGATCATTTCAAAATGTGACCTTCAGGTATTAGAATAAAATATTCCGTCGTTGATATCAACCAAAGCTTTGCAACGAATGATGAGTCAGGTTCTTGTTTATATCAGTTTGTTCTCCCAACAGGTTCAATAATTTTTGGCTTACAGATGCTTACATTTTCATGTTTTTTTTTTACGTTGTGCATGTAATCTATTGAAACTTGATTGTTTCGTTATATACTTTGCGAATGTAGCTTTAATATGATTCATACTAGTAAGCAAATTTTCAAATTCCGGTTTTTAGGTATTTTCAAATCCTATATTTGTGGCATTATACAGGGTACGTAATACGTGATTGTGCGTCTGTGTTAATGTGCTATTGCCTGAGATGAAACTGCATGTTTTAATTTTTGCCAACCACGCAAAGTGCAGCGATACTGAGATTTTCCTTTTTTATCTTTCTAAATAACTAGCTCATTTGTGCACAAAGTTCGGTAAGTAGTTGGAAGCCCATAGCGGGAACGAGTCGTCTGTAACGCAGCGCATAAAGCATGCAAAACGTTCAGAGTCTATCACAATTTGTGTAATCGGCGGATAACATTATCTATATTAAGCACTTAATCCTTAAAGTTTTCCAAAAGTCCTCAAGCAAAATCTGCAATGTGGTGCATGAGGACATTCGATACAAGACATATGTAATGAGAAAATGGTAGTTCATGTCAAATCATAGACAAGAACAACGAATAGTCATAAAAGAAATCTATTCCTGAATTAAGTGAATTATTCAGAAGTATGTATGCATCTACAATAAATGGCATACTATTTCTTTCTTTTCTGTTTGTTCGAAATTCATTTCCATTGTTCTAGTATTTAAGAACCCAGCCGATCTATTTGATCCTTCTAACTATTAGATTTCAAATCGTTTTTATCAAATTGCGAAATGAAATTTATTTTTGAACGGCCATATTTCTAAAGATTTAGGCATTAATGAAAGTGTCTACAAGTGGTCTATTCTTGAACATACGTTCCTAATTTTCATAAACCACTTTCCTGATCTGTTCTCACCTCGGTATCTATGCTGGGGACACAACTATTGTATCTTAACTTCAAGCTAAGTCTGAGCGGTCAAATTCGCCGTTGATCTCGAAAATGACATGCACTAACATTCTGGTATATACTCTCTGCTGTATATTTCATTTATTGTGCCTATAATCATGCCAATGCTAAAATTATCTATATAAAATATGCAGAAAATCTTGTTGATTAGTAACCGATATTGTAAATGAGATGGCGATTTTTAATTCCGGTTTGATCTTCATAGCCTGTTTTGTTACTATCAAGAAATTTATATAACTATTGAAATTCCAATTTTGTTTAAATAATTTTGAATGATTTGCATGTTTGTGATAAACATGGGATTTGTAGGAATCTATTATAATTACTATTATTATTATTATTATTATTAGTAGTAGTAGTAGTAGTAGTAGTAGTAGTAGTAGCAGTAGTATTATTAGTAGCAGCAGCAATAATACTTGTATTGGTATAAGTAGTAAGGGCTTATATTAATAGTTATGTTTTTTGTTTTACAATGTGTACTGTCAAAATTGTAAAATTAGATGTAGCCATTCCTGGAGATCATATAATTCTAACTGAACGCAAATACACTTATAAACATATGGACATTGAATGAGAAACTATGGAATAGGTAAGTGTCAGCGTTGAATATTAATGGTAGACGGGATTGTTCCAAATAATACTGTTTAGATGATGTGTTCATGCGGATTATCTGAAAGGAGTTAAGATTCTATCTAAAAGTGAAACCTTTAAAAACAATGAAAATAACTAAACAAATCCTCGATGTTTTTTCAAAACATAATGTTTTTTTTCGGATGGCTTTTACAATTACCATATGAATATTGCACATATAGATTATTGCCATATACCAGGAAAAGAATGTAACAGAGAGGATACAAAATAATAATCAACTGGGTGTTTGATATGCGCATGGCTAATTCAGAAAATATCGTAAATATACAATGTGCCACGTAAAGAATTTCATTTCTCTGGATGTCATCAAAGTAAAATACCGATGAACTGAAGCAAGGTAAATAATAACTATAAGAAATTGAAAAGAAAGAGCTATACTTATTGATTATAAGAATGTAAGACCGATTAGATATTATTACGATTATTATATGACGTATCTGGTATTGAAAATAAATTATATTTGAGAATTGATTATAATATATATAGGTGTAAAATTACGTACGGAGAATCGCAATACTTTATTTTTATATTAGTAAAATTGGAAATCCTACCGGGATTCAGCATCGGTGCTAACAATCTTAACAACGTAAGATATGTAGATGACACAGTACTGACAAAAGCCACGTAAAATAAATTACAAAACCTCCTACATAAGGTAGCGAACGAGAGTGAGATGAAGGCACTAAGTATAGACTACAAGAAGACAGAATGCATACTCATCAGTAAAAGGGTGAGCCTGAAATTAGATTTGCAGGTCGGCGGCATTAAAATCAAGCAGGTGCGGAAGTTTAAATACCTGGGAAGTGTTTTGACAGAGGACTGTAAGTGCGGCACCGAGATCCGTAGACTCAATGGGATAGCTAAAGTCGCATTCCAGAAGCTTGGCAGACAGGATGATCTCTTTGGCCACAAAGAAAAGAATACTGAGCTATTACGTGACATATGTCCTCCTTTACGGCAGCGAATTTTGGACGGTCTCCTCAAAGATGAAGATAAGATTCGATGCGACAGAGATGGGTTTCTATAGAAGTATGCAGAGGATATCATGGACCGAGCATGAGAGGCAACGATGTGCTTTTGGAGAGGATGCAAACAGGGAGGAGGCTTATACTTAGAATCAGGAAAAAGGCAGCTGAGGTTTCTAGGTCACGTAATGAGAAAAGACGGTCTGGAGAATCTGTTACTCACAAGTCGAACAGAGGTAAGTAAAAGCAACTCATGACACCTGGCGGACCTGAGCTAGTGGATGACAGAACTTGGTCCTTTGGAAGGTGGCATGGGTACGAAAATAATTGAGAACTACAAGGGATAGGGGGAAGTTGAGAGCTATGATCACCTACGCCCTGAAATGATACGGCACATAAAAAATATACAAGACGATTTGAAGAAGGATATTTTGTCGTTTTTATGTTCGATGCAAATGACCACAATAAAATAACCATGAGTGAAACTATATCTTCCTAATTGTCATATCAGTAAATATAAAGGAATTGAGCTTGAAATAGGTACATATTCCACAAAGTCTATTTAAATTTGTATTATTTTAAACAAGTAAAAATTATAAATAACTTTCATAGTATTAGTCTACTACTTTGTTAGTAATAAATTGAACTAAGTAAAACAAAATAATTTAAAAAGACATGCCATTTTTATATTGTTAAACAGAAAAAACACCGTGTTTCTGTTAATGTAGCATTTAATTTATGACTCTTGTTAGAATTGAAATAAATATTAGGTTGGTGCAAAAATAATGACGTAATAATGTCGTTTTTTGACGTATTTTTTAACGTCAAAAAACGACATTATTACGGCATTAATTTTGCACCAACCTAATATAATTTTGTATGAAATATATATATATATATATATATATATATATATATATATATTTTTTTTTTTTATTGAGGGTCTTTGTTATATCAGGGATATGCTGTTGTTATATTAAATGTCCACCAGAGATTTTCAAGATTGTTGCAGGTGCATATTGAGGTCAATTACCTTCATTTACTTTCTCAGAGATCGATAAATACGAGCACTCTAAAGACACGAGAAGAAAATGTCCAGTTGGAATAGTGAGGAATGTCAGAACTTCCTCCTTTAATAACGGAAAGTCAACGAGGGAAAGTGTCCACTCAAACTGCTCTCGAATCTACAAATCATAATTGCTGTTATTCGATTTGTACAACGCCAATTTAAAATGAATATTCTGCTTCGTAGATAGCATATAAGCTCTGTGTATTTATATATGTGTATGTATTAGATAAAGAGCTAGATCTACCTGCGTGTATGTGTTTATGTGTGTGTAGATTTATATTTTAACTAGTTATCTATAATTGCTATTATACGATTTGTGCAACGGCAAATTCAAATGATTATTCTACCCCGTAGATGACATATATGGTGTGTGTATTTATATATGTGTATGTAATAGATAGATAGATAGATAGATAGATAGATATGCTTGCGCGTGTGTGTTTTTGTGTATGTAGATTTATATTTTAGCTAGATATATAATATGTATATATGGCTAACACATACATGTCAGTTGCATATTTGTTAAATGGTCATGACAATCGCTGGAGATTTAACACAATTTTTCTAATTTTCGGACTGGCGACCCGAAGTAAATTTTGAAGCCAGCAAGCGACTGATTTTTTCGACACAGATATTGGAAAAAGAAAACAAAAAAACAAAACAAAAACAAAAACTCACGGCTGTGTCATTTATTTGTAGACATCCTCAGAGCCAGTGGCTCTACGGATCTGCTGATGCATTATTAAGATAAATCAAATTATCAGCCATTTCAGCACTCTTCATATGTCAGCTAGTTGATATCAAATAATGTCTTATAGTTCATTAATGGTCTTTCGTCATTTTTACGCCGATGGTTGGTTTGGATTGCGTTCGACAGAAAGACTAGCTGGCGTTCTTAGCAAGGAAACGGTATCATGTATGGACTGATTTTCCCATTTTTTCAGGCTGCTCTCGTTATCTTAGCCCATATACGCATTGTCTTCGAAGCCTTAAGATCTACTTTCTCTACTTACATCTAAGTACGAATGCATTTACAAAGTGGTAAGTTTAATTTTAATTAATGCTAGTGAGATTTTAACACAATCTCTGAATCGTTTCATGCGCTTATGCAAATATACATATAAACAAGTGACAAAATGCGATCAAAATTTCATTTTCTTTTTTACAAATCATATGAGATTAGAGTAGGCTATATATATTTTCAAATATTGTAATGTAAGCATATGTTTTTGCTAGAAAATATGCATAAACAACGCCTGTTGTCAAAACGTCTGTATACACTTGTAGAATCATATTCCTACATTTTGTTTTAATCTTAAATTTTGTGCAAGTTAAATATATACAGGCTCCCAACCAAATATAACAACTCATGTATTTTAATTGGTTGTAAAATATTAAATAGTTAAAATAGTTGACGTCATAAAATGTAAACATGTTCACGAGCCTCCCCACGTGACCAAGAGAACTACTAAAAACGAAACTTCGACACAACTTGGTCAGTGGGCACTTAAAATATTAAACCAATTCACTTGACTTCATTAGAAATCAACACAGCAAAGGAGCTTCAATACAACAACAAACCTTGTCAACCATTTCCAGGCTTAACGCTCACTCCCACAAAATATTCTATTCCACAAGAAGAATCTCTGGTCAGTGAGCGATAACTCTATAACAATCAGTGAGTCAAGAACAATACTTTTTTCTATTTAATACAAAAATAAAAACAAAAACAACTGTTTAATTTTCCTATAAAAACAAATATTGCTAACTACACCATCTCATTTTCACACGTACAGTACAGTAACTCAAATTCTCTCAGTAACACACACCAAAGAACTCTATTGTGTTTATCAACTTTTGCACTGTATATTATGTATTTGTTGTGTTCATAAAAAATATTTATTGTTGAACAAATTCATAATTTCATCTACTTGATTATTTCTCTTGTTGTTGTCTTTGTTACATTTGATATTGTAAAAATTGTAGAGGGTCAGTTATCATTTCTATTTATAAATAGAAATAAAAACTGACCCTCTACAAATTGGCTGACCCACTACACACATATTTTGTGCAATTTTCAGCGTATAGTAGATATGATTTCTAATATACAATGCAGAATTTTTTTGTGGATTATCAGTTTTTCTTATGCAAAATTTAACAAAATGTATCTTTTTTGTTCTTTATAATTTAGCAACATAAACTAGAGAAATATAAAGGTAATCAACATGAGTTATCCTTGTTTTATTTTACTTGATAATTCAGGTTACTTGACATTCTATAACATTACTTAGACTTTTATACATTTAGATATTTTTTTTATTGTTTCTTCTACAAAATTAATTGCGGCATTTGTATTTCCTTCTCCACTTATATATACATCGTTTTTACGGATAATACATCACATTTCTATTTGAATAGTATCTGGAAACTTCGAAAGACTTTTCTAAATTTAGTTTCCTTGAAATCTGTTGTAAAGAAAGAAAATTGGTTAGAATATCAGTGGATACATCGTGAATGGACAGGGCATATAAAAAGAAGATTTTTCTATTTTTCCTGTTTTGAGGCAGTGTCCAAAATATTTTGCCAATATGTTTTGCTATTCGAATCTCAGAAGTACTTACGGGTGAATATAATTTTCTTGTTTATTGACATTTTCATTTTTCTTAAATGAGCTATTTTTTTTTAATTATTCCATGATCTATGCTTAATTTCGAAAATTATTTCCTCTTCATTCAATAATTTCAGAATGATATTTTTTCAACCTAAGTTTTTAAGTATTTAAAGGCATTTTAATATCAGCGAGATTATAAATAAATCTCACTTAATATACTATGATAGACGTTTTGATTTACATTATGATGAGGAAAAACTCAGTTGCAGAATTAAATATCACAATACGAAAATAATGTGCGAGAAATATTTGTAAGGAAAACACGTATTATAATTTGTAAATAAATTAATAAATTTGTAATAAACATGGTTATTATCATATGCAATTAATAGCATATAATAAATATACAATTAAATGCATATCTAGAAAATGTTTCAAACATTCTTGTTAAGAAAACATTGTCAGCGAAGCTAAAAACATAGTAATACAAAATTATATAAGCGTTCTCAATTATTTACTCCTACTACAAAACATACAAACTTACAATAAGATTTTATATCTTGCCTGACAATGATTCAATGTTATGGTCATTATGGTAGCATTTAAAGACTGACTGAACGTATAGATAACGATTCCCCTGTCATTTACACATTATACTTTTTACTAAGACCAAATAAAAGTAAATTTTACAAACCTTCGCCAATAATTCTATTATAGACAATACTTAAAATTTTAGTCAACAATGGTAATTTCATTAATGTGTTGTATAAAAGAAATCAAACAAAAATTCGTGACATCTCATTTACAAACGTTTTGATAAGCATTACCATAATATTGCCGCCATAAAGAATTGGTTAACCAAGGAAAAATACTTATTTCTTCGAACCTATTAATTTCTAAGGAATTGGAAAATATAATTTTCAGAAAAAAATAAGATATGTAACAATATCTTATATAGATAATTAGATTTAGTATTGTTATAAAAAAAATTCTAGCATATTAACTTATATTGGAACTAAAAAGCAAAATAAATAAGGCAATTAGAAATTAGATTTTTTTTATATTAGGTTGGTGCAAAAATAATGACCTAATAATATTTTTTTTATCTTAAAATACGTCAAAAAACGACATTATTACGTCATTACTTTTGCACCAACCTAATATAAATTGCCATGTATACCTCGCGTACTGATTACGTCATTTATTATATATCAAAAATTAAATTGATGTATAACTAAATCAAAGCAAACATTGGAACTTTGATCATTTATGAATTGTGTCATCATTTGTGACACTGTCTCTGCAATAACCATAAGAAATAAATAAATGCATAAAGAAAAAATAATAATTAATTGCATAATTACATTGGGCACAGATACAATATAATGTTTTAGGTTACTTTGTAATTTATGCATACGTATTCCAGTTCGTTCACTTGTCAGTCATAACGTTATAAACTACAACAACAAAAATGATTAACATAAGACAGATATTCGTAGAAAATGCCAAACATTTATATAGCACTCATTTGCAATCAGGAACAAATTATTCGAAGGTATTATAAAGATGAGTTTTTTAACACAGTAGACGTTATTTTAAAATATTCATAGAATAATAATTAGTCATATAAAATCATAGGATCTATAAAATAAGTTATAAATCTTTACGACCATAATAGACTCAAACATGCAAAAAACGGTTATGATATTTGAAGTGTCGATAATAAAGAAGAAGCCAGTTCACAATAATATCAATTAGGGACATGGTCACAATGTGTTGACTGTGTCCGAAAAAAATGTATGCATTCCCATTCCTCTCTCTCTCTCTCTCTCTATATATATATATATATATATATATATATATATATATAACGCACATATTCCAGAAGAAATCATACATGATAATGGCAAAAAGACGGATATACAGTCCATTTGAACAGTTTAATATAGATTATCTCCAGAAAATAATCCCCCTGTCCCAATGCAAGAGGAATTCAATAAAGTGCAAGCGCAATGCCTATAGTCATTAAAGAACACCATCCAGCCCATCACACACACACGTATGTATGTATGTATGTATATATATATATATATATATATATATATATATATATATATATATATATATATATATATATATATATATATATGGGGTGTAAGCCATTAAAAGCGTGAGCTATTAGATTAACATCCCGTGACCATGAACAAAGAGAGAATTTCAAATAATAAAATTAAGTGAGTCAAAGTGTTTCTACGCACTAAGGTTGATTAACCACGTGACTCTTTATTCTTATAGATTAACTTTCACTTCCGTGGCATCTGTGGGGAAATGAAATAAAACCAATAAATAAAATAATATTAAAGTATAAAAAAAAAAAAAATTATTTCCCCATGATTCAAGTTATAAAGATACCTCATAAGTTTTCTTTTCACATGTCCGATTTTATGATCCAGTTACGTTAACGACAGTATCTGTCTCTTTCCACGTTCAAGCGAAATCTGGAACCACGTTCCAGCTTTTTTCAGCAGCCCTGCACAAGGAGTAGAGATTCCAACATCCCAACTCAGGAAAAGGCCGATGTGAGTTTGACCATCTTTACCGTTCTTATACTTATTTCCCATAAATTATTTCTGAGAAAATAATGAAAACGGTCTGATACAAGAACATACTTAACTTTGTTTCACAAGAATCAACCTATACGAAGTAAACGACTGTATTAGAAACTCAAGTTTTTTGTACTATTCTTCTTTGTTTATATATATTGGACATAGACATTCACCTAAACGGTACAGGCAAAACTTACAAGCTTATTAATAAACACATTACTTAAATTTGTATGAACATATGGACTAATATACTCCAGATTACAAAAGTATTGTTAATACTTTCGTGAATCTACAAAATAAATTTTCCGATGTGAACAACTCGATAAAATCAGTAATTTATTACAAGAGTGGATTCATGTAAATACAATAATACATAATCATGGCAATTTACCTAAATTATTCACGTAAATAGAAAACGCAAAAAACATAGCGGAAATCCCATTTCGAATCTCGAGCTATATTTCTGAAATAAAAAGTTTCATTTTTCAGTGCTAAGCATTTGCCAAACATTGTATTTAAAGTATTGAGACATGCGTTCTGGAAGCGATAATCCGTTTTAACATGTTCAAAATAAGATTAAATACGGATATAACTTGTAAAACACGATTATCTTGCCGTTCATGTTAATACAAACAATACTAATCATATGAAAAATGTTCCTTATCTCGTCATGTCGACATCAGAAAACCAATATGACCCACAATTATAGGAAATGAACAATTCGTAAATATCATACATTAATATGCACAAACTTCTCAACTTATAATGTATACAGTATATAGTACTCGTTATATTTTATATTTATTATCTTCCTCTTTTTTTCTTTGAAGCGCTTTTCTAAACATGAGTTACCGCTTTTCAAACTCATATAGAAACTTTCTTTCGATTTACGTACGTCTCTCTCTTTGCTGTAGATAAAAACGAAATAATTCTTCATACTTCAATCAATTTTTTATTAAGATATCATGTTTCATATTCAAAGACTAATCTTGAATTTTTCCAATATTTTTTTTAACTCTTCCCATCATTGAATTGTTCAGATAGGAACAATAATTATGAAAACAAAAGATAAGGATTGATATATCATTTAGATTTTTGAAGGTTAAAGTCCCCAGAGAAGCATCTTAGCATAGGAGTTACGGTGATATCTAACCATTTCAACTGTAACATGATGAAATCTTGCCTCCAATCTAGTATTGCAATTAAATCCATAATGTCTAGGTACCATAGAGGAAAGCACACCAGAATGATTGCCAGAATTTATTTTTAGAAAAAGGCCAGATAATCTGGGAAATTTACTGAAACCGAGATACCAGATCAAACACAGAAGTAGATTCCCCCACTCACCGACAGGCATAGTCAAACAAGCATACCTAAATTCAATTTTTAAAAATGAAAGAGTTTGTTTGATGATAGTAAAAGCGTGAAACACAGGGTCACAAACTCATATCCATACAACTGTATATCTACATCTCTCTATCTGTCTATATATATATATATATATATATATATATATATATATATATAGAGAGAGAGAGAGAGAGAGAGAGAGATCTGCCTGTCTATATATATATATATAGAGAGAGAGAGACAGAGAGAGACAGAGGAAGAGAGAGAGACCTCTGAGTGTTGATTCAATGATAACTTTTATATTTATATTTACATACGCTATATCTCTGATATCGAGTACTTTATCTCATAAATATGACAAACTTTAACACTATATATATGTGTGTTTCTGTGTGCGTGTGTGTGCGTGGGTGTGCGCTCTTGTTTACGTGTATGGGGGTATGTCTCTTTGTGTGCGTATTTATATACATATATGTATATACATATATGTGTGTATATATGTGTGTGTGTGTGTGTGTGTGTGTAATATTTGTGTGGAAAAATCAAAACGGATACAAGACAGTTTTCTTTTGAATTGTATATTAATCTAAAAAAATGCAATTAGCAAGATTTTTAATTTTATTGAAATGAAGCAGATGACCTCATGTTAATATAATATTCGATATTGCAAAGGTTGCTAAAACAGCAATAGGAACTTCCTTGCCCGACTCCATAATTTTAAAACCCACTAACGTCCTGCTATTATTTGATTTGTTCAGCAAACATATGATCTTTCTGGTCAGTGTTTCCAAACCTATGAATGGAAATATTTTGTGTTTCTTGGAAGGAAATATTTCTCGCTGATTCAGTCTTATGTAGCTGCCTCACTTTCACTTTCTGCCTCCCCTTCACTCTCTCGCTTTCTCTCTCTCTCACTCTCACTCACTCTCACCCTTTCTCTCTCTCGATGTTTGTGTGTGTATGTGTGTGTGTAAATTTAGGTAACAATCCTTCATTTATACATGTTTCATTAAGGATGACAAAGATATTTTTTTTGGACCCAGAGTGTGTAGAAACTGTTCAAATATTCTGTAATTTCGAACGCTTCCAACTATACTTTTAGCCATTATCAAGGATGATTTTATTTTTAATTTTTAACTGGATGTATTGGATGTGTGCATATATCTAGAGTCATGGTGATGTTTATTTTCCAAACACGGTCAGCACATTGTGGGCGTGTTCGTAGTTAATATTACTGAGTGTTGGCTTTTTTTCTTTTCCTATTAAGGCCTCCATTATTTTTTAAATGTTTATATATATGGATCAGGTTATTATGATTGTAATTTCCCATGGGTATGTTTTGGATTGAATCTTGTTTTTTGTGTTTAAATTGTTTCTGATAGATCTGCGGACACGCAGTCGTAACGTAAGTAATCTCTATAGGCATGTAGTAGTAAAACCGATGTAATTATTTGGTTTGATCAGAAACACAGTTCATTAAGGGGTAAATAATGTTCGTTCTTTGTTAAATATATAAACAATTCTAGTCATAAATTATCAGATGACCCAAAAAATCCTTACGTTTAGGGGCACATTGCCATATCCAACCTAAATTTGACCTCTTTACGGAGAAGACAACAGCCCCATCAGAACCCATTTAAACAGACACACAGACAAAATTACCAGGCACCATCCGAAACATTCTAGAAAATGCAAGCATAATAATTTCATGCATGTATAAGAGAAGATTAAAAAAAATAATGGAAGCCTTAATAATAAAAATAATAAATAAAATCAATCAAAGATATTAACTACGAACACGGCTACACTATGCTGACAGTGTTCAGATAATAAAACATACCTATAACTTTGAAACATAAAGACAACCCACAGATCCACTTAAAAAGTAGAAATAAAATCATCATACTTATTATAAAACGCAGGTTGTGTGTGTGTGTGTGTGTGTGTCTGTTCGTTTATATATTCGTTCGGATTTCCTACATTTTTCAACTGATTTCAACAAAACTTCACAGGACTGCGTAAAATTACCTTGCGGTGATTCTAACAGCGCCAAAAATTGGAAAAACACAATTGTTTTCCCACGAAATCAATTTGAAAACACGATTAAGAGGCATCGCTGTTTCGAGAATGAAAGAAGGAGAACATATCGAGTTATACTTATAATACCCAGGTTGTTTGTGTGTTTGTCTGTATGTGTTTGTATTCGTTGATATATGGGATCGGATTCCCTACATCAACTGATTTCAGCAAAACTTTTTTTTGGCAGGTAGTGTTTCTTATTGTCTAGCACACTTTTTCTTTTATTTTTACAATCAGAATGCTTTAAAAATTCCATATACAAGACAATTGTTTATAATAAAATTCTATTCAATCGGTCGACTCATAACGATTGAAAACAATGTTTTTGTTTCAGTTTGGGTTTGACCAATTCGTAAAAAAAAATTTAAAAAAAGCTAATTTAGACATGCGTGCCTGACAACCTTAAAACTAATCTTTCTCAATTTTATTTTTCAGTCTTTATGATGGTCGATACTTGATCTATCTTTTGCTGTTACATCCCCGGGCATTGCCTGGATCTACTGCTAGTCCCTGATAATGATTAAAAGTATAGAGGAAAGCGCTCGGAATTACAGAACAATTGGACAATTTGTCAGAAAATAAATATTTGTTCGAAGACGAGAAATATTAAATATATATGCTTATTCGCAGTACCTTTTCTGTCGTCTTTAATGAAACACACACACACAGATACGTGTATATATATATATATATATATATATATATATATATATATATATATATATATATATATATATTAATAAAAAGAAAGAACTGTAAGATATATAATCCGGTGTTCTTATAGATAGTTTTATTTTTACAAAATAGTGCTCAATGTAAATTTACAGAGCATTAATATTATAAGTTAATAGACTTAAAATATGTTTTTTCGCTACACAGTTCCAATCATGTTTAAAAAATGGAAGCTAAAAGCCCCGAATTTAATTTTGTAATTAAATTAAAGACATTAGTTCCATTTCATCCTCAAGCGAAATTTGGATTAACTTTAAAAATTACTGGGTTTTAAATACACAGCTAAAACAAAATTCATGTTTCCAAGGTTACAGATAAATCTATTTTGCTAGACTAGGGGTATCTGGGTGTTCAATATGTCTATATTTTAATGTATTAGTTATTGTTACGTTTTGGTAGTGGGTTGGGATGTATTTTTCAATGAAATCTAACATCCGTTAAAAGCGTGTCGTCTGGATTTTTTTTTTTTTTTTTTTTGTTAACGGCTAAAATTCTTACGGCATTTTTTTCGTTCGTATATTTAAAGATTTTTGGGAGGTTTCTACGTCAGAATACTTTTTATTTAACTACGATTTGAAATATTTTTACTTTTAATTTTTAATATACTATATTTCTTTCAAGAACAATTAAATGTAATTAGAATCCTTTACAGTTTGTAGAATTATTATCACATCAAGTATATTACTATTTTTTTAAAATTTTATACTTGAATATTATTATATATATATATATATGTATATATATATATATATATATATATATATATATATATATATATATATTATTATATATACATGTATGTATACACACACTTTTTATACGTTATTTTTAACAATATAATTCATTTAAGTAAATAATTTATTAAGTAATTGTCGAAATTAATCCATTTCACAATACATATATATATATATATATGTGTGTGTGTGTGTGTGTGTGTATGTATGTATTTTATTTGCGTATATATATATATATATATATATATATATATATATAATTAGAAATTGTCTATATTCAAATATCAATCAGTTAACTGTGAAAATTTACTATTGACTTCTTTTTAAATTATGCTTACCCAGTATACGTTCCAAGAGCCACTCAACGTAGAGAATTACAGAGTTTATATTATGTGGAGAAGGTAAGTGTTGAACCTTATCTTGATAAGTTTAGTTTTCTTTGGAGTCTGTGTCACAAAGCATCAGTTCGATGGAAAATGGTGTTAGATGGGAACATACAAGTTACCAATGGATTCAAAATTCGACTGGTTCGGTACAATGTGCTTGGCATGATGGGTCTTGCATTATTTACATTATACGAACTGTTATCCTCATATTCATATATTGAAATTTCGAACCGAAACCTTTATTTATTTTCACGTGCCATGCCTCTTCCGGATGTCTCAATTATTTCCGTTTAACTGCTGTGGCCTGATATTGAACTCACAAATTTTGTGTATAGACACTGGATCTAACCTACGTCTTTATCGACTGCGGAATGTGTATGAATTTTTGTGGCTTATAAACCGAATGATTCAGCAACCGATTTCTACAAGTACACCTATTGGAATTTTTGTTATTATTATTGCCTTTTTACCAGAGCTTAAATTGCAATTTGTATTGTTACTTCTCTCTAGCATTCCTTAATACTGTTGACTAATGTTGTATTCATTTCTATGCTTGGTCGGCTCAGGCAATTTTTTGTGGCGTAGTATATGTGCTGATTCCTTAATTTTTTGTAATTACCGTGCTGCTCTCTGTATATTATTTGAAACTAACCCACAGGGGGTGGAAATTTCCCTTTTCCCTTCATATGTGGTCTGCTATATCTGATTTTTCTACTTCCATTGTGTTATCGCTTTCCGATGTGCTTGTAATCTTACTTTAAGCTGACGGTTTGTTACTTCTTTTTTTATTTCTTACCGTAACGGCATGGGATGGCGTACACACAAGTCATGTTCTCTTCTATGGAGTTGGGAGGTATTACTCAGAAAAAGTGTACGCGAAGTGTCGACTGTCCTGATGTTATATGGACCACAGATATTTAATATTTTCTCCGATAATCCCTTCACTTAAGGCAGGCACAAGCAAGCTGTTTTCTGGGTGTTGTTATCCTATTTTAAAATTCTATCCCAGTTTCTTTGTGCTGCTTCCATTTAACAAGGGTTGTTGTTACGTTGGAGGTTACTGCTTATATTGACCGTTTCTTGTTCTTATGTTTCTGGGTCTCCACTTATTACTTTTGCTCGATGTTGTAAGCTGCGGACAATCTCTTTACTTTATATGGACGGTGGAAGCTGAAGTTGAAGTATTGTCCGGTGAATGTTTGCTCGCGGTATACGGATGTCTTGCACCCATGCTTTGTTCGAGATATTAGTACATCTAAGAAGGCGAGGTTGTTATCGTTTTCTCGCTCCATTGTGAACTGTATTGATGATCTTATTAAATTCACATGATCCAGTAGTAGCTGGACATCGTCCTAGTGTGGCCAGAGTTTGAAGGTGTCATCTAAGTATCTCAGCCATAGGAGTAGCTTTAGTGGTGTTGATTCTAATGTCATTTCCTCAAAGTATTCCATATAGAGGTTTGCCATTGCTGGTAATAATGGCTAGCCCATTGCTAAGTAATAAGGGGTGCAAGAGAGAAACTTTGAATAACTAATAAATTTCAATATAAGCTATGGTAAATATTCAATAATAATAACAAAAATTATAGTATGAGTACTGTTAGAAAATAGTTGGTGAGTTTTTAGGTTTATAAGTCACAAAAATTCATACACAATGTCCTCAAGGACACATGGCTCAGTAGATAAAGACGTTAGTTAGATCCAAAGAATTGTGAGTTCAATACCAGGCCTAGCAGAAGTAAAACAAAACTTGAAGATTTGTTGTTAAAGGGAAATAACTGAGACATCCCGAGGAGGCGTGGAACGTAAAAGTAAAACCATCTACTCCGGTGGATAAAAGGTTAGGTTCGAGGTTTCAATCAACTAAAGAAAACCGGAGCGCACCACGGCTGAAACGTTGTGAATATGACAACGAGGATAACAACGTAAATAATTCAAGTAATCATAATATTAGGTTGGTGCAAAAATAATGTCGCCCGAATAATATTAACATATGTGTGAAAACGACATTATTTTTGCACCAACCTAATAAGTCAGCGGAGAGATATAGACAGATGATGGGTTTTACCCGTGAAGATTAGAACTTCTGGAATTAAAGGGAGCTGTTCGCCCGAATAATTTCCATGAAAATAGCGATAGAGACACTTGCATCTTTTCCTATATGATTAAATTTATGCTGAGTGGGAAATAATCCCTCTCCGGCAAGAACACGGATACGGATGTCGACTCTATCAATAGTGGAATGTGATAACTGATCATCTCCTGTAAGCATATGGCAGCTGTAATCCATTATCCATCTTAAATGTAGAGAATAACCGGAGGAGTCAGGTATTTAGTGAAGCGCTGCATGGGACTGATAATTTTTCCAGCATATTTAATGATATATCGTAAGTTCGTATTACGCTTAGTTTTTTTTTTAGGTCTCTGAGTGAATACGCGTTCATCGTGATGAAATTTCAGGCTTCGTTTGGTGATCATCTTTACGATAACCATCGATTTTTTTTAATCGATCCATTCATATCAAACGTTAATCTAATACAAAATAACATTATATTGCAACGTAAAAAATTAATTGAAACTTCGCTATTAACTATTAGGTTGGTGCAAAAATAATGACGGTTTTGAAGTTATAAATTACGTCAAAAACCATCATTAT
Organism: Acanthosepion lycidas; assembly: GCA_963932145.1. NCBI lineage: Eukaryota > Metazoa > Mollusca > Cephalopoda > Sepiida > Sepiidae > Acanthosepion > Acanthosepion lycidas. Next base: position 22,928,252 of record OZ010571.1, read on the forward strand.
TTTTGCACCGACCTAATAAATAGCTTACTGTTTTGATTTTACAAGTAAACTCCATAAGAAAAGAAATAAAATTCTAATCCCTGGGCTAGTAAAACTTGGGAATCACTTGGCTTCATGCCTAGTATAAAGAAACTTACATTTTACCTTTGTGATGCAATGTACTAGAATATATTGTATGTTGAAATAAACATTTCACCGCTGTTCTATATAAAATCTGCTTCTATTCTCTGAAGATGTGGTCAGAAATAGCATGCCCGTATTTTCATTAAAAGTTGTCCGGAGATTGGTTTATCGGTCTTTAGTTTTACACATTCAAAAATAGATACCCCAAATGATTCAAGGAAGTATTTGAGTAACACGAACAACTATTTTTTCTTTTTCTTTTACGAAATACTCAGTCCTTTACATAATTAAATAACTTGTAGAAGAAGATACTTATATTAGATGAAACGCAAATTGCTGGATTTTAAAATAAGAATTCTATGCAAGCAGGCCATTTTCTGTTTGATAAATACCAGGAGTAAAACGGTGAAGTATTTGCCCTTCGGTTAAGCTCTGAATGTTTATTTAGATCACATAGAGCCATGGGCATATTTGAAATGTTGGATAATCGTGTTGTGAATAATCAAGAGCCGTCTCCCCTTGTTTTGTTGCTCTCCTCCTTGAGAGAGTTATTTCTGTTTACTGGGACTATATAAGGACGTTATACGCGAACCTTGTATTCTCAATTGAAAAAAGTCTTTCTTAAAGCTAACAGTGGAAAACAATTTTTTACTTTTAGTTCGATTTCATGAAAATACATCTTTAATTTCATAAATAATTTGAACCCACTTAAACATTATTCGAAAATATATATACGATGATGATAAATATTTAACCATACATTATGAGTTTTGCAAAAGATGATGGAACTATTTTTTGATGATTTATAAGTTGATAAATGAAATGATTGATTACATTTTATTTGGTCGTTTACCTTTCTATAGTTCTCCTTATATAAAGAGCTGGCTAGGGCACCTCGACGTGGTGTAATGGTTAGCAAGCTTCTCTCACTAGAACAGTTGCGACTTATTAGTGAGTTCGATCCTCACTGGGCGCGACATACTTATGCCACATCCGATCTATGCTTGGAAAATCGCTATATAATGAGCTGGCTTAATATTTTTAACTGATCTTCGGTTTCGTCACAGAAGTATTGATTTTTTTCTGAATAGGTCGACCGAAAACTTTTCAGTGTTGACTTTAAATATAAGTTAATTAAAATAAATGTCGTAAACATTTTCAATTCAATAATGATCTGTGTGGGGGATCAAGTAATTCTTTTAATACAACACCGAACTGAAGGATACAATAATTGACTGAATACATTTTAATAGTTTTTTTTTTATATAAAAACATATATATTACTGAACCTAGAAGTTAAATTAATCATTTGAACATGTAGCATATTTGATACCCCATAACGAATTCTAATGATCAAGCGATAATCGTATCAATCTTGGCTACCTTTTATGACGCATAAGGATCAATTTCAGACTGAAGCGTTCGGCTTCTGGTGAATCTGGTCAGTAGAATTAGGTTGTTGCAAAAATAATGTCGTTTTCTCACATAGTAACATATGTAAGAAAACGACATTTTTTTGTACAAACCTAATACATTAGTTATTTTTTAAAGAAACGCTCTTGGGCAATCAACTTTATCATGAATTCGCTTTACAAATAAATGTCTACGAGATTGGTTAATAAAACTAAATGAAGACATAATTTTAGCCAATTGCATTACGCTATATGATGACATATATGCCCAAGTGTCTTATAAACAATCTCCCTTTTTTACAGAATATTTCAAGAAATGATATCGGGTTATTGTTCAGAATTAATGTATCTCTATCCAGATTTCCTAATTCTCCCAGTTAAAAGGATTTTGTTTATTTTGTGTGTATATTTTAATTTATTAAATTTTAAAATGTGTTTTGGCGAAGCATGTTTTAAGCTATCAATTACTTAAGTTGCTGTGAAATTAGCAAATATCTCCTATGCTATAAGAGGAAAAAGTAATGCAGTTGGAATAATTTGTTGCAGTAACCCTTAAACACACGCGCATTCACATATACAAATAGCGTGCATATACACGTAGGTATATAGTTATGTATTAACGTTTTCGTAATTCAGGTTAATATCCTAACAGACCCTCTTGCAAAACATTGTAAAAACAGAGTGTTCATATCAGATATTAACACCCTTTTGCAAATTTACTATGTTAAAAGATATATATCAAAATAGTGTTTAAAGTTTGGACTTTTAAAACAGTATTACTTCTTTCCGGACTTAGTTTCTTCTTTTCTGTTTGACTAAATATGCAAATGGCATGATTCACTTAATATTTTTTCGAACAAGTGCATTCTAGACAAAACGGAAAATGTAATTCGTAAGTGATTTTTTTTATTTGTTTTTTCTTATTTTTAAAATTTTCTTCATAATTGTGTGTTCAAAATTCATTCATGAGTTGTAGTTTTAATTGGAAATAAATCATTAACATCATATTACATTTATTGTTTTAATCGAAATTTGCCCTGTGTTTCTGTACTTCCTGAAGATTCTCAACGAAAATAAATACTATTATCTATTTATTTTCATTTTCATGCTCTGTATTCCATTGTTATAAATATCTAATTACTTAAAATTGTGTCCTTACAATTATACTCTGAAAATATATGTGCCAACAGTTTTAAGACATAAGAAAAACATTAAGTATCTATCTATATTTCTGAGATGATGTATTATGCACACTATTTACATTATTCGGCCTATTGTCCTCATATTTGTCGCCATATTTATTACAAATTTTCGGGTATTGTACGCTCCGACATTCTTCAGTTGGTTGGAATGTTAAAATGAAACCTTTATTTCGCTCATTGAGGTAGACTGTTATAGTTTCACGTGCCATGTTTGATGGATTTGAGTCTTTAGTTATCTCATTTTAATTCTCCCCCTCCAAGTTCGCATGTGTCAATGGCACAGTGGATAAAGGCGTTAATTAGATCCAGTGACAGGACCCAAAGTATGTGAGTTCAATACCCGTTTAAGGCAATGGAGAACTTGGAGAGGGGAATTAACTGGAGATAACTAACATCCATTAAACATGGAACGTGGAACTAGAAAAGTCTATCCCAGTAAGCGAAATGAAGTGTTCAGTTCGACATTCCAACCACTTGAAGAAGGCTGGTGCGTACATAATAAATATGACGACAAACATGAGGACAATAGTTCGAATAATGTAAATAGTGAAGAAAAGCATGAGTTTCCGCAGGAAGAAATTGATAATCCCATATACTGATCATATAACTAATGGGACAGTTTTAAGGATAATGAAAATAGAAATAAGATTTATACTTAGAATCGTAATGAGACAACTGAAAATTTTGGGGCAGATTATGTTGATACGGGGCTTGAATAATTACGATCTCCCATGACATATATTCCGGATTGTCTGGCAGCTGCAGTCCGTTGACTGTCCATGCTACGTTTCTTTCAGTTATTGAGTTTCAGATTGTCTAGCTTCTGCAGTCCGTTGAGCATTTAATGTACGTCTTGTGTCAGCTTCTTCTTGATTTTCATCTTGCTGATGCTGCACGTTGAGCATCTAATGTACGAATTCTGTCAGCTTTTTCTTGGTTTTCAGTTTGCTTTGCTGCTGCAACCCGTTGAAAATCTAATCTACGTCTTCTGTTCGCTTCTTCTTGAGATTCAGTCTGTGTTGCTGCTGCAGTTCGATGAGTATATAATTTTCGTCTTAGATCCGCTTGTTCTTCGCTTTTAGATGACCGTGAAGCTGCATGCCTTTCTGCATCTTGTCTCCTTCTCTTGCTCAGCTGCTCCTCAATTTCTTCAGCTTTTCTATTTTCCTCTGGGATTTCTTACGTAGTCCAAAACGAAACTTTTCGGGAGGCAATATAATAATGGTGTAGCCTAATTATTATTTGCCATAGTCAGCTGACAGAATATGTATCTGAAAGGTATAGAGCTGTTTAGGTTGGAGCATTATAGGATAAAGGACTTTATCAAGAATTCAAATAAATTTTAAAATTGCATATTAATGAAATTGTTGTTATTGTATAGGTGCAAGTTACGAATCCTTTTGGACTTTTAATTTCATTTAAATCCATGGAAACTATATTTTTTGTAGGCGGGGATCATTCAACCCTGGAAACAACTTTGAAAAAATGAGTTAGATATATACAGTCTATGGCATTATGTGTCATACAGAGTGTCTTTCAAATTTCATAAGAATCTATATAAAGTTTTTTATTGTTTAGATATTTAGGGAGTTAATCTTCCACTCCGCCCCTTGGGATTTTAAATAAGTACTTTGGAAATTGGCTTCAAAATATATCAACATGACTAAAACTTAGAGTCCTATGATAAAAAACCATGATATGAGAAGTTCAAATACTTAAGTTATAGGCTTCCAAATTATTCAATATACGAGTTTGAGCCTCCCTTAGTGTGTCTTGATATTATGGAAACTGGTGGATATCTTGTGAATAGGCATCATTTCAGGTTATCTATTTTAATTCTAATTTAAATCGAAGGCAAAAAAATTTAATGGGTGTTGATACCCTTGCTCTTCTCAAAAAGAGATCAAACATAGCTCATTAATCTCCATTTTATGTCTACTCTTTATCTTCTAAATGTATTCAATATCGGGGAAATATATTTTTTCTTCCTAATGCTATACATTTATTTTCAAGGTGGGGTTCTGCTCCTTTTAATCACCTTAAAAATAAATCAGAGCTCATTACAATCACTTTTATGTCTACTCTGTTCAAAATTTAATGCAGATCGCTGAAGTAGTGTAACTTCAAATAGATGTACATACAGACAGGAACACGGACACACATACATACACACTGATGTTCATTCATATATATATATATATATATATATATATATATATATATATATATATATATATATATATATATATATATAAATAATGGCCACTCCCATCGGTTTCGATGCATGAGTATCTGCCAGCTTATTGATTCAGTTATGAAAGTTTATGCGACAATCTTAAGTGGCATTTAAGACCCGCTAGTGATTTACAAAGGAGGCCACATATGGAGCAGGTGTGAGAATTGTGAGATGAAATCAATGTTAGATTAGCTGACCTTTTAGATCTTGCTCTCGCTTCATGAAGATGATTCAGACAAGCAGATTGAAAATTGCTGAGTCCACTAAAACACGATGATCTCCATTCTACCCGCTCCAAAGCTAAGCGCTCAAGGGTGTTATGTGGTATATTAACCGCTGACAAGATGCATTTCAGCTTGTCTTTGTATCTTAGCCGTGGGCATCCTACATACCTGTAGCCCTGATCTAACTGGCTGTATATCAGGATCTTGGGCATCCTGCCATCAGACATTCTCAATATATATATATATATATATATATATATATATATATATATAGATAGATAGATAGATAGATAGATAGATAGATAGATATATAGATATAAGTAATAATGAATTTTGGGTTTAAAGCATTCTTTTCATTTCATTATTTTTTATTTGAACGTCCGTATTAAAATCATTTTGTCACTTTCCAAATGAATAAATTTTTAAACCACCTTTAGCAAGTCCATTAATGTTCTGGCTAGGCATAAAATCTAACAGTTTCCAACACATTGTCAATTTGAAATCGTTTATGTTTTGGAGATTATTCGTAAAATTAATTTCTTTCTCTATATGAGAATGAAACCATATTTACAATCTATGTATCCAACAAACATATTATTGATTTCAAATTTATTTTTCACGATGAAAAAAAAACCCTTTATTTATAAATTAAAAGAAAAAAAAGAAGAAGAAATGGTATTCTTAAGAAAACGGCTAAGCCTTTCCGAAACAGCTGTTCGTTTGGGAATTGGCAGAAAACCTGTTTAAATTTATGACACGTGTTAAAAAAATAAGAAAAGCACGAGTATATTTTTCTATTCTAGAATTTTTCAAAAGTTTTTTCTGAAGATTTTCGGCAGCTGTCATTTTTTATCCTCTCAGGAATTTTTCTGATGTATATATATATATATATATATATATATATATATATATATATCTTTAAAAAACAAGAACACCAATTTTTTTTTACTTTTTTCTATTTTGTCTAATCTTTGAAATTTGTCCTCATAATTTTATTTAATATGTAGACGCATTGAAATATTACAAAAATTGCCGACTTACAATTTTCTTTCGCTGAAACAGTCACAGGAATATATATATATATATATATATATATATATATATATCGAAGAGGAGAGAGGGTGAAAGAAAGGAGACAACTGACACAATGGCACGGGCAGTAAATGGATGCTTACAAATAAGAATACCATGCATATTTGCAAACAGAAATGATATGTCATTTTCATTAAATCGTTTCTTTTTTATTCATCTATTTGTATGTTTTAAATTTAGCATTTAAATATGTGTTCTTGCTATTATTATTATTATTAGTAGTAGTAGTAGCAGTAGTAATAGTTGTAGTATTAGTAGTAGTAGTACACACTTAACAGAAGAGCGCGATTTAAGAAATAAAAAACACTGTTTTTGACAATGTTAAACAATATTTTAACAGTATGTCTGTTATCTTTAAAGTTATATTTAAGTTCATTATAAAAATATATAAATCTACAAAAAATATAAGTACGCACGTTACTCGTCTTGTAATAAAAACGGTTGTACTTTTAATCAATATCACAAACCGATATATCCATTTTTTCATTACAAGTATAGTTATTATCGTATAATTGATTTTTTGTAGATTTATATATTTTTATACTTGTTTTCTTTAAATATAACATCATATAGAGAGACATACAGTCGAAATATTGTTTAACATTGTCAAAAACTGTGTTATTTCCTCGTTTTTATCATCATCATTATCATCATCAACATCATCACGGAATGAGTGCGTCGCACGCCACGAATGTGACAATTATGAAAGCCTGGACATACTTCGAGTTAAGCAGTCGGGGAAATTCACACCAGAATCATGAAACACAACAAAATGCGCACTGTATAAGACTAGATATTGATTTAAAAGCCTAACTTTGCGGAGCCCAATAAAAAAATAACTTATTAGGTTGGTGCAAAAATAATGACGGTTTTTGACGTTAAAAATACGCAAAATACGTCATTATTTTTGCACCAACCTAATAATATCTTCCAGCAGAATCAGCTGTGATGATTTCCGATTGAGCATGACCAAAATATCAAGACTTATGTTATAGGCTTCCAAATTCCAATTCCCAGGTTGCTTTGGCTGCCACATTCTTCAAATTTAACATCAAACTATCTTCTTGATACGATACTCCACAACAATTTTCGGTTCAGAACTCATCAGAAAATAGCGTCAACCATTAGTTTATATTCCTAAGTTAGGGTTAGCTAACTAACAATCATTGCTGTGGTACTGAACGGGATCTTAATGTTAATTCTTTCAATCTATTATGATCAGAAGCCAAGACAACTCGGTATAGAACTGGCACATGTATTATTATTAACTATAACTATTATTTTTAACAATAGGTGGAGGAATTTAATCGGATTACCAAATCTGGATAAGAAGTTAATCCGGAGGAACTAGGAATTAATGTAAATGATGGAACCATTCAAATGGCCGTAGACAGAGACGGTTGTTTCCATACTGACGGTATCTACTGTTCCATAACATCCACTTTACACAAATTTACAGTAAGTCTTATGCGAACACTCACGGTTTAAATAATAATCATGAGAAACTACAAATCGTATACATAAACAGAATCGGTGTAACGATGGCTATGTGTTTTTGCTTTAGAATTATATCTCGAATATAATGAAAGATATTACGTTGTTACATATAGGGTGTAATGGATAAGTTGCCGCCTAAATTACGCAACAAATTAAAATAAAAGTAACATCTCATTTTAACACATATATTTACCAAAATTACAAGAAAAATATCTTGAAATAGAAAAGAGTAAATTTATTAAATAAAATCGCCATTTGCTTAAACCAGGGCCTCCAGACGACTTCGGAAATCCCTGCATCTCTTCTGGACGTTCTATGGGTTTAATTTGTTGAGCGGTACCTTAATCATTACATTCAGTTCATCTTTCTTGTTACATGTAATTTTGTTGGTCTCTCGCTCAACTTCGCCATTCACATAATCAAGTGGGTGCAGACTTGGGAACTGGGTGACTAAATATAAGGGGAGATGTGGTTGCAGCAATTGCCTGACAGTCCTGATATGTTTCTCCAGGTTGTGCGGCAGTTTCCAGAGTCCTGTTGCCAAACATGGAATCTTCTAGTAGCCATCCTATTTACACAGGCAGCACTCCTTCCCAAAGACGAATAGAGGCATCATTTTGCCATCCCTAAAGATCAGTCTGAATATCCTCGTAATCAGCATTAGACTCGGCCCAATCAACACTTCCCGAATCTTCTGCACTGTTTTCAGTTTGACCCCCAAAAACTCTGAAAAGTTCGGATTGGAGCTACCGGCGCAAATGCATTCTTACATACCGTTTACAAAGTTCTGGTGCAGAGAATTCTCTCATAGTTGTCTTCTTCTCACAGATGGTGCCCAACCGACCCTACTATACTGTGCAATCGATTGCGCGGAATTAAATATATGAAATGATGATAATTTATCCCATGTATATTCATTCTTTTTTTTTTTTCATTCTGTGAATGCTCACGAAGAATCCTTTTTAATAGCATTTTCTGCTTCTCATTAAATCTGGTCGTGCTGTGAAACTGTTGTCTAACGTTATTGATATTTTGTTCATATTAGATACCCCTTTGAGATGGCATAAAAATTGGACAAGAATGAGCATGTTCCACATTTCTGTTTGCTAGTAATAAAGATTAAAATTCTGCCAAACTTACTGAATTTGTGATATGTACAGATACGATATGCTTCATAATAATCAAACCGTCAGTGCTAAGCTGTATGTTGAAGAAATGAACATTCTCAAAGATGCAAGTCAGTTGAAAATACATGACCAGGAGTACAGTGTAATTATTCAACATATCAATTTTATCCTCTACCTCGCTAACATGATCAAAAATACAATTAAAATGTTCGGTTTCGATTCCTGCCAACCGCACATATTCTTCTGATTTAGCCCGTTCAAATTACAACATTTCTAGGTTTTTGTTTTAATAATTTGAAGGCTGTTTCCTTCAACAAAGATGTGGAACTCAAAATGGGGTTTGATTAATTTTTTGTGACAAAAGCTAGTGATTTCTATCATCAAGACATTGATCGTTTGAGGGATTCTTGTCAGGTGCTCATATGAAATGGACGGGAATATATTGTTGAATGATTTATCAAAACAATTAATGAATAATAAATATTGAATTATGAATTCCAACGAATTCATATAACAAGTGAATATTAAGTTGTATTAGAAAATGCTAGATTTTAATCTTTTCTTGTTACTATAAGAAGTTGATGAAAATGTAGATCAATTAAATATTTCTAAAACTATTTAAAAGAATGAGATAAAATATACAGCCTAATTTCAACGCTCATACCAATCTATAATGTGTCTTCGTCATTTTTTGGTTTACTCTAATAGAATAATTTTCCATATTAATTCCAAACTCAAAACTTACAGGACATATCATTTTCATCTTGCTTTAAATAAAAATATTAAACATTATAGAGAGATCTGTACCACATGTTTTGCAGTAAATATTTACCTGGCACCAGTATAGAGTTTTAATGTTAAAACATTATTATATTTGTTATTAAATGGAATGTACACTTGTTTAGTGATTAGATGAAGTTCCGTGTAGATAGTTCATTCTTTTCATTGCCATTGTCTATATTAATGGTAAGTCAGTCTACTTGTTTATTATATTTTCTCGTAATGATGGAAATAATTGATGTCATACGATATAGACTATTCTTTCAATATTAACGAAAGGGTAGCATAATTATACCTTAATCCTAGCCTACAAAGCCTAAAGCACCGAACAGAGAAAGTCCACTCGCAAATAATTTTTAAATCGAATGTACTTCGCTCTACATTAATTATGGCATAGATCATTTTGAATAATTATTTTTATTTTATTTAAACATTGTTGGCCATAAAAATAGTCTTTTCTTAAATGCCAGCAATATACATATTAATTTATATATATATTCAGGAGGATTTATATTTTTATTTAATAAGATTTCTTGAATATTCAGGAGTGTATACGGAAATAAATAAATTCGCTGCTTAATAAATAAATGAAGAGGCTACTCAAATATCAATATCTAAAAAAGATAAGTTTTAAACTGAATGATAAATTTTAAAAAAATAATTATATTAGAAAATTACTTTCTTTTCGTTGGATATGAAAATGAGGAAATATGAAAACTTCCATGAATTTAATGCAAGAAGAATTTCGGTTGAAGGAACGCTTCAGACTTTGATCGATGGTATTGGATTTTTCGTGGTTGTGTCGGTTACGGCACGTCGGATCGAAGATTTTTTCTCTGTCGGAAGGGGCGTAGGTTCGAATCTTACCGGAATCATCCATTTTTTTTTAGTAATCTTTAGGAATATTTACGCCGGCTTACGAAAATAAACAAATATACTATTTAATAAATAAATGAGACATCTACTCAAAATGAGTATCCAGTAAATATGACGGTTAATGTGATAACAAACTGTCAGATTGATAAATATAACATTACCTTAGCATATAAATATATATGTTAGGCTTATGACTTTTTTGTAACCCTATATATGTTATAAATCTTCAAAAGTAATGAAAAATGCAGTAATTTGTGTTAGTTCTTGAAAAAGTTCAACCCCAAAACAAAAATATCGATATTAACATATACAAAATAACGGTAAAAAACAAACAAAATGTATCAGAAGCTTTCAGAGTCTGTCTATATTTCTGAGATGAGGTATTATGTACAGTATTTACATTATTCGGACTATGGTCTTCATCTTTGTCGCCATATTTATCACAACGTTTCGGCCGTTGTAAGCTCCGGCCTTCTTCTGTGGTTGGAATTTCGAACTGAACCCTTTATTTCGATCACTGGGGTAGACTGTTCTAGTTCCACGTGCCATGTTTGATGGATGCCATTTATCAGTTATCTCCTGCTAATTTTCCCTCTGAAAGTTCTCCACTGCCTTAACCGGGTATTGGTTAGAACCAATGACAGAACCAAAGAGTGTGAGTTCAATACCCGGTTAAGGCAGTGGAGAACTTTCAGATGGAAAATTAGCAGGAGATAACTGATAATAGTCCGAATAATGTAAAAACTGTATCAGAAGCTTTAACTTTCAATTTGCTAATAATATAAACGGATAGTATTTACGTGTTTTTACGCATTTAACAATTTATGTCTATAATGTAACATAAAAATATAAATATGGCGACAAAGATGACAATAGTCCGAATAATGTTAATAACATAAAAAATACAAATAAACAAAACGAGTTCTAGAATGTTCCATAAATTACTAGATGGCTACAATATCTCGTAGTACTTGTAAACTCATATATAATTTTATAAATTTCGTGATGTGTTGGCAGTTGTTAATAATCCGAATTAAACATTTCTTAAATTTTTACCACAATTTCATCAAATTATTAAACAGGAAATCAATTATTTTACTAACAGCCAAATATTCATAATCCTAGTCAATATCTATAATTTTCAAAATGTGTGTATGTATGTGTGCGCACGCGCGTATGTATGTGTGTGTGTGTGTGTGTGTGTGTGTGTGTGTGTGTGTGTGTGTGTGTGTGTGTGTGTGGTGGGATGTTGTTTATGCATCTCCAGAGTTTTCATCCGATTTTGATGAAATTTTATTTGATAGATAATTCTTCAGTGTTCGGCTTTGAGTCCAAATTGTTGGCGGCAATGGTTTTCCACTAATTCTTGCCCATTATAAATCTCAGCAACGTTTTACGATTGACTATCTGTTCTTGGACATATATCATTCATAAAAAAACTTTAATAATATTAGTTTTAATTATTACAATAATATTATTTATTATTATACCGGTCTCTTTTCTGGGACCCCCTCAACTCTAATTGTTTATCTCCCCCATTTGAGAATGTACCTCATTTGCACCCAAATGTTTTTACTAATATTGTTTTTCGGCTAGGCTGATTTAAAACTTAAACTGCTGCAGTTGAACGGCAAAAATTCCCAATAATGAAAGGCCCGCTCAAAGACGGGCTATGCTGATATATATATATATATATATATATATATATTAGGTTGGTGCAAAAATAATGACGTAATAATGTTTATGACGTATTTTTACGTCAAAAAACGATATTATTACGTCATTATTTATATAATATTGTTTTTATTTATATATATATATATATATATATATATATATATATATATATATATATATATATATATATATTTATATATATATATATATATATATATATATATATATATATATATATATATATATATATATATATGGCTGTGTGTGGGGGTGCGTGTGTATGTATGTGTGTGTGTTCGCATAGAATTGTTTTATATGATATGACGTAAAGTCAGGTGGGTCGCTAAGAAAACACGTTTGCACTTATCTTCCATCGGTTAATTATACATCGTCACATATATACACCTATATAGACACACATATATTAGACTACTGAAAAATCAGGTTTAGTATGTAACAATAAAAATGTACGTATATATGCGCTAAGTAAATTGTTCCGCAAAATATTCAAGGATAAACATTCATCTGTGTGAATGAATCCATGTGAAATAGCAGAATTGCTCCCATTCCCAAATCCATATGTATTAGTTACACACACCCATCCATATTCATGCGATGACATTTGTACAGGGTGAATAAACCATAGCATTTATTATTCTCCGGTCCGTATTTGATGGAGACATAATTTCCGATAAGACCTTTGGTCCATGTCTCGTTTGTGCGTCTCTCGCTACTTATTAACTATTGCCAATATGAAATCCTTTTGTCCATGAAATTCACTGATGCGTGATGACTACCAAGAGGTAAATATATCTTGACAAAAGCAATGCTCAGTTAGAAATATTTGAATATGTAGTAAAAATAACCTATTTGCATCTGATTCGACCAATATGTACGGGTTTCATTTTCGGGGGTGTACATGCC